>CM038680.1:193158351-193587851 GCA_021605205.1 Aegilops longissima | reverse complement strand
TATTACAGGAATGGTCATCTTTTACTCCAGTTCTTATAGTATTTTGGGTACATTGCCTATTATCTGCTTCAAGGTTAATAGGTTGAAATGGGGACTAAAAAACAGTGATTTAATTCTCAATTCAATTTTCATTTTCAAGTTTAAATTTGAATTTCAATTGTGATTTTACAGTTCAACGGTGATTTTACCTCGATTTCAGGGAATTTCAGCAAAAGTGGCGGGGACTAAAAATCTTAACCCTAACAGCATAGTGGGCGGTGGAAGACAAGGTGGGGGGTGAGTAGGCGGGCACCTTGGGTCGGCCTCGGCGGCGTGGCGCTCGGGCGGGTGAGCAGGCACCTCCCGGAGATCGCCTCCAGCCGTCTCCTCCAGAGCACTCGGACTTGGCAAAGGCGGAGGTTCTGGTGGGGCGAGTTGGTGTCGGCCTGTGGCGCTCTCCGTGGTGGGGTGGGGTCGGAGGAGGAAGGGAGGATGGGGAGAGGGGGTGGTGGTGGGTGTGGGCCAGGCGGCCCGGGTGTGGGCGTGAAATGGGGCGTCGGGAAGGGAGAGGAATCTGGGGGCGAGGGAGGGGATCGTTGAAGTAGAGGCGGCACAATACTAATGGCGCACCACCCTCGGTCCCATAAACATACATGCTAATGGCGCCCTCACCCGTGCCATTAATTTTTTATCTTGAGCCAAAGGTTATCTACCAGGACCGATACACAAGTCTTCTCTACTAGTCTTGTTGGTTAGGCTAGTTCTCACCGGAGGTCTGGTTGATTCCCAGGCTCCACTATTTTTATGCATTTAAAATGTTGTTTGATACTTATTTTTGTTTAAATATTTCAAACTTGTTTAAATCATAACGTAATATTTTTTATAAGACAGTAATAATTTTTAAAAATATCATCAAACAAATGCATCTTTGGTGGGGGGAAGGGTCGGTGCGGGGGGGCGGGCGGTTGAGTGGGGAATCGAGTGCGGGTGGTGGCGGGTGGACGGGTGCAGCGAGGTGGGATAGGATGAGATGGAGGATCGAGATGAGTGTCCATGAAATTAAAAAATGATAGTTCAAAAAGTGCCCATGAAAAATACAATAAAATGAAGTCTATGATTTAAATACAATCGATCTTAGCTAGCTATCTCTTCACAATCTTGCCCTTCTTTTTCAAATGGGTTCTTCTATGGAGCGGGCGTCCTTTAGGTAAAGGTGGTCTGCTTCTTCTTGTGGTGTATGCTTGCTACTTCATCATCGTCATTTCGATCCTCGGGTGGCCGTGCCTTTGAAGTCTTGCTCATTGGCTACTCCATCCATTAGATGATCTTCCTTTTGCCTCTCCTCCACGACAACATGGTGGGCTTTGGGGTTGGTAATGAAAGCATTGGTCCACTTGGGAAGCCAGTACCCATGGCTCATTTTTGGGTGGCGTTTGGCCCTTGATCTTGGAAACCGGGTATAACCATGGTGGTGAAATACCGGTCTTCTTTTATAGCGTTCTTGGCCCATCGACCGGAACGCCGGGACCTTCTCTCGGATAGCTCAGCTCCGGATCTCCTCGAACCTTCCAATTCTTCCTTGTGTTCCGGGGTGTAAGGTTCCATCGTTACCACAGGTTTTGATAACCATCGCTCTTCATGTCCTTGGCCTCGGTGTAGAATGTGTAGCCGTTGATATCGTCGCCTCATAGGTCATCAGGTTGTGCTCGGTGCCCCGTGACAAAGGAATTATGAGTTGTTTTCAGCGGAAGAATCCTCATGTAAAGATGCAAGAACTTTCCTTGAACCAACGAAAATGAGTTGTGCTCTTTGAGTATATCTCCGTCCGTCCTCTGTTGGCCTCGGTCATTGTCGTCTTCTTAATAAAGGTTTTGTGCTGTACCACCCAAGGATCGACCACGTCTATGTGTTGTGGCGACTAGGTTTGCTCTTTCAAAGGCGGGAGTCGACCCCGAAGTCGACATGCATTTGGCGGCGACCCTCACGGTAACCCCATCCAGCGAACTGCCCGAAATTGCTGTTAACAGGCGGACCAGGGTTCTCGATGCCTAGATAATTAAATGCGATGGGTGATGCACTCTTGATCCGAAACCTGGCTGGCTTTTCGGATGTGACATGTTCGACGTATCCTTTGATGACACCATTCATCCTTTAGCGACATCATGTTGTGCAGGAGCGTCGGCCCGAGTTGGATGATATCCTCCACTATATGGACCAGGATGCACCATAGCGTCGAAAGAATGGGCGGGAAGTACATCTCAAGCTTCGCAAGTATCACCACGATCTCTTCTGTAGCCTTAGGTTGCCTCCTAATTCGACTTAGAGATGGCGTGAAGAAGTTGCATAGGCCAAATAGCGTTTCCGGACGTGCGTGTCCATGATCCCCGGTTCAAGGCTGGAAATGTCTGCGTCATGACCGCGTGACGGTCGTGAGACTTCATCCTTGAACTACCTTGTTTGGGTCTAGGTATCCTTATCTTCCCGCGTAACCTTAAGGAAGTTTTACTCCTAGGAAGGCGGTGAAAAACTGCTCGATCTCCTCGACCTAGAGTGAAGCCGGGGAGGTAGTCATTTCCGGTCTTCTTGGCCTTTTTGCCTTTTGGCGACTTTACGTGTCCCGCCGCCTCATCATCATCATCATCATCATCATCATCATTGGCGTGAAGCTCCACGATGCTCATTGATTTCAAGTCGCCCTTGCTTCGGCCCATCTTTGGTCCTCTCGGCATGTTGAGCGGGTACCAGCAGACTCTCACCGTTCTTCGTGATATGCATGACATCAAGGCTGTGAGCTGCGGTGGATCTTCGATCGGCAAGTCTCGGAAAACAGACCTCGTTTTCCATACCTTCAGACGCTCTGGCGCCTTTTCTTTCGGCTTTGGCGCCTTTTGCTTCTT
Source organism: Aegilops longissima (assembly GCA_021605205.1). Classification (NCBI taxonomy): domain Eukaryota; kingdom Viridiplantae; phylum Streptophyta; class Magnoliopsida; order Poales; family Poaceae; genus Aegilops; species Aegilops longissima. The sequence continues at coordinate 193,584,975 of CM038680.1, read as the reverse complement.
TCCGGTGGGCGGTCTTTCCAATTTTCAACAGCTTGTCTATTTCCTCGCCGCTCCTCGTACAGGGCGTTTTGAGTTCGGTTTCACCATCGAACAGATCCTTGCGTTTCCTCCACGGGTCATCGTGCGAACCCACCTTGATGTCCCATGAACACGGTTTCGAAGCCGGGATCTCTATCTGGCTGGCGTCGTTGTTCATCCATGCACCTTACCATCCAGAAAATCCGTGGACTACCTTGTAAAAATGTAAGAGATAGGTGCACCGTGGTGGCGGTCACGGCTCTCATAGGAAATATTCTTTCTGCGGCGTCCCGTATTGGTGGCGTTTTCCACGGCGTGTCAAGCTCCTCTTTCGGCCCGGTCTGATTAATGTCGTTCCACGTTGTTTGGCCCTTCAATTAGCATACTCATGTGAATGTACTTCCTCTTCATGCACAACCGGGGAAGGTTGTACATCCACACAAACATAGGCGGGTGCTATGTGTGCTTCTCGGCTGCAAGCGGATTGACTCCATCGGTGCTCGCGCCCGCACAATGTTCCTTGGATCGTTCCCAAATTCCGAGTCTTGAAGTTCAACGCTTGCCACTGGCCGCATCCTTAGGGTGACTCGCATCTTGTCTTTTTATCTATCTCGGATCATTTCGTCATCTTCTGCTTCTTCTCCTCCCTATCCGTTGCCAGCGGGAGCTTTCTACCTTAGGGTCCATGAAATAAGCTGGACGAGGTGATCGGAAGTACCACACCACTTTGAGGAGCTTTCTTCCTCTTCTTGTGTCGAGTGGCGCGCTCCGGACATATGGTAGACGTGCTCGTCCGATAAATGATGCAATTGTTCATGCACGATGGTATTTCCGCGATAATCGAGAGGACACACGATTTTCTTCGCCTCCTCAAACTGGTGGGCACTTGTTCCCTTGGGAAGGCGTTCGTGCGGAGCATTTCGTCGAAGCATCGTCGGTCATTTGTGTTTACCTTCATCTCGAGCCATGGCGTTACTTTGGTGGTATCCTCGGGCTGCATCCTTCATACAATGGAGTAAGCGTCTAACTCAAGTTGATCCATCTTGGCTTTCTCTCGGGCGGCAGCTCTGGCGTTATCCGTGCAGGAAGCAGCTCTTGAATATGAGGTCCTGCACCCACCCGATGGTCCAGCGTTGCGCTCCGCGGCATCATCATCTTCATGATCATGCCGTCGCCTGCTCGGCATCTTCCTCATCATCATGTCCCATCTTCTAATGATTGGTATACAACATCACCGTCGTTATCATCTCGGGATTCTTCGTCTTCTCGCCCGCCGAACGCGGTGGTTGTCTTGCTGCCCTTCCTCATTTCTTGCGGCCCCCATGGGCGACTTAAGTATCTTCATCACCTTGCCACCGATAGCCATCCATGAAACCACGCAAAGCAGGTGGTCCCACCTGCCGAATCCGAGGTCCAAATAAGGCTCTTGACTTGCATCTTCGACGGACATCTTATCTCCGTCTCGTTCTATTGAAGCATCTCGGCCTTGCGGACCTCAAAAACCTCTTCCACGATGCCTTCGGTCATCGTGCGGACCATCATTGCGCTGCGAGTGAAACAAAAGCGATATTTTAGAACCAAACAAAAATTTGGCATGACTTTCCCTAAAAATAGGACCAAAAGAATGCTTAATGCCAAAATTCTAGCTTGAAGCGAAATGAATCAACATTACGGCAAAATATTGGCAACTATCGCATTTCAAATACCGGTACACCTCAAACACAAACACATATGCAACACCACAAACATATGCAACACCACGAACATACATAGATCTAGCTAGGCGTAAAAAGTGCATGTGCACATTGTTGTAGGAGAACAACATAAATATAGCTTCCCCCTTACTTACCTATTAAAACAAGGTAATTTAACCACTTAATTTGAATGAATCTATGGTGGAAATGAGGTGAAAAAGAGGCACCGAGACAAGGAGGAGGTGGAGAATGAAGTGGGGAGAAAGTGAGTGTGGGTAGGGAGGCTGTCCAAAATATCTTGTTGCTGCCCACTTACTAATGGCGCACCAGCACTAAATCGCCATTAGTAATCCGGTAACTAATGGCGCACCTCTGGCGGTGCGCCATTAGTAGATTCAAAAAAAAAAAATACTAATGGCGCACCCTTTGCGTAGTGCGCCATTAGTAATAACTACTAATGGCGCACTTCATCGGATCGCCATTAGTATGTTTGACAGCGCACTAGTTCAATTTTTTTGATACTAATGGCGCACCACTTGCATGGTGTGCCATTAGTAATTACAACTACTAATGGCGCGCCGGGATCGCCATTAGTATGTTTGAACAAGCACTAGTTCAAAAAAATTCTATACTAATGGCGCACCTTGCACAGTGCGCCATTAGTATTACAACTACTAATGGCGCCTTAGCGAGGATCGCCATTAGTATGTTTGAACGGCGCACTAGTTCAAAAAAATTTGATACTAATGGCGCCGCTTGCTGAATGCGCCATTAGTAGTTTCAACTCTAATGGCATTAGCATGTGGTGCGCCATTAGTAACTACTAATGCGCAAGCAGGATCGCCATTAGTATATTTGGACGGCGCACTAGTTCAAAAAAAATTTGATACTAATGGCGCACCCTTTGCATGTGCGCCATTAGTATTCAACTCTAATGGCGCATTAGCATGTGGTGCGCCATTGGTATATCTATAATAGGGCACCAACTTTCAGTGCGCCATTAATTCAATCCATATATAGCGTTTTTCTAGTAGTGCTCCCATAGTTAAAAGCCGTCGTTGACACGGGAGGATCCGGTGGATGAGCATGACCTGGACTACGTTGTGAGTTTAACCTCTTTGTTCACCAGGTCTTGGGCCGATATTGGAGTCGGTCCGCTCTTCGAATTACCCAGCGCAGGCCTTCTCTTTCGGGAGGTGAGCCGTGTGGGATGCGGATCGAATTCGGGGCGCTGCCCATTTAAGTCCGCAGCCGGTGATGTAGAACCACCGGTGCCACCTTTATGGTCTCCTGAAGAGCCCTCGAGCCATGTAACGTTGGGAATCTTGCCCACCATGGCGCCTCCGCCTCCAGCATTGGCGCCACTACCTTGACGACATTGAAGGTCTTCGACCATAAGCAAGTGGGGCTTGATGCGGAGAAAGCCTCGCTACGCGATAAGCGCTGAGATGTTGAGGGCGAAGTTGGGGCCATATCGTGGAAATCTAGGCCGTAGTAGAACAGGCCCCGAACAAGCGAATGAAGTGGGAAACCCTAGTCCTCGGAGGAAATGGGTGAGAACACCACCCTCTGGCTTTTGATGTGCCCCTTGTGCAGGGGCAGGTCTTTGATGTTGTTGAAAATCCAGCCTCCCTCGGCTTTTTGATGTGTCCCTCCGTGGGCGGAGGAGCCATCCACTTCCTCCCCGGACAGGCCTTGGAGAAGGTTGAGGGGGGAAGTGGGACTTGGGGCTAGGCTCGAGTCTTGGAAAATGGACAAAGGAGGAAGAAGGCGTAGATGGAAAAGGTGGATCCTTATCCCTTATGGGCGGGCCGAAAACTATGCCCCCACCGGTAAAACCGCTTATCTCCCAAAGCGCCAGGAAATTAATGCCGGTTGGGTTACCCACACTGTTTGATGATAATCCCGGAATAAGGGACATGATCTACTTCCAACAAGGCGTGCCAAAACGCCCCTAAGTCTTGGAAGGTGGGACTTAAAAATGATTAGAATAAAGGTTTGGTGGTGTGATGTCAATTCGAATCGTCGGTGATTGGTTTAAAATATTATTTTCTCTCTGATTGAATGCAAATTATTTTCTGAGCCGGACACCTATCCTTGTGTTCAAAATCTTCATGAAGTATTAGGAGGAAGCCTTGGAAATAATCTTTGGGACAATGCCATTGAAGCCGGTTAGGGACTCTTGAGGATTCTGGATTGGGGGTGTCGGATGGGGACTCTGGACTATGAAATCAAGATTGAAAACTTAGTCCCATGTGGGATGGGACTTTCCTTGGCGTGGAAGGCAAGCTTGGCGTGGATATGTAGATCTCCTCCATTTGTAACCGACTCTATGTAACCCTAACCCTCTGGTGTCTATATAAATCGGAGGGTTTTAGTCCGTGGGAAGAACAACAATCATACCATGGCTGGCTTCTGGGGTTTAGCCTCTGATCTCGTGGTAGATCTACTCTTGTACTATCCATATCATCAATATTAAATCAAGCAAGGGTAGGGTTTTACCTCCATCGAGAGGGCTGAACACAGGTAAAACATTGTGTCCCTTGTCTCCTGGTTACCATCCGCCCTAGGCATCAGTTGGGACCCCTACCCAAATCCCCGGTTTGACCGCGACAACGGCCTTCATGCATTCCGCTCCTCATTTTTGATGTCACGCACACCATCGGAGAAAGGTGAGATGATGGCTTCCTCGGTCACCTTGGGGATTTTAGGGGGCGTTGTTAAGGCCCTGGATGTCTTAAGGGGTCTCTCCGCTCTTTGCTTGATCACGGTTTATGTCGCTCATGGGAGGCCGGTCGTGAGTGCCGAAGTTAGCGATGGCGGGTCGCATCTCGTCAGGGGAGATCGTCTTGGGGCAGGTTGAGGAGCCGGAGTTCGGGCTCGTCCTTGGCGCCATGGGAACCAATTGCCATGGAACCTTTCCGTCCCGGTTGGCGGCCCGATGCCCTGCTCGTTTCTTTGAAGGAACCCCAGGGGTGGGGTCTTGTCGTGGGAGGCCAGTGCAGAAGAACTTTTGCCGGGCCCCGGGCAGCTTGGTTGGGGTGAAGGTGCGGCAGCCCCGGTGGAGGGGCTCTCTGGCGGTCAAGAGCTTGCTCTCATGGGTTCCACCGCCGCACGGAGCGAGCCGGTCTTAACCGATGGCCCGGAGGCGTGATCGCGGCGCTCCATCTTGGAACAGGGCACCTTCTTGGGACCAGGGATCTCCCGACTCCTTTCTTGGTTTGCTTGGCGCGGGGCGTGAAAGGGTCTCGGCCGGGGCCCCACCCGCCTTGGGGCGGGGTGCCTTCTTGGGGAGGAGGTGGCGGGGCCCTTCCGGCTCCCCCTCCAGCGTGTGCGGGGCGTGGCCGAGAGGGGGGCAGGGGGCCTCTGCGGCCTGAACGAGCTTCCCAGGGTGGGCCTCCTTGTAGATTCGTCCCGGCGGGTGGTAGCGCGGGAAGCCGTTTTTGCAATGGCCGCTCGAGCCTCCATGGGTGCGTGGTCTTGTGGGACAAAAAGAACCGGTAGAGCGTCGAAGGGTAGCCAGTGCGGCCTTCTCGCCTCCCGGATGGATGGGGGCCGAGGCACCTGCTGGTTCCCCGCCCGGGCAATGGCGGCGGCGGCCCGAAACGGGGGTTGTCGGCCCGGGGGCCCGTCCAGTGACTTCAGCCAGGAACAGCCGGCGCTTCGGTCGGCTTCCGGCGTCGACCATGAACCCGACGAAGATCCAACCCGACCGGTGGAAAAAGATTCCCGCACCTACGGCGGCGCCAAATTGGAATCTTGGGTTCCGGCAGACCCTTGAGTTAACAGGGGTGCGAGAATCTTTTTTCCATTATGAATGGTTGGAGGATCTTAAACTCGAGCGATGAACAACCAGAGACCACGAGGTTTACTTTGGTTGGGCCACCGATGTGGTGTAATACCCTACTCCGGTTTGTGGGTGTGGTGGATTGCCTCGAGGGGCTGATGAAGAACAGTACAAGGGAAGAACAGCCTGTGAGGGGTGTTCTTGGGCTGGTCCCGATGAACTGCGTGGGTGAGTTCAATGCCTCCTCTCTCTCTCTCTCTCTCTCTCTCTCTCTCTCTCTCTCTTCTGGGGCTCTTCCGGATGCCTCTACTTTGTGGTGGCTAGCTCTATTTATAGAGGGGCCCGGGCCTCTTCCCAAACAATGGCGGGAAGGGCAACAATTAGCCATTTTGAAGGGAACATGTAGTACCTTATCGACTAATGTTGCTCTTGGAAAACCTTGGCGGTGGTCCTGGGCTCCCGATGACCTCCTTCCTGCCCCTTGCGGTCTTGGTCTTGTTGCACCCGAAGCGTTAACCTTTGCCGATTTGGCCTTTGTTGCCTCCTTTGCACCAAAGGGAAATGAGGGGAACCGCGGGCGGTCCCGCCTGCCTTGGCCTCATGGGCTTGCGTCCCGAGGCCTTGAGGGAGTCCTAGATTGGGGGTGTGGGATAGCGAACTATCACCATTGGCGGACTGTGGACTATGAAGATAAAGATTGAAGACTTGGTCCCGGTGGTGGGACTTTCCTTGGCGTGGAAGGCAAGCTTGGCGTCCGGATATGTAGATCTCTGGTTGTGACTCTGTAACCCTAACCCTATCCGGTGTCTATAAACCGGAGGGTTTTAATCCTGGGCGAACAACAATCATACCATAGGCTAGCTTCTGGGTTTTAGCCTCGTGATCTCATGGTAGATCCACTCTTGTACTACCCATATCATCAATATTAATCAAGCGGGGGTAGGGTTTTACCTCCATCGAGAGGGCCCGAACACGGTAAAAACATCGTGTCCCTTGTCTCCTGTTACCATCCGCCCTAGGCGGCCCAGTTCGGGACCCCCCACAGAATCCGCCGGTTTGACCCGACATTGGTGCTTTCATTGAGATTTCCTTTGGTCATCCTTGGCCCGATGGCTCCCGATCATCAACAAGGCAGCGGTCCGGGTGGACTTTTCTCCCGGGACAGATCTTAAATTTTCGGCGGCTTTGAAAAAAACTGCGGGGCCAATTCATTGGCCATTGGAAAGGTCGAAAGCTTCCCGGCCATCAGGTCAGATTTGGGAGTTTGAACTACCCGGCCGACATCCGCGGAGACTTGATCTTTGGGGATTGAGCCATAATAGCGCCCCCTTTGTCTCGATTGGGCCGATCTGGCTCCTGGCCGACGATTGCCACAGGCCCCCGGTTCCGCTCCGACCCTTGCTTCGGGCCGCTCCGCCGATCGGGAGGTGGTCGGACACCGCCTCGGGGCCTACGATCTCTGGTGATTGACCGAATTCTTCCCGTCGCTGCGAAGTGGCTCCAAGGTGCGGGACCCTCTGGACCGAACCCCTCGCCCCCTTAATGAATCCAATTGGGCGCGGTTATGGAATTCCTTCGCGGACATCTTTCCCTTTCGCCCTTTGGCGACATCCTGAATTCACTAAAGTCTCTCTTTTATCGGGAAAGCCTGGCGGATCGGTCGGGGAAGGTTGAGATTCCGGAAGACGAAGAAATTCGCGCCCACCCACCACCCACTTTGTAGCCCTTGTCGATGATTTAACCCGACATGCTCCAACCAAACTCGGAAACATGGCGGTATGGGCCGAGATCTGGGGCGACAAGAACCAAGCGCCTAAGGGCCTTTGGAAGGCCAACCTCAAACGACATATCATGGTGGACATCCCAAAAGATGGGAGCAGCGATGGGATGGGGCCCTCAAAAAGAAGCGCCCGGCGTTGGGCGTCACTCTAAATCCCCGCCCGGCAAAAAGGGTGATTCCGGCCGGAATTAACACCCGGGACGGTCCGAACACAACCTCCCTCCGGGTTGGCCACAGGAGGAGGGGCCAGCCCTCATGATAGGGCGGGGGGGAGGTGGAGGGCCGTAATTATTGCCTCCCCCGGATGATGAGGCAAGCCTCGGCGGCGCCAATTTGGCCGTGCCCTGAGGATCCAGCCCGACAGGGAGGCGTTTCAAGCCTTGAGGGTGTAGGACCGAAGAGGTGTCTAGAGGGGGATTAGACACTAAGTACCAAAGTTGCAGTTTTAAGTTTCTTTAAAGTTTGAGTGGAGTTTAGGCACAAGTTTAACATTCACAACATATAGCAAGCAAGCATGCAAAGAGTATGAGCAGCGGAAAATAAAGCATGCAACTTGCAAGAATGTAAAGGGAAGGGTTGGAGGATTCAAAGCCAATTTGGAACCACGGATGTTTTCGTGGTTCCGATGGTGGTGCTATCGTACATCCACGTTGATGGAGACTTCAACCCACGAAGGGTAGACTTGCCTTGGAGTCCACGGGGGCTCCACCCACGAAGGGTCCAAAGAAGCAACCTTGTCTATCCCACCATGGCCGTCGCCCACGAAGGACTTGCCTCACTAGCGGTAGATCTTCCAAGTAAGGCGATCTCCTTGCCCTTACAAACTCCTTGGTTCAACTCCACAATCTTGTGGGCCCCAAGTGACACCTAGCCAATCTAGGAGACACCACTCTCCAAGAAGTAACAAATGGTGCGTTGATGATGAACTCCTTCTCTTGTGCTTCAAATGGTCTCCCCAACCTCAACTCTCTCTCATAGGTTTTGGATCTGGTGGAAAGAGGATTTGAGTGGAAGCAACTTGGGAAGGCTAGAGATCAAGATTTTTGGGAATGGAATATCTTGGCCTCAACACATGAGTAGGTAGTTCTCTGAAATAGGATCTTTGGAAGTGTAGGTTCGGTCGATGGCTCTCTCCACGAATGAAGAGGAGGTGGAGGGTATATATAGCCTCCACAAAAATCTAATTACACAAATCTACCAAACTCGGTGGGACGAATCGTTAAACTTCGGTCGGGATTTAGCAAATAATGTGACCGTTAGGGTTTTGGTGGGACAGAATGCAACTTCGGTGGGACCGATTCGGTTAGGGTTAGGGCATAAGTTCTCGGTAAGACCGATTACACAAACTTCGGTGGGACCGATTTTGGTAATAAGCTTTCGAGAGAGTTGGTCGAGCAAACTTGGTTTGACCGATTATCAAACTTCGGTGGGACCGATTTTGATAATAAGTTAACGGAGAGTTTGCATTGTAATCTCGGTAGTACCGATTGCTCAAACTTCGGTGAGACCGATTTTGATAATGGACATACAGAGATTACAATCCCATCTCGGTGAGACCAGATCCCTATCGGTGAGACCGATTTGCCTAGGGTTTGTGGGGTGGCTAAGACATCCAAACTCGGTGGCGCGGATAGAAAAAAATCGGTGGGGCCGAGTTTGACTTTAGGTTTAGGACATATGTGTGGAAGTGGGAAAGTAGTTGAGGTATTTGGAGCATATCACTAAGCACTTTGAAGCAAGAGGCTCATTAAGCAACACCTCATCCCTCCTTGATAGTATTGGCTTTTCCTATAGACTCAATGTGATCTTGGATCACTAAAATGTAAAATGAAGAGTCTTGAGCTTGAAGCTTGAGCCAATCCTTTGTCCTTAGCATCTTGAAGGGTTCCCAATCCTTTAGTCCATGCCACTCCATTGTTGAACTTATAAACATACTAGATAAAAGTGTTAGTCCAACAAGAGATATGTTGTCATTAATTACCAAAACCACCTAGGGAGCACTTGTTTAATCTCCCCTTTTGGTAATTGATGGCAACATACAAAAACTTTAGATAAAGATATAAAGAATAGCAAGTAAAGCTTTGGAAAGACATGTAACAAGCATAGGCTCCCCCATGTATGCAATCATGTGAATATGAAATATAGAAGCATGTGATAGCATAACCATGATAGAGGAGCAATGTGTTACATGTATCTTGGCTATATGCATCGAGCAAAAAGTATTAAAGAAATACCTTCATGCCCATGAGTCCTTCTTGCAAACAGTATGTACATCAGCAAGAATTCCTCATACACATGATTGGATGCATATACTTACCTTGTGGTCTTGAGTTGGCTTAGGATGGAATGAACCTGGTAAACAAGGTTAGATAACACAGATGCATCTAAGCGAGCAAATGGAAGAAACCACAAGAATACCAAGGCTGGGATGACATGTAGAGAGTGAGTCTTGAGTACCACATTGGATTAGACATGTCCCCAAGAGTAAAGATATGCAATGAATTTAAATGATCTCTTTCCCTTAGATGTCTTGCTCCCCGAATCTAACATGGGATCTTTGGGAGAAGATAGGGAGCAATCAGTTGAAGGAAGAAAGCTGAAAGATATGAATGATGATCGAGCTAAAGTTCGAGCTAATGGCTAATGCAAAATTGAGCACAAGATCATATGAACATGTCTCTCCCTCAAGAAGACATGTGGACATCTCTCCTCTTGAACACCAAGCATGGGATCCTTGAGAAATACTTTCTACTTAAGTATCCTCTCCCCCGGAATCTCTCTCTCTTTGAGGTCTCTCCCCTGAAGGTCTCTCTCCCTTAAGAAGAAAGGTGATAAGTTTTGATGTTCTTTCTCTCTATCTCCAAATGATAAGCTTTGATGTTCTCTCTCCCCTTGACATCAATTTCCAAGAAGGGTCTTGATCTGAATGGGTTTGGTCCTTGAGACAAAACAAAGCAATGATGAAAATGTGATGCTTGTGAGGACAAGATTCATTGAGTGGAGCTGGATCAGAAAAACCAGAATATGTGGCAAAGAGTTTTTCCTGTTATGAAATCGGTGGCACCGGTGGTATGCTTGTCGTGCCGAAAAGATTGGTTGGACCGAAAATAACAAATTGGTGTAAAGGGTTCATCAGAAGAACACTTGTCACCTCAGCTCACTAGACTAGTAAGATCTCACAAAGATTTGCAAGGAATTAACTGAAAGATATGCAAGGAATTAGATCAGAAAATCGAGAGAAAGCAGAAAGAAATCTAGATGAAGTTTTTTTTGAAAGGGAAACACAAATGCATGAGACAAATGCAAAAACTCAGAAAAGAACAGGAGAACTTCATCTAGAGATGGTTGGGACAAAGTCACCTATGTTAGAGTATATTGACTTAGGAGTCAAGTGAGATCCTTGATCATAGGCCATACTCATCGTTTAAGCTCAAAATGGGGTTGCCATTTTTGTTTAAGCATCTTGTTATTCACATCTTGTCGAGTTGCTTTAACTCATGACTGAGTAAAGCTTCTCTAAGATGGAATAACATACCTTGGTTGGTGGTGTTGTCCATGTAGTTGAACTTGCGTGGGTTGCTCAAGGTTGATGTAGCTCATCAAAATTTGGAGCACCACTTGGAATTTGAGTCCATCTACCTACATGGGTTAGTTCTTGGGAAGAGCACTTGTATATCCAAAAATGACAATCATGAAACTCAACATAGAATTTGTCAAAGGATATGTTTGAATGGTTTCTGCTTCCTTGTCTTCAACCACCTTGTGTAGAGACTTGGTGATGTAGAGATTGCTCAAGATATGAGTAGGTTTCAACCTCATGGAATTTGATTCAACCAAGTACCTACATGGGTTAGATAACATGCAAGATACAAATATATCCAAGACATAAGTTTTTCATCATAAGAGAAATATCAAGGATTAGTCATAAGCTCATGTCTTGCATGTATCCAATGGAGTTTCTACTCCAAGTTTGAAGCATCAATGATGTTCAATTCTCCTCTTAACCTAAAACACTTTCTCATCAAGAGGTTTAGTGAATATATCCGCTAATTGCTTTTGGTGCGAACATGCTTAAGATTGTCACCCTTAGCAACATGATCTCGAATGAAATGATGATGAACTTCAATATGCTTAGTTCGAGAATGTTGCAAGGGATTATGACCAATTTTGATAGCACTTTCATTATCACAAAGCAATGGAACATGTCTCACATATATCCCATAATCTTTAAGAGTTTGGGTCATCCAAAGTAATTGAGCACAACATGAACCGGTGACAATATATTCAACCGGGGTGGATAAGGATCGAGTTTTGTTTCTTGGAGGACCAAGACACAAGAGATCTACCAAGAAATTGACAAGTACCGAAGTGGACTTTCTATCAACCTTGTCTCGGCATAGTCCAGTCGGAATAATAACAAGATCGAAAGAGGCCCTCTTAGGATACCAAATGCCAAAATTTGGTGTATGGATTAAGTATCTCACTATCCTTTTCACCCTTAAGATGACATTCTTTAGGGGAAGCTTGATATCGTGCACACATACACACTTAGCATAATATCGGGATGAAGCCATAGATATAACAATGAACCAATCATAGAAGCGATAAACCTTTTGATCAACGGTTCACCATCTTTGGTTAAGTCAAGATGTCCACTAGTAGGCATGGGTGTAGTCATACCTTTGCATTCTTGCATATTGAACTTCTTGAATAAGTCCTTGGTGTACTTTGTTTGCGAGACAAAAGTACCTTCCTTAGTTTGCTTGATTTGCAAACCAAGAAAAATTTGAGTTCACTCATCATAGACATCTCAAACTTCTCCGACATTAGCTTCCCAAACTTTTCACTAAAATGAGGGTTAGTTGAACCAAATATAATATCATCAACATAAATTTGGCACACAAAGGTTTCACCATTAACCCTTTTAGTAAAAAGTAGAATCAATTTTCCCAATTTCAAAGCCTTTTTCAATAAGGAACTTGGTCAAACATTTATACCATGCTCTAGGAGCTTGTTTAAGTCCATAAAGAGCTTTGTGAAGTTTGTAAACATGATTGGGTTTCTTAGGATTAACAAAGCCGGGAGGTTGTTTAACATAAACTTCCTCCTCTATTTCACCATTTAGAAAAGCACTTTTAATGTCCATTTGGTACAAGGTGATATCATGGTGATTAGCATAGGAAAGTAAGATCTGAATGGACTCAAGTCTAAGCAGGCGTAAAGTCTCACCATAGTCCATACCTTCGACTTGTGTGTAGCCTTGGGCGACGAGGCGTGCTTTGTTGCGAACTACTTGTCCATCTTCATCTTGCTTGTTCGAAAACCCCATTTGGTACCGATGATGTTGTGGTTGTTGTCGGGCTTCTCAACCAATGTCCAAACTTGGTTCCTCTCAAAGTTGTGTAGCTCTTCATGCATAGCATTTATCCAATCCGGATCTTCAATGCTTCTTGACCTTCATAGGTTCAATGCTAGAGATGAAAGAATAGTTTTCACAAAAGTTAGCTAAGCGGAGTTTTAAGCGAGTGATTCTCCGGTTTGAATATCATTGTAGATTTGCTCGGGGGATGGTCTTTAGCAATTCTTGCTCGAACTTCGTGAAAGCTTTTGCTTGGGTCCGTTGAACATCTTCTTCATCTTGTTCTTCTTCTTGGCCTTCTTCATTGTTGGCGTTGTCGTTCTCTTGTCGGTGGTGGAGAAAGGTTGTTGACGTTCATCTTGATGCACTTCCTCGTTTTCTTCATCTTGGTGTGTCCCACTTGTGGATGCTTCTATCAACTCTTGGTTCACCTTGTCGTTAGTGAAGCTTCCACTTGGAAGGAGGTACTCTCCTTCACCTCCGTTGGACGGACCTTGCCAATAGACAAGTCTTGGATTGCTTGAAGGATCTTTGTCTCCTACATCAATTGGCAATTGCTCTACTTGCGACCGTTAGATTCATCAAACTTCCATCTACCGTCTCTTCAACCTTTTGGGTGAAATTGTTGTGAACCGGTAAGTGTGAAGTTTGAAACCATAACCTAGTAAGGAAACCTTCATGAGACTTAGGACAAATTTAGAGCGACGATGCTTATCAAAAAATTTAGCGAATACCAAAGTATCCAACTTGGGGTTTGTTACGGTGAGTAGCTTCGTATCCGTCTTAAGTAGCTTGTGAAGATACAAGGATTTGTTGCATGACAAAGCTTCTCAACCCTTCCCCAAAAGTGCTTTGGTCTTGTACTCATCAAACATCGTTCCCATTTTGATGGCGTCCGGTTCTTCCCTCAACAACTCCATTTTGTTGAGGTGTTATGCATGAGAACTCGTGTGAAATCCTTCTTCTCAAGAAAGGTGTCCACATTTGCGTTCTTGAACTCCGTTCCGTTTCCTTGTGGGCGAACCTTCGGTCTTTATTCAAATTTTTTTTTAGCGAAGTTTTAAGTTTTTTACCTGGTTTTTGAGAAAGCAAGGTTTCTAAAATTTCTCAACTTTCTTAGACCGAATTTACAGAATCTTGGGGAGTTGGGCCAAAGGAATCCATTTGGAAAGGAGTTTTGGTGGTTCTTGGTGGTTCCATTATGGGTTCCCTTCACGGGATGGGCCCTCCAACCTTGTTTACCTGGCCTGACAAAGCCCTAAAGTTAATCCTTACAAATAGGCCATTCTCCTTGCCCTTAAAACTTTGGTTTAACTCCAAATGAAATCGTTCTTCCCCAATAACCCAACCTTTTGGGATTTAGGAATAACAAAGGTTTTAGGTTGAACCCTTTTTGTGTTCAAAATGATAATTACCCTCCCACTAAAACCTTTTATGGTTTTATCCCTGGAAAAAATTTGGGGAACAACGGAATAAATAGAAATTGGAGGGGAAATCGGCCCAAACCTGGAATTCTTTGGAAAAGGTTTAAGTTGTTCCAAGGTTTCCAACGAATAAAGAGGAGGTTAGGTTAATATGGCCCCTTAAAACCAACCTTTCCCTTTGAATTTCCCAACCGGTGGGACAATTTAAACTTCAACCGAAGCCAAAAATGTCCCTTTATTTCCGGTTAGGACGGAATCCAACTTCGGGGACCCATTTTTTTGGCATAACCCGAAATTTCCATAAGACCAAAAATTGGTTCCATTTTGTTAATAAGTTTCCGGAAGATTTCAACCCAAACTAGGTTTCCATTTCAACTTCGGTCCATTTTTATAAAATTAAGAGGGTTTCATTAGAATTGAGTTTGCTAAACTTGTCAATTTTATAATTGGAAAATTAAATTCCCACTAAATAAACCAACTTTCCTTTGGGCGGTTTGGTAAGCTCAAATTTGGGGCGCCCAAAAAGGAATCACCAGTTATTTATTTACTTTAAAGGGAAAGATTATAGGGAATTTCACTAAGATTTTTCAAGGGTAATTTAAAGCCCTTCCCTCCAAGAAATTTTTCCATAATAAGTGTTGGACACTAAAATAAAGGAAGTTTAATTCAAAGTTTTACAATCCTTTGTTTTGGGTTTAAGGATTCCCAACCCTGTCCAATTGCCATCATTGGGTTGGAATTTATAAAACAACAATAAAAGGTTGCCAACAAGAATTCTTGTTAAATTAATTAAAAAACCCAAACATCTTTCAAATTTTCCCAAACCTCAAGAAAATACTCTTAAGGAAAGGACTCTAATTTAAGAATCCCCAAAGGAACTTCAACCACCCCTCAAGGTAAAACCAAGGCCAATTGGGGAAGACCCAAACCTACATACCCGTAACCTTGAGAAAGGGTTTGGAGGGGGGAAAAGACCCTAAACCCCCAAATTCAAGTTTTAAGCTTTAAAGTTTGAAGTGGAAATTTAGGCCGGTTTAACTTCAAACATATTAGGGAAGCAAGGCAAATGCAAAGAGTTAATGAAGCCCAGCGGAAAATAAAGATAACGCGGAATTAAAAAGGTTGGGGAACAAGCGGGCAAAACCATTTTTTTGGCGTGGTTCCGAGGGGCCGACACCCACGTTGAGGGAGGATTCAAAACCAAGGGTTTAGGCCGTTCTTGAATCCAGGAGGGCCCAACCCAGAAGGGTTTACGAAGGAACAACCTTTCCTATCCCCACCATGGCCGTGCCCCCACCGAAGGACCGCCTCCATTGGTTAGACTTTGGGCCGAATCTTTTGTTAACCAAACCCTTTGGTTAACTTCCACAATTTGCGGAAGGTCCCAAGTAACCACCTGCCCAAAATCGGGGACAAACCACTTCCTCCAGAAAAACAAATGGTTTTTATTGGATGGAACCCTTGCCCTTTCCTTAAATGGATAAGTTCTCCCCCCAAAAACCCTCCAACCCTCCCCTCATAGGTTTTACGGGGAAAGAAATTTGGTGGAAAAGCCAAAACCAGGGGGTAAAGAACAAGATTCAATGGGGTTGGAAAACCTTGGCCCAACACAGGATGTTTCTTGGAAATAGGGATTTTGGAATTGAGGTTCCGGTCGTGGGCCTTTCTTCCCGAATAAAGGGTTGAGGGGAAATAATAGCCCCAAAAAACCAACCACCAACAATTTTAATCTTCCGGGGGAAACCGAATCTTAAACTTCGGGCCGGACCGTTTAGAAAATAAGGATTAAGGGTTTTCCCCGTGGGACGGGAAATGCAAAACTCCGGGGGGGAACCGTTCGGTTAAAGGGGTTATGGCATAACTAATCCCAAAGTTAACCCAAATTCCTTACCCGATTTTGGTAAAACCCCAGAGATTGGGCGGAAACTTCCGGGTTTTGACCCAATTATCAAACCTTCCTGGGCCGATTTTAAATAAGTTAACGGGAGGTTTGCCAAATTGGGTAACCCTCGGTTAAAACCGAATTTGGCTCAAACCGGTGAGGCCAATTTTATAATGGACATTTCGGAAGTTCAATCCCATCTTCGGGAAGAACCGAATTTGCCCTTACGGTTTGTTTGGCTTGGGCAAACATTCAAACTTGGTGGCCGGATAAAAGTCAAGTGGGGCCCTTTGGAGGACAATAGGTAATGGGAAAAGAGTTGAGGGAGGGCATTCACCCTGGCCTTTGAAAGCAAAGGCCTCTTAAACAACCTCTCCCTCCTTGGGAAGTTTGGCCCTTAACCTCAAATTTGTGATCGGATCACTAAAATTGGTAAAATGAAGGAAGGTCTTGGCTTAAGCTTTAAACCTTTGGGCCTTAAAGGCACGAAGGGCCCCCATCCTTTATCCAAGCCCCCTCCATTGTTAACTTTTTTCTTTCCTTACTGGGATAAATGTTTTCCAAACCAAATAAGTCATTAAATTAACCAAAACCACCGGGGAAGCAAAACTTGTGCTTTTCACGAGCTTATCCAGACAAAGTAGCCCCAAGGGAAAAAACCCAGCAACAGAGCTGCCAAGGGACCTTTTGTAAAATAATAGTTTGAATTTTGAATCCTTTCTTTAAAAATTGCTTCAGACACCCCCTCAAAAGAACCCAAAACCCGGGACGTACCCCAAAAAAGGGGAAAGCCCCAAACCTTTACAATCCACCCAAATTTAGCATTTAATCTTGGTCCGAACCACCCGTTTGGGCCCCTCCCAGGGAACCTTAGGCCCTTATTCCAAGGCCTTTAAACCCGGCGGTCCGGTTCGGGTTACCACCCGGTGGAAATAAAGGCCCGGAAAGGGCGAGGACCCAATTGGAAGGGGGCCCAAGGCAAGGGCAAAAAGTTGGATTTCCGGAAAGGCGTGGGGCCCGAACCGGTTTGAATAACTAGGGCCGGAAATAAAAAAATTCCGGGGCAATGATGCAAAGCCTTTAGTCCGGGTTGTTGTTAAACTGGGCGCCCCCCAAGGCCCAGAAGGGCGAGGTAATTTATCAAACCCGAGGGTTTAAATAAACTGAATCCTTAAATTTGGGAAACGGCCGCCTGAGCGGTAATATTTTAAGTTCACAAGTTGCTTAAGCGCATATGAACAAGTTTTCAGCGTACAGGGTAACAAATGCAGTCTATTCAAAATTACATCTTTGGAGCATTCACCCGCTATAAGGTAGGCACCCTTGAGGTGCCTCATATACATTTCGGACTTGCGATGCTCCTTGCCCGGCGATGTCCGTCGTCACAAGCTTCAGCATCCATCTTGCCCCATTGCACTTTAGCACGGGCAAGGGCCCGGCAGGCACCTTCAATGCTGACGGGCGCTTGATGACTTCAATCCATGGACAAGGCGTCCACCAGGCCGCCACACTAGCACGAAGTAGCTCCTAGGCATGGCTTCCATAGGCCTAACCGAACTATGAGGCCCATCATGGCCTGTTGGCGACCTTAGTGGAGCTCGACCAGCTCGCTTCACCTGGTCGCTCGAGAGCACGGATGTCCGCCTCAGATCATCGAGACCGAACACCTTTTCCGTCGAGCTCCCCTCCTCGGCGCAGTGAAACGGCAGCATCGGACACACTCAGGGTAGATCTGTGAATGCTCCTAGAGCTCCGGATTCGGGTAAGTAATAGATAATTCACTTTCACATGCTTGCTTTGCATAAAGAATGCCTTACCCGCCGCTATCTTCTTTAACAATTCAATTTCCTGGAGGGCTTTTTGGCTTGGCCTTGGCGGCTTTGGCACTCTCAAGAGCCGAGGCGAGCTCGGACTCTCGAGTCTTTGAGTCACGCTCCAAACTCCGTGTTTTCCACAGAGCACGGAGCCCTGCCGCACCTCCGGCACCCGCGCCTCCTGCTTCTCGCTCGGTGCCGCTCATGCATGCTTTGCTTCGCGGACACCGCTTCCTTCAGGTCGCCACCTCATTCGTGGCCCCTACAATACCCACGTTAGTCTGTCGGTGTACTAAACTAGGGGTACCTTAGTACCCCGAACCTGCTGCAGGCGATCGTGGCGTCCCGTGGCAAAGCCTTGCGGCATCCGTCAAAACCCTCCGCTGGTCTTCAGAAGCAAGACCCCGCAAGAGGAGCTTGCCGAAGGCCACTCGTAGCCGAGGAATAAGGCCCAGCCAGAAGGAGCTTGGAAGGAAAATGGTGGGCGCCGAGCCCTCTGCGCGATAAAATTCCCGCATTGACAAAGCGCTGTCGGGCGGGCAACCTCTCTTCATCTCCGCTCCAGCTCACCGCCAACGTGTCACTACGGGCTCTCCCAAACAGCGTGTCGACGGGCTGTGCAGCGTGCCGGGAGCAGCGATAAGCGGCTACCGACAAGGCTACCATCATGGCAAACGGAGGCGCGCGCCATCGTTACATTTTTACCTTTGCTTAAAGGCGACCGAGACGGGCATTGATGACTCTTGTCCCTTGTCAGTGAGTTAGGTATAGATTACTCGTACCTGCTTGCAGAAGGTGTACCAAACTATGTTTTACTGTTTTACCTTGTCTACTTGGCACATGTGATGACCTCTGTGCCTATAAAAGGAGGCCCAAGTGCAAGCGTAGAAAGGGGTCGTCCAGCTCCGCTTATTTCATCGCTCACTCATAGGAAACCACACTCGGAGGCTAGGTCTTGTAGCTCCCATTGCTCCCTAGCAAGAACACAAGATAATCCACAAAGCAGCAAGACGTGTATTATCTCTGGAGAGCTCGAAGTTGGGTAAATCTGCTCGCCTGTGCATCGCCTCGATCCGCCTTTTGTGCAATCTCCGCCCCTCCGAACTACAAGGGACCCGAGTCCCAGTAGGTGCTTTCGTGGGACACGATCTAGCCCTCCCCGACATCCTTGGCGGCGCCCAGTAAGGGCGTCGAGGCTGTGTGAACCTGATCCGGCGGTCACACGAGCAACTTCATCGACATCTTCGTCAACATGGCGCCAAGAAGAAGTTTTGGCGGCAGAGAGCTGTCGCGTCGAACCCACCACCACGGGCTGTCAGAGAGTGGGGAACGCAGGCGGAGGAACAACGCTGCCGAGAGCCCATAATGCCGCCAGGTCAAGAACGAAAACGCAGACACAGTATCAGCGTCCGAGTCCAAGACGCGCCCTTCGCGCAGGAGGCGGGACCGGCACCGATAGCGTGATGCTCGCGGCACCATACGCCGCTGGATCAAGGCCAAAGCTTGGGGATCCCGAGGTTCTCGAGACCGCATGCACCCCAAAGATGCTGGTACGAAAGCGGAGTACGGTCGCTTATGCGAATGCTGCTCCTCCTAACTTGGTTAGGGAGTTCGAGCACATCCCGTTTTTCGCCTCCAGACGCCGTTGCCGCCAACCACACCAGCGGAAGCCTTGGCAAGAGCTCGCTACTTTAGATTACCCTCCAACGGCCGATAAAGGTCGAATGTAATGGAGGGCCACAATTCAGAGTCTCATCGGCTTCGCTTACGCCGGCGACGCCCCGCTGTAACCGAAAGTGCTTCGCGAGCCGCCGGCGAAGGCGACAAGGCGCGAGCTGATGGCGACGAGACTTATGGGGTGCACCCACCGTGACACTCCCCTTCCCGAAGGCCAAGATCGCCGACTTCGCGGATCCACCTCGACAGCGACTCCACAAAGTCATCGGATCCGCGAGCCTGTCGCGCTAACGCCAAGTTCTCCGAGAACGGTAAGAAGAAGACTTCCAACCCGTGACGAAGCGCCGGAAGCGCGCCGTCCCATCCCACCAGCGGCTGGGCCCATCGTTGATGTGCATGCGCCAGAAAATCCAGCGACAGTCCAGACGCTGATAGGTTGCCCCCGCTCACCGTGAGCTGCGGCAAGTCCGTGGTCCGACAAGAAAAACTTCAAACCAGATGTGCCGGAGAAGTATGATGGCGGGACACACCCATCGGAGTTCCTCAGCATCTACACCATCATGGTGCAAGCTGCGGGGACGAGACGACAAGATCCTCGCCAACTACTTTCCCTTGGTGCTCAAGCCAAACGCCGATCTTGGCTCATGCACTTGCCGGATGGTTCTATTTCTTCTGGCAGATTTGTGCCACTCAGTTTGTTAGGCGCTTTCACAGGAGGCCACAAGCCTCATGGCCGTGGAGAGTGATCTCCACCTGCTTGCCCAAGGAGGGGGAGTCTCGCAAATTCATCCGGAGATTCAGAAAGTGCACTACAACATCCGAGACGCCCACCTGCTGCAAAGGATCAAAGTGCATTCCATCGTAATGTGCGAAACCGCAGGATGAAAGAAGGAAGAATGTGCGATGTGCCAAGTGAAAGACGCCAGTGAGCCTCTACGCTTCTGGCCGACAAATGCACGCGCTTAAAGAAGGAAGAAGACTCCCTGTGAGAGAACATGGGAACAGAGTCCGATAGTGAGGAGACCGTCCCGCAAGAAAGAGCAGGCGTAAACAACAGGAGGAAGAAAACCAAGAAGTACTAGTTGTCGAGCAGTCCTGGCAAGGATGGTGCCGCCAACAAAGCTAAGACTGGTGGCTCCGGCAAGGAGGTTTCGTTAGCGACGCCGACCGCCAAGGCAGTGGCGTCACGACAAGCCCGACAGCCCAACAAGCAAGATCAGAAAATCCACCGCACTAAGGGACACGATCTCTAGAGCTGCAAGAAAGTCGAGCAGCTTGTTGAGCTACAGAGAGCTGAATACGAGCGGTAGACAAGGAGAAGGCCCAAGAAGGTGCGGTGCAGCAAGTAAGAAGAGACCTACTCGGGAGGGCGCCAAGGCAAGAAGCCAAGCAGCGGCAAGGAGACAGACTCTCGTGGTCGCGACAAGGAAGAAGATGAAGATGAGGAGGACTAAGACATGGAAGACGATGAAGCGGATTTAGCAAGAGTTTCAAAAGGCAACAGAGGTCCTTTATGTTGACGGTGGAAAGCCTCTCGCATACCTCGCACCGCCAAATCAAACAATGGATGCGTGAGGTTAATGCAGCAGAATCCTCCATAGAGTCGCGCAAACCTCTAAGTGGTTCCAAGACGCCCATCATTTTTGACATTGAGGACCACCCCGATCGCATCACTGCGGTCGGGTGCTTGCCGAAGTTGGTCTCCCCAACCATCCGCAACCTCAAGGTCACAAAGATGTTGGTTGACGGCGGGTCGCCTGAATTTGATCTCCTCCGCAGTGCTCCAAAAGCTTCAAATCCTCGACAATGGAGCTCAAGAAACCGGTACTTTCCAAGGAATCAACCCAGGAAGGAGCAAGCCCAAAGGGAAGATCACGCTGCCGGTAACATTCGCAGCGAGCTCAACTTCAACCGAGAGGGTCACATTTGACGCTGTCGATTTCCCATTGCTCCTACAATGGCATACTTGGTCGCCCAAAGACTCGCCAAGTTCATGGCCGCCTCTCATCATGCCTACAACTTACTCAAGATGCCCGCCCGATAAGCGCCATTTCTGTCCATGGCGACAAGAAGGACGCGCTTATCTCGCGCCGACAAGATTTACCGGGATGCAGCTGCCGCAACAGCTTAGCAAACCACTTGTCACCAAGCTCCGGGGAAGAAGACCACCAAGACCGCAAGAGCTCGATGCCCACTCCGCAAGCGCACCTCCTCGGAGTGCTGCGCTACCATCGAGGACGCACCATCGAGCTCCACCGCAAGTGCAAGAAGACGATGGCAGGCTCCGCCAAGACCAAGAAGGTGCCCGCCAGGAGGACGGACCGGTGGTACCTTCACCATCGCTGCACGCTTGATCCTAAATAGGAAGGCGAGCTCGTTGTTTTCCTCGCTGGGCGAATGTCGATGTGTTTGCATGGCAACCATCCGACATCCCGGTGTTCCTGTGAAAGTAATTGAGCACCACCTAGCTGTCTCGTCCTCACGCCACGCCCGCTGCAAGAAAAAGTTAGGAAACAAGCAAAGGAGCGCCAAGAGTTCATAGCGTAAGAAATCAAGAAGTTAGAAGCAGCAGTGGCTTGTCGAGGAGTCCTCCATCCCACATGGTTGGCCAATCCGGTAGTTACGAAGGCTAATGGGAAATGGAGACTTTGTATTGACTTCACCGATGTTAACAAAGCTTGTCCCAAAGACCCATTTCCTTGCCACGATCGACCAGATTGTTGACTCCACTACCGGATGTGATCTGCTTTCATTTCTTGATGCATATTCAGATATCATCGATCTTCATGGTCAAGAGGATGAAGAGAAACCGCATTCATTACACCATGTGGCACGATCGCTTCATACGGATGCCTTTCGGTTTAAAGAATGCTGGTTCAACCTTTGCAAGAGTAGTCCACGATGCCTTTGAGCCACAAATACACGTAAATGTAGAATCTACATGGATGACATAGTGGTCAAGAGCAAGGACGAGCGACTCGGTTCAGGATTTGATGAAACATTTTAATCTCAAGCAGATCAACCTCAAGCTCAACCCTCGAGAAGTGCGTGTTTGGAGTCCCTTCCGCAAGCTTCTCGGTTCTTTGTGTCTCAACCGGGAATTGAAGCCAATCCCGACAAGTTCAAGGCCATTGAGCAGATTGAAGCACCAAAGCCGCCAAGGATGTCAAGGCTTGCCGGTTGCATGGCTGGCTCTCAGCAGGTTCATCTCTAAGTTCTGTTGAACGCGCTTCTCACCATTTTTCAAGATTTTGAAAAGGCAGGTCCAATGAAATGGACTCGGCTGAGGTTGCGCTGCAGACTTGAAGAGATACCGCCCTCCGCCCAATACTTGTCGACTTAAGCTACAAGAGAAGTTTTCGCTGTATATAGCAGCACCAATCAAGTGGTTAGTGCTGCGTTAGTAGCGGAGAGGGAGGTGGATGATGAGCCGGCAATCGAGGCAAAGGGCATCGCATCCAATTCAACAGGGGCTTCACCGCCAAGCTCGTCCCGATAAGAATGATCAACGCAAGATTATGCGATAAGATACGTAAGAAGATGGTGCAACGCCCACTATTTTGTCGGGCCTCTTCGCAGGGGATAGGTCAAGGTACTCCGGTGTGCAGAAGTTTCTTTTCGCCTGCTCATGGCCTCAAGAAAGCTGCGCCATTACTTCCAAGCACACGAGATAACAGTTGTCACCGCTTTCATGAAGAGGATATTGCAAAATCCAAGCAACAGGCAGGATTGTCGAGTGGGCACTGAACTGTCAAGCTTTGGTCTCAAGTTCGAAAGCACTTCAACTATCCCAGAAGGGCATTGGCAGAATTCATAGCAGAGTGGACGCCAACGCAAGATGAAGAGATTCCGAGACGAGCATCCCGCCAAGGAGGCAAATAAAGAGTGGCTGATGTACTTTGATGGTGCCTTCACTGTAAGGCGCGGTGTCGTATGCGTTGCTTATCGCACCAACCGAGAGCACCTCAAGTACATAGTCCGATGCACTTTCCCAAGGAACAAGCAACAAATAATACTGCAGAGTATGAAGGCTTGCTTGCCGGTCTCGGATTGCGGTGGACCTTGGGATCAAGAAGCTCATTGTCGGGGACTCGCAACTTGTCGTCCGCCAAGTAAATAAAGATTATCGAGTCCGCTGATGGAAGCCACGCCGATGAAGTGAGGAAGCTGGAAGAGCGCTTTGAAGGCCTCGCAAATGGAACACGCTCCAAGAGCATGTAATGATATAGCTGATGGCCTCTCCAAATGTGCGCGACTTAAGTTACCTGTGGAACCAGGATTTTTGTGCTCAAGCTAACTCAGCCAACCATAACACCATCAACAGATGAGCAAGAAAAGAAAATTGGTTTCGGAGACTACTTTCCGCAGAGCTCCCAAGCCGCCGCCAAGGTCCCTAAAATCAACGCAGAATATCACCGAGGAGCAGTTGCTCCGACAAACCATGCAGTTTGTATCGTTGAAGCAAACGCTCCCGACAAGTTTAGCTCCGCAAGCTTGCCGAGATCATCAACTCCGCGGACCCACGTGTCCTTGCCAGAGAAGCTAATGTTCCCCAGTGATAGATGAGCCTTTAGTCCTGTTGTCGAGCCAAGCTCCAACATGGGCACAAGAATCGCCCATTTCCTTCAGACAGAGAACTTCCCAAGAGCAAGAAGAAGCGGAAAAAGTAGCCCGGCAAATAAGTATGTACCAGTTTGTTGACAACATCCTGCATGTAAGAAGGCTCAACGGTGTGAAATTGAAGTGTATTTGCCGGGAAGATGGATGAAGCTGCTGGCGAGATACATGGAGGCATATGTGGTCACCACATTGGCGCAAGAGCACTTGCCAGCAAAGCTTTCCGCAAGGTTTCTTCCGCCGAAGCCTCCAGATGCAACTGCACAAGTAACCAAGTGTGAAGCGCAAGGCCCATTCCAAACAGATACACCAACCAGCTCAAGCTCTCCAGACGATCCCTTTATCCTCGCCCTTTCGGTCCGGGGCTCGACATCTCGGCCCCTTCCCCGAGCTGTCGGGGCTTTGAATACTTGTACGTCGTGAATCGACAAGTTCACAAAGTGGCCGAAGTGGAACCAGTGAGGAAGGTGACAAGACACACGCCGTTAAGTTCTTCAGGTCAATTGTTTGCCATTTTGGGATTCCTAACAGAATCATCACCGACAACGGCACACAGTTCACGAGCCGCACCTTCATGTAGTACGCCCAAGATCTTGGCGCCAAGATCTGCTTTGCTTCTGTTGCTCATCCGAGAAGCAACGGTCAAGCAGAGAGAGCAAACGCTGAAGTGCTGCGGGGACTCAAGACCAGAACTTTTGACAGGCTGCGCAAGTGCGGAAGGAACTGGATTGAGGAGCTGCCGGTGGTTCTTTGGTCGATCAGGACGACGCCAAATCGAGCCACCGCCGGACACCTTTTGCTCTAGTCTACGGAGCAGAGGCAGTTCTCCCCACGGAACTCGTGGTAATGGTCTCCTCGAGTGCTCGCTATGATGAGTTTGAGCAAGAGCAGCTGCGACAAGATGACGCGCCGCTTCCTCGAAGAAGATCGCCTTCAGAGCTGCCGTGACGAGCTGCTCGTTATAGCAAGCTTTGCGCCGCTACCATAGCCGCAGTTAATGCCAGAAGCTTCGAGGAAGGTGACCTTGTTCTTCGCTGCTCAATCCGCCAAGAATTCCAACAAGTTGACGCCAAGTGGGAAGGCCCTTATCGGGTGAAACAAGTCACTAGGCCCGGCGCTGTCCGCTTTGAGACCAAGATGGCCTTCCGTGAGCAATTCCTGAATATAGAGCATCTTCGCAAGTTTTACCCATGAGGCGCGGTTGCCGGAACCTGCTCCGCAACCACCCTTTTGTACAAGTCTTGTCGCTGTTGCATGTAAACTTTTGTACAAAGCGGGCGCAGACCCCATGCATCAGTAAAGCCTATGTGTTGCGCACATTTTGTCAATACATGCTTTCATAATCTTATATGCATGTGTTTACTAATATTTTGTGCAGCATCCGCACCCGGTAAGCGATGACGAGCCACTAGGCTCCATAACTTTATTTTTCTTCTTTCTTCTCAAACAAGAAGAAGGTTCATCCACCCACAAGTTAACCGGGGAAGGAGAAGATAATGGTGTGGGCCGCCAAGCGCCACCGAGGAACTGCCGCCTTGCCGGAAAATGGACAATGTAAAAGCTAAGTTGCTAAGTTTAAACGACCAGTTTTAAATTTTTAAGTTATCTTCCTCGAACGATGGTACTTTGTATGGAAAACCTGCGGCGGAGGAACCGACTCACGACTAGCTTGCGCCCTTACTTTGTTTCGAGTCCGCTCAACAACTTAAGTGTGTTGCAACTAGTTGCGATAAGGTTGCTTGTCGGTAGCGACCCTTCGCCAAAGAGGTCGCTGAAGTTCAAGACTTTCGGCGCAAGGCAAGGGTGCTCTGACCGCAAGTTTCCACGAAAAGCGAGGGCAGTAACATACAAAGCCAAGAGTCGAGTAAAGGAAGTAACGAGCAAATATTGCCTAGAATAAAGTTATATTACAAAATAACTTATTAATGCCATCAAGCTAAATTGTTCTCGTAACTGAAATAACAGCGAAGAGGAGAAGAAGGGCGCGAAGATTCAACCCCCGCAAGCCAGAGTTGCTGGGTCATGGCAAGCCCGAGTTGCCGGGGCTGCGATACCAGATAAGCCTTTTCGTCCTCTTAAAGCATCCCTTTTTCATTAAAAACATTCTACTCGGATACAGTCCGTGGAGAATGAAAAACATGAAAGAGAGGATTACAAGTTTTTAATGCGGATAAGGCCCGGAGGCTTACAAATTAAAAAGATAAGATGCCCGTAACCCTTTTCTTGTCCCTCTATTCAGCAGGTAGGTCAAGGAGGCGAGAAGGGCAAAAGGAGCGCCTAGGCGAGCTACAGGTGCCAGAAGGCACCAAGGGAACATCCCGGGGGCTCTCCGAGGGCTTGACGGAGGTGGCGGCGCCGGAAGCGGGGCTCGAAGACGGGGCGGCAGGACGTCAGCACGCTGTCGAGGGCACTACGCCCTCGTACTCCGACTTGACGGCCTTGTCGCCATCCCTCTTCCCTTCCGCAGCCTCCCACGCCGATCGCCCAAGGAGACGCACCTGGAGTTCAAGGAGCCGCGGCGACGGATGATGGGGGTCGCCGGCGACGACGGCGGTGCCCGACAACTAATCGGGCCCGCTACTCTCTCGTCGCCTGTCGCTCTCCTCCTCGTCACTCGCCGAGGGGAATCTTCGCTGTCGGAGGAGCTATCCACGCAGCACTTCGCCCGAGTACCGAGATCCCTCAAGACCTTGACGGAGAGGAGATCACCTCCATTAACTTAAAATGGAGGGTAAACCCCGCCCTTAGGCTGTGGATGCGAGTGAATGTCTTCCACCCACGATCAAGATACATCACATTAGGGGCTGGGAATACAACACGGACTCGCATGCCGCTGATTCCACAGCCCCTCATGTGCAGTCTCCGTGTCTCGGGCGGATCCGACTCCATCGCGCTCGCGGACGGAGCTGGAAGCCGGAGGCGACGTCGAGGCGCCCGTCGCAGCCTGACGAAGAACTCGCAAGGGTCGTCCCCTGTATGGATCGCCGCAGGGAGGGGAACCGCCGGCGGAGGCGGAGACGGCGCGCCGCCCCGTCCGCTTCTTCCCGGCGAGCGCCGACCTCGCCCACGACTCGCCCCCTCCCTCTTCCTCTTGTGGCTGGCTCTGCCACCCAGGCGTGGGGTTGGGAGGAGGCTGTCAGCGGCGACCCCGCCGCCACCGATGAAGAACCAAGGTTCTTTTCTCCATGACGAATGAGAGAAAGGGAGCAGAAGTCGAGGAAAGGAGGAGATGGGAGAGTGCGGGCTTACGTGCTCGCTTCGCTTTTTTAAAGAAGCAAGGTGGGGCTCGGCCGCCCTTCGCAAATCAGGGCATAGGAAGAGCAGGGAATCGGGGCCGACCTGCTACCTCTGCTCGCAACGGCCCAGTTTCTCACTTCCACCGTCCGCGACCCCAAGAGCATGGGAACCACGTGGCGGGAATGCAGAACCGAAGCGACGGGTGAGGCGACCTCGCACGCCACCCACTTCCCCCATGACGCCGCAATTGACGCGTGCCGTTACGGGGGAACGCGGCGGATGCGAAGTGGGTTTGGTTTGGACCCAGGCCGCGTGTGCCCGTGCCCTGTTTTGGGCCTGGCCCAACAGCGCTCGGCACCGCGTATGGCCCAGACCCGGGGGCTCCTGTCGGTGTACTAAAGTAGGGGTACCTTAGTACCCCGAACCTGTGCACGGGCAGTCGCAGCGTCCCCGTGGCAAGCCTTGCCGGGCATCTGTCAAAACCCTCCGCGGACCTTCAGAAAGCAAGACCCCGGCAAGAGGAGCTTGCCGGGAAGGCCACTTAGAGCGCGAAGGAAACAAGGCCCTGGCAAGAGGAGCTTGCCGGGAAGGCTTGGTGGGCGCCGAGCCCCTGCGCGACAAGGTTCCAGCGGCAAGGCGCTTGCCGGGCGGCAACCTCTCTTCATCTCCGCTCCAGCTCACCCGCCAACGTGTCACCACGGGCTCTCCCTGGCACGCTGTCGACGGGCTGTGCAGCCAGCGGGGAGCAGCGATAAGCGGCGCTGACAGGCTACCATCATGGCAAACGGAGGCGCACTTGACGGTCCCTGTTACACTGTTCGGGCGACTAAGACGGGCATTGATGACTCTTGTCCCTTGCCGTCAGAGTTAGGTATAGATTACTGTACACTGTACAGAGCGATGTACCAACCTATGTTTTTACTGTTTTACCCTTGTCTACTTGGCACATGTGGTGACCCCTTGTGCCTATAAAAGGAGGCCCAAGTGCAACGTAGAAAGGGTTCGGTCCAGCTCCGGCTTAGTTCATCATACTCATAGGAAACCACACTCAGGCTAGGTCTTGTAGCTCCCATTGCTCCCTAGCAAGAACACAAGATAACCCACAAAGCAGCAGTAGGAGTATTATCTCTCCGGAGAGCTCGGAAGCTGGGTAAATCTGCTCGCGTGCATCGCCTCGATCCGCTCTTTGTGCAATCTCCGCCCCCCTCCGAACCACAATGGACCCAGGTCCCGTAGGTGCTCGTGGGACACGATCAGTCCTCCCCCGACATAGTCCTATCATTTTTGCAACCAAATCCTTTCTATAAGGTATTACTTTAATAAGGTATTACTTACCTTCCTTGTCCTCGAGTTGCTTCTTGGCAAGGTCGAGCTCGTTCTCGGACCGCTCGAGGTTCTGCTTCAATGCATTGACCTCTGCAGTCAGTGCGGCAGAGGTCAGCAGCGCAGCCTGCATTCCCATATTGACATACTTATGTTAGAATCCTGCGTATATCTTTTTAGATCCTGAGTCCGGCTTTTCTTTCCGAACACCGAACTAAGCATCAGGGGCTAGTGTCTATGCGATAATATTTTTACATATTCTAAACTTACCTCAAAGCCATTAGAAGGCTGATACAGGCTTCATCAGCCCGCTCTTGGTGGATTTGAACTTTCCGGATCACCACACTCATAACAAGACGTGTCCTCGTTGATGGGGCGCTGTTAAGCGCCTCCGGCAAGCTATCCAGTGCCTCCGGATGGACGGAGGTCACCGGCATCGCAGATCTTGCCCTTCTTCTGAAGGGGTCACTTGCGGACTTGGAACCATTGAAGGTTCGGTATGGAGTCCGCATGTGGGCGGACTTAGAGCCCTCGGGTCTCGCCCCTTTGCGCCTCGGAGTCCGGGAGGTCGCCTTGCGGCCTAGGACCACCTCCTCCTGGCTGGGCCCCTTTTTGGGGTCCACCGAGGTGTCGTTTGCGTCATGAGAGAGGAGGCGGTCGGAAGTGAAGTGCTATTCACATCCGACGAATCGAGGAGCCGCTTCGACTAAGCTTACGAAGCCGTCCTTAGGCGGGCTACATGGTTATATTCAGCGTTAGAAGACACTATGCGACAAATAAAATTTCATGAGCTATTCCGGAGTCCAGACACTTACGATCTCGCCAGGGGCTTGGCCCTTGGTGGCCACTCCTCCTCGTCATTGTCGACGTTGGTGGAGAAGTCCGGAGGAAGGGTGTAACACCCCAAATTTTTTGGCCAAATTTCTGATATTAAAATTTTTGCCAGGAGTTTTAAATTTTTATTTCTGTGGATTTATTTATTAGATCATTTCATCCTGAGCTTTATTCATTAAAATGGATTGTTTTAGATTTTTGGAGCTCTGTTTGTACTACAACCATTTGATAGAATCACTTAAAATTTCAACCAAAATTTGGAGATGTCATGAGATGTCTCTAAATCAATTATGTGCATTAATAAAATTATTTCATTGCTTATTTTGGGTTTTTCACCTGGTTTGCTTCTCTGGTCCAGTGGGCATTTTTGCACTACAACCCATTTAAATATTTCCCTAGAGCCTCCACCAAAATTATGGTATGTAAGTGGTAGCATGCCATTCAACTTTATGCAAAAACATAGTGATGTTCTTTGGAAAATTTGAGTGCAACAGCCTCTTCTTCATTCTAGACCAGACTTGTGTTTTCTTCTACAACTCTGTTATTTCTTGCTCTAATGACCTTGTGTTTTCTCATGCTTGTAGTCAACCCTGCAAAACCCCTAAGTCGAGGAGCATGCTCTATTTGAAACACTTTTGGTCCATGTATTGATGCCACTCACTCCCTGTCCAGAAGTGTAGTTTTGCAAAACTTGCACTAGCAAGTTTCTCCTTTTTGCAAACTGACTTCACCACCCTCTCTGATATCCATAGAGACACTGATCTGGAGAATTTGGCCACTCCAAGAGCTACCTAGGTGCCTTTGGCATTTTGTCAAACACCACAGTACATGACCAGTTTTGGCATGATTTCAAGTTTACATTGTGAGCTTGAGCTCTGACCTACCCAGATGTCCTAAGGTTTTGCCCTAGCCCATAACCCCTTTCTGCTAACTCCCTTGTGGTTTGGAACTCTCTAAACTGCCCTGGCATTTCGTTGAGCACACCCCGGGCATGCTCTGGGCGCGCCCAGAGCGTGCGTTTGGCACCCGCATGCACCCCAGCCGCGCACACACCTCAAGACTCAAAACCCGGCCCCAGCTAGCTCGCCGTGTCTCCTTGCACCGCCACGCCACCCGACCACCCCAGCACCCCAGCGCCACCGCCAGATGGCCGTGGCGGCTAGCTGCCGGCCGCTAGCAAGCCGACCGTGGTCGGCGCCGCCAAAGCCACCCTCGCTCGCCACCCGCCTTGTGAGCAATGCGTGCTCATCCGCAAGCTTGCCGCCTAGCTTCCGTCGTCGCCACGACCTGCTTCTGCTGAGCGTCGGTTCGCCGTTGTTCTTATCGGCCGCCTCGGACCGACCTAGCCACACTATATAGGAGGCCGAAATCAAGCCCTTGCGCAGCAGCCTCGCATAGCGTCGCTAGTGCCACCCTAGCCGCCAATTGGAGGAGCAGGCCATCTTCAACCTCTCCGGCAACTCCAGCCGCCGCCACTAACCCGGCCATTCCGCACAACAGGGCATCCCCTCTCCACTCTCTCCACGGGAACTTCCCCTTCCTCCGTGATCACATCCCCTACTCCATTTCGAAAGGGAACCACCGCGGCCCCAAAACCACTTCGCCCTGAAGCTTTCCTCCGCCGCGAAGCTCGCCGCCGGCAGCCCACGCCATCCCTGCCGACCCAGCGACTACCAGTAGGATCACCCTCGACCTGCGGATCCATCCCCGCCCTCGGCTTCCCTCAAGGACCCGCTGTTCACGGCGGCAGTCGCCGAAGTCCCGCTCCGCTCGGGACAGAGGGAGAAGAAGGGAGGCGGACTAGTCAAACCTGACTAGTGGGCCACCTAGGACCCACTGTCAGTGACCATGCACGGTCCACGCAGAGTAAGTGGAAACGTATTTCCGAAAGACGCCTTCGATGTGTACGTATAATCGAAACGTTTTTCTTTTTTCTGTTTTATTTTAAAATCAGATTTGACCAGAACTTTGACTATCGATAACTTTTTAAATACAAATCCGAATGAATTGATTCTTTTTGCTACCTCTCTCAAATATTGTCTAGTTTATTTTAAGATTTATTTAAAAAAATTCAAAACAACTTTTTGTGCTGTTTTTCTTTTGTGTGTTAATTCAAATATATTATTTTAAATAGGGTTTTTGAAGACTTCATGATGATTTGGATGCACCCTTCCTTCCCATGACCTGAAGGAAAGCATTCTGAACCCTGGTGAAATGTGTGTGTGTGTGTTGCATTAGCACGGTGACAACACCACCCCGACACGTGCATACGTCATTTTATGTGAGAAGGTGTTCCTACTCATGAGTGCATGTTAACAGGTTTCATGCAAATGAAGTTGAGATGATTGTGATTGCAATCACCGACATATGCCTTTCACGTATACCGGGAGGAAAGCCGAGAAGGCCCTTGTCTTGGGTAGACACGGTCTTGCCCCTAGTCCCCCGTCGAGACGGACGTGTCCGGTATGGCATGAGGGGGATATGTCGTGTGGTGTTTTCAATCTGCTGTCTGTAATATATGCAATGTTATACTAATCATGCAGGAAATATTACAACCTCTGAGTCGGCCGTAGATCGAGTCTTCTACGATAAACCCCATACTTGCTCCGTATTACCACTTGTCCCTACACCAAGTAGGGTACAGTTCGATAAGTTGTCAACCCTTTCCTAGCACACACCGCATGAGAGGCCGTGGTGGAAGATCTGGAGGCATCCGTAGTCATGCCACCGGTCGGGAGGATGGGTGTTTCGGTTGTAGCCGAAAGAGGGTAGCTCCCCAGTTTGCGCGCGGTATAAATTTTGCGATCCCATGTTACGTCGAGGTTGTGGCCTCCCCACCTAGAGTTTTGCTTAACAGGTGTCGTGGGTGATTCCAGACACATGTGAGTTAAGCTGGTGTGTGCAAGTTAGGTGTGTTTTCAACAAAAAGACCGTAGATGGAATTAGTCCCGATGGACTAAAGAAATCCGTTACTCGTGGGTAAAGAGTACACCCTCTGCAGAGATTAAACCTATTGAATAGCCGTGTCCATGGTTAAGGATTACAGTTTGGGATGGGTCAAGTGTCGGTCTTAGTGTCGGTCTTGGAGGTGGCTATTAAACACCGGAAGCACGATTGTGACTTGTGATAATTTATGATTACTATTTTGGATCTGGACTAACCCGTGATATTTTTACGGTATTATCGAATATTCAGGATGGTTCTACCTCCTGGATATTCATTGTGGCATTCTTTTAAAGCCCTTTATGCGGTGTCGCTCGGGACGCCCGACCGTGGCATTTCTTTTAAAGCCCTTTATGTGGTGTCGCTCAGACACCGACTGTAACATTTCTTTTAAAGCCCTTTATGTGGTGTCGCTCGACGCCTCGATATGTGGCATTTCTTTTAAAGCCCTTTATGCGGTGTCGCTCGGGCGCCCGACCGTGGCATTTCTTTTAAAGCCCTTTATGCGGTGTTGCTCGGGCCTTGTTGTGGCATTTCTTTTAAAGCCCTTTATGCGGTGTCGCTCGACGCCTTGACCGTAGCATTTCTTTTAAAGCCCTTTATGCAGTGTCGCTCAGACGCCCGACTGCGGCATTGTTCTTGTTTATTCATAAGCCCTCTATGCGGTGTCGCTATGCCGCCCGATTGTGGCATTTCTTTTGTGTTATTTACTTCATGATTTTTATACCACCATATTATTGCATATCCTTAAATAACATGCTTGCACGCATCAGAGTTTTACTTATCTCATGTGACTAACGTCTTGAGCATAATATATTTTCAGCACATCTTTATTAAATCATGCCTGTGTTCATTGTGTTTGCGAGTACATTCAAAGTACTCACTGGCTTGTCCTTGGCTATTGTCTTGGCCAGATTTCCTTGCTTGGAGACGAGCGTTGCGATGACATTCCCAGAACCTAAGCAACAATGATAACAGCCATGCGAAGATAGGAGTTAACCTGGTCAGCTGTTCCTGTGGGAAATGGAGTCCCATAGACGAGGATATTTCATAACCCGCTTCCGCCATCAACCTTAGAAAAACCTTTTGTTGTACTCACAGGCCAGAATGGTCTTGTACTACATATATTGTGTTTTTGCTTGGATTTTCTGTATCAAGTTAGTGCCTTATCAGCTACTTGATTATCACGGGGTTGATAAGCACAAGGACCATTTTCTGGGATTAGCACCGGAGAATCGGTCGCCACAGACTTGGTATCAGAGCCAGGCTGACCATTGGCTAATCCTATCTTAGCCAGGTCAATAAAGTTAGGCTAATAACCCACCGAACCATAACCAAGACCTCAGCCAAGGTTCTCGCACAAGATAGCCACACTGTGACCCGACGCTTTCTGCAGTCGGTGCCCAACCTATCAACTAGCCCATCTATCACCCACCAGTGATCAGCACCAAAGGCGTCTCATTCGCAAGCGTGCGAAGGAAGACTCCGTCCCCTTTTTCTATAAAAAGGGACGCGCTCGCCTCAACCCAACCAGCACAGCCGCTACCCCAAAACCAAGCCACAATGCACGGTCTGTAGTACACCATGAGACTACGACAACCAACCTTGGAGGTTTTGTGACCATACTATAAACCTTACAAATGCGTGCCTATCGTTAGAAGAGCCACCCGAATATGTTGTGTACCAAGGACCCATTAGTGGCGAGAGCCGTCAATTCGGGCGCCTGTACATATCTACGGTAGGGTCCGCACCAGCGCCCCTCTGATTTCACGGAAGAACAACTTCCTTTGAGCCACAAGCCATCCAACTAGCTGCTCGAGAGGCTATAGTTCATCTCGGCACTGTCGCCGGAGTTAAGCGTCGCTCGTTCCACTACTACCCAGGCGTGAAGGGTATGGTAGACCACCCCAAGTTGCCAATGGTGATCACGAGGCAGACCTGCATTACTCGCATCTAGTGCACTATGTAAGTGCCTTTGGAGGACCTATTCGATCAAATCACTATTGATCTGATCGCAGCTTCGTGGAGAGCTGGTTCGTCGAGCCCCCAATGAGGAGGAGATCGAACCCAACGCCGACAATCCAGTCGTGCTGTTTGGAGAACCGATCGAGACCCTGAGGTCAGCCCCACCGTCGGCCAAGGTGCTTTGATGACCCGAAGTGCCGCCGCCTCACGGAGCACACTCCAACGGGGTTGTAGTCAACAATCCCCGTGACGGTCATCATCACTACCCCGAGCCTGCAGCTCCTCAGCCCTCTCCAGCTAATTCCGACGGTGAGAACCATGGAGAAGCCTCGACGTCTACAAGGGACGCCCGCTTGGATGTAAACGAAGTAGACTAAGTCACTCGAGTAATAGCGAGTCCCAGTGTATCCTCGCTTTGTTATCCTGTGATTCCTTAAATTAGCGCAGCGTGGCATCGTGTGTCTGTTTTATATGGTAGTCTTGCATGGATGTATTAGCATGCAGTGTGTTTTCTCTATCCTTGGCACAACTACCAAAAACCGCCCCAACAACCCCCACAGTGATACGTCACTTTAGTGAGATATGTGTATCTGTGGTTGATCCGAGCTGAGCCGGCCAAGTCTTTACTTTTTACCATGGTAAAAACCCAGCCCTAGTGCTATAAAAGGGCCACCGAGTGACCTTGCCAAGCACCTTCACCTTGTGCTCCATCCCCACAACCATTTCATGCCATGCCGAGCCTAGTATTTATCTCGAGGACTCGGATGCTACCCAGTAGTTTTGTCAAGATATTGTGGGATTATACCCTTGATACCATGGGCGCAACCCAGCCACCCCGATCTGAGCTGTTCAAATCAAGGATCACCCCTTCCACCTCGAGAATTTGGGCAGCCGTGCACATCCCGCTCGTAAACCCAAACCAAGACCCCACAGAAGTCTCCTTCATGGGGAAATCTATGCCAACCCCGCACATGGCCGTAGAAGCTGCTGCGTATGAAGCGCTTGCTCGCCTTCGATTCGCGGTACCTATGCCAACGAACGAGGGTATTATTATTTTCCAAGCCGAGCAGCACCCGGAGGAGTAACATCTTTTCCAGGTGGACGTATTGAGAGGGACCCAGTCTTGGCCAACCTCGTCCAATATGTCATCGCTCAAGAACGTTTGACCCAACATGTGATGGGTTATCTGCAGAGCCTCGCAGATTTAAATCCTCAGATCGCCATCGGCAGATCACTGAGGCCCGACCAGGAGAGACACATACATCAACTGGTCAATACACTCCCTCCGATAGAAGAAGAGTGTATCCTAGTACCGGAAACGTTTTCTCAAGACCCCGTCCAATTACTGTTTTCAATTTAGATGCACCGCTGTATTTATTGTCACATTTTTATTTATGTGTTGTAACTTATGTTTAGTGCCCCGAGTTTCTGGCCAGTAAATCATTAATATAAGCAGCTCTGTCGCTTTTGGACTTTAATGTATTACTGATTTCCCTCGCGAGAAATCCTGGGCGTGATTTCTTTTTCTGAGTTGCCGCATCGTTTGTTTTCTCACGACATAGATCATTTATTTCACACAGCCCCAAGGCAGCAGACTCACCCCACAATTACGAACACATACACTGCTTGCAAAATTTTGCAACTGTGTTGCGTCTAACTAAGCACCTCCGAACAACAGTTAGCACCCGGCACACCCCACCTACTCATCGTGGTCACCGCCACCACGGAGAGCCAGCAGCCGAGTAGCGGCATCGCGACGATCGTCGAGGATCATCGCGCACAGGAGCATCGAGAGCACGCTGCCAGCCCTCCGCCTGGCGAGGATCACGTACCAGTCGGCGCCGCCTCGCCATTAGCGCCTCGTCTCGAGCTCCAGCAAGCGGAAGCAGAGGAGAAAGAGAGAGAGGAGGAGCAAGGCCAGGTGTGAGAAGAAGAGGAGGATGCCGTGGTCATTTTATAGCTCGAGCTCGGTATACGGTGGCGAGGTCCACGAGGCCGCTTCGTCGCCCGACCGCCCGTGTTCGAGGCGAATCATGGCGATGCCGACAACAAGCTGCGCGAGGTGAGTGCACGCGCTGCATCGGCAGCTAGCGCGCCGTGCACTACATGATACGGCCTTGGTACCCTACGCGCTAGGCGTCGCCGATGGAGAAAGCGCGGGAGAACGCGTGGGAGAGAGGAAGAAGAAGGAGCCGGAGGAAGGAGAAGAGGCTGACCGTGGGCCCGGGTCCACCAGTCAGCCAGAGAGAACACTGTGCTCTCGGGTGCGACCAGCGTATTCTGAGATTTAGAATTTATTCTAAATTTTGTCCAGTCTAGAAATCGCTAGCTTTCCCCCACGACCGTGGATTTTTCCCCACACCGCGCCAGTACCCCCACACTGTATTTTTTTGCATCACTTATTGCTCCCACTGTGGCCGTTTTCGTTTTAATTCTTATTCATTTAATTTTTTACTCTTTGCAAATCTCAAGGACGAGATTTTTCCTAAGGGGGATAGTAGTTGTAACACCCCAAATTTTCTGGCCAAATTTTTGATATTAAATTTTTTGCCAGGAGTTTTAAATTTTTATTTCTATGGATTTTCAGAACTCTTTTTTTTTATTGTTAAGGAGTTCTGAATCTTTTCCCAAGTGGAGCTTTCCAAAATATATGGGACTTTTATGCCAGCTCATTATAACATTTTCTTAATCAGTGGATTTATTTATTAGATCATTTCATCCTGAGCTTTATTCATTAAAATGGATTGTTTTAGATTTTTGGAGCTCTGTTTGTACTACAACCATTTGATAGAATCACTTAAAATTTCAACCAAAATTTGGAGATGTCATGAGATGTCTCTAAATCAATTATGTGCATTAATAAAATTATTTCATTGCTTATTTTGGGTTTTTCACCTGGTTTCCTTCTCTGGTCCAGTGAGCATTTTTGCACTACAACCCATTTAAATATTTCCCTAGAGCCCCCACCAAAATTATGGTATGTCAGTGGTAGCATGCCATTCAACTTTATGCAAAAACATAGTGATGTTCTTTGGAAAATTTGAGTGCAACAACCTCTTTTTCATTCTGGACGAGACTTGTGTTTTCTTCTACAACTCTGTTATTTCTTGCTCTAATGACCTTGTGTTTTCTCATGCTTGTAGTCAACCCTGCAAAACCCCTAAGTCCAGGAGCATGCTCTATTTGGAACACTTTTGGTCCATGTAATGATGCCACTCACTCCTTGTCCGGAAGTGTAGTTTTGCAAAACTTGCACCAGCAAGTTTCTCCTTTTTGCAAACTGACTTCACCACCCTCTCTGATATCCATAGAGACACTGATCTGGAGAATTTGGCCACTCCAAGAGCTACCTAGGTGCCTTTGGCATTTTGTCAAACACCCTGAGTACATGACCAGTTTTGGCATGATTTCAAGTTTACATTGTGAGCTTGAGCTCCTGACCTACCCAGCATGTCCTAAGGTTTTTCCCTAGCCCATAACCCCTTTCTGCTAACTCCCTTGTGGTTTGGAACTCTCTAAACTGCCCTGGCATTTCGTCGAGCACACCCCGGGCATGCTCTGGGCGCGCCCAGAGCGTGCGTTCTTTCCGCATGCACCCAGCCGCGCGTCACCGCCTCAAAACCCGGCCCAGCCAGCTCGCCGTGTCCCTTGCACCGCCACGCCACCCGACCACCCCGGCACCCCACAGGCGCCACCGCCCCAGATAGCCGTGGCGGCTAGCTGCCGGCCGCTAGCAGGCCCGACCGTGGTCGGCGCCGCCAAAGCCACCTCGGCTCGCCACCCGCCCTTGTGAACAGTACGTGCACATCCGCAAGCGTGTCGCCTAGCTTCCGTCGTCGCCACGACCCCCTACTTCTACAGAACGTCGGTTCGCCGTTGTTCTTATCGCCGGCTGCCTCGGGCCAACCTAGCCACACTATATAAGGAGGCCCGAGCTCAAGCCCGCACGCAGGCAGCCTCGCAACGTCTCGCTAGTGCCACCCTAGCCGCCAATTGGAGGGGAGCAGGCCATCTTCAACCTCTCCGGCAACTCCAGCCGCCGCCACTAACCCGACCATTACAGCACAACAGGGCATCCCCTCTCCTCTCTCCACAGGAACTTCCCTTCCTCCCGTGATCACATCCCCTACTCCATTTCGGCCGAGGGAACCACGGCCCCAAAACCACTTCCCGCCAAGGCTTTCCTCCGCCATGGCTTCGCCGCCGGCAGCCCACGCCGTCCCCGCCGACCCAGCGACTACCAGTAGGATCACCCTCGATCCGCGGATCCATCCATGCCCTCAGCTTCCCTCAAGGACCCGCCATTCACCGGCGAAGGTCGCCGGAGTCCCGCCTCCGCTCGGGACAGAGGGAGAAGAAGTGAGGCGGGCTAGTCAAACCTGACTAGTGGGCCACCTAGGACCCACTGTCAGTGACCATGCACGCAGTCCGCATGAGTAAGTGGAAGCGTATTTCGAAGAGCGCCGATGTGTACGTATAATCGAAACGTTTTTCTGTTTTTCTATTTTATTTTAAAATCAGATTTGACCAGAACTTTGACTATCGATAACTTTTTAAATACAACTCCGAATGAGTTGATTCTTTTTTGCTACCTCTCTCAAATATTGTCTAGTTTATTTTAAGATTTATTTAAAAAAATTCAAAGCAACTTTCTGTGTTGTTTTTGTTTTGTGTGTTAATTCAAATATATTATTTTAAATAGGGTTTTTGAAGACTTCATGATGATTTGGATGCACCCTTCCTTCCCATGACCCGAAGGCAAGCATTCTGAACCCTGGTGAAATGTTGTGTGTGTTGCATTAGCACGGTGACAACACCACCCCGACACGTGCATACGTCATTTTATGTGAGAAGGTGTTCCTACTCATGAGTGCATGTTAACAGGTTTCATGCAAATGAAGTTGAGATGATTGTGATTGCAATCACCGACATATGCCTTTCACTTATATCGGGAAGAAAGCCGAGAAGGCCCTAGTCTTGGGTAGACACGGTCTTGCCCCTAGTCCCCCGTCGAGATGGACATGTCCGGTATGGCATGAGGGGGATATGTCGTGTGGTGTTTTCTATCTGCTGTCTCTAATATATGCAATGTTATACTAATCATGCAGAAAATATTACACCCTCCTGAGTCGACCGTAGGTCGAGTCTTGTACCAGTAAACCCCCATACTTGCTTCGTACTACCACTTGTCCCTACACCAAGTAGGGTACAGTTCAGTAAGTTGTCAACCCTTTCCTAGCACACACCGTCTGAGAGGCCGTGGTGGAAGATCTTGGAGGCATCCGGTAGTCATGCCACGGGTCCGGGAGCATGGGTGTTTGGTTGTAGCCGAAGGGGTAGCTCCTAGTTTCTTGGCAGTATAAATTTTGTGATCCCATGTTACGTCGAGGGTGTGGCCTCCCCACTTAGAGTTTTGCTTAACAGGTGTAAGTGGGTGATTCCGGACACATGTGAGTTAAGCTGGTGTGTGCAAGTTAGGTGTGTTTTCAACAAAAGACCCACAGGCGGAATTAGTCGATGGACTAAAGAAATCCGTTACTCGTGGGTAAAGTACACCCTCTGCAGAGATTAAACCTATTCTAATAGCCGTGTCCATGGTTAAGGATTACAAATTTGGGATGGGTCAAGTGTCGGTCTTAGTGTCGGTCTTGGAGGTGGCTGTTAAACACAGGAAGCACGATTGTGACTTGTGATAATTTATGATTACTATTTTGGATGTGGACTAACCCGTGATATTTTTCTGGCATTATCGAATATCACAGGATGGTTCTACATCCTGGATATTCATTGTGGCATTTCTTTTAAAGCCCTTCATGCGGTGTCGCTCAGGGCCTAAGCTGTAGCATTTCTTTTAAAGCCCTTTATGCGGTGTCGCTCGGGCCTTGATCGTGGAATTTCTTTTAAAGCCCTTTATGTGGTGTCGCTCGGGCCTTCCATCGTGGCATTTCTTTTAAAGCCCTTTATGCGGTGTCGCTCGGGCCTTGCGATTGTGGCATTTCTTTTAAAGCCCT
Source organism: Aegilops longissima (assembly GCA_021605205.1). Taxonomy (NCBI): domain Eukaryota; kingdom Viridiplantae; phylum Streptophyta; class Magnoliopsida; order Poales; family Poaceae; genus Aegilops; species Aegilops longissima. The sequence goes on along the minus strand of CM038680.1, from coordinate 193,544,610 downwards.
TTGTGCGGTGTCGCTCGGGCCTTGCCCGTGGCATTTCTTTTAAAGCCCTTTATGTGGTGTTGCTCGGATGCCCGGTCGTGGCATTTCTATTAAAGCCCTTTATGCGGTGTCGCTCGGGCCGATCACTATGACATTGTTCTTGTTTATTTATAAGCCCTCTATGCGGTGTCGCTCGGGCCTTGATTGTGGCATTTGTTTTGTGTTATTTACTTCATGATTTTTATACCACCATATTATTTCATATCCATAAATAACATGCTTGCACGCATCAGAGTTTTACTTATCTCATGTGACTAACGTCTTGAGCATAATATATTTTTAGCACATCTTTATTAAATCATGCCTGTGTTCATTGTGTTTGCGAGTACATTCAAAGTACTCACTGGCTTGTCCCTGGCTATTGTCTTGGCCAGATTTCCTTGCTTGGAGAGGAGAGTTGCGATGACAGTCCTAGAACCTAAGCAACAATGATAACAACCATGTGAAGATAGGAGTTAACCTGGTCAGCTGTTCTTGTGGGAAATGGAGTTGCATAGACGAGGATATTTCATAACCCGCTTCCGCCATCAACCTTAGAAAAACCTTTTGTTGTACTCACAGGCCAGAATGGTCTTGTACTACATATATTGTGTTTTTGCTTGGATTTTCTGTATCAAGTTAGTGCCTTATCAGCTAACAGTTATCCTGGGGTTGATAAGCACAAGGACCATTTTTCCTGGGATTAGCACCCGGAGAATCGGTAGCCACAAAGGGTCCTTCCTTTCTTGGACCCTCCGGCCTCCCCAGTCAGGGAAGCCTTCCTTTTCTTCTCTCCCCCCGCTGGGGGAGAGGCTTCTTTTTCCTTCTCCTCGTCCTAAGAGGAGGATTCCGCCTCAGAGTCGTCGGACAATGAGTCCGACAACACCTGGCGTCGGGCGCTCCTTCGAGTCCCCGTGGCCTTCTTCTTGGCCTTCTTCTCGGCACCACGTGAGGTGCGGAGCCAGCAACCTCGTCAGCGGGCGTCCGCTGGAGTCTTCGGCAAGGGAATCGGGCGTTAACCTGCCCGGACGTGTTCTTGATCTGTCAAAGGTAAGGAGTTTAGATCCCACATAGAGTCAAACTATGAAAAACAAGAGTCCGTAAATGGTAAAATAGCTTACCTCGGTAGCTTTGGCCTGCGAGCTGAATCCGCGATCTTGATGGCGGATGTGGGAACCTCGGCGTATGAACAGCACCTTCCGGGCATCTTGAGCGTAGTGTCGAAGAGCCTTTTTAGAGTTTGGTGCTGTGCCGGATCGAACTCCCACAATTTGAAGGCCCGTTGTTGGCATGGGAAGATCCGGCAGATGAGCATGACCTGGACTACATTGACAAGCCTGAGATTCTTGTCCACCAGGCTTTGCATGCAGGTTTGGAGTCCGGTCAGCTCTTTCGGATTACCCCACGTCAGGCCCGTCTCTTTCCAAGAGGTGAGCCGAGTAGGGAAACCAGATCTGAATTCGAGGGGCGCTGCCCATTTAGGGTCGCGCGGCTCGGTGATGTAGAACCACCCCGATTGCCACCCCTTCACGGTCTCCACAAAGGAGCCCTCGAGACATAGGACTTTGGCCATATTGCCAACCATGGCACCTCCGCACTCCGCTTGGCGACCGCCCACTACCTTCGGCTTGACATTGAAGGTCTTCAGCCATAAGCCGAAGTGGGGCTGGATGTAGAGAAAGGCCTCGCACACGACGATGAACGCCGAGATGTTGAGGATGAAATTCGGGGCCAGATCGTGGAAATCCAGGCCGTAGTAGAACATGAGCCCCCGGACAAATGGGTGAAGTGGAAAACCTAGTCCAGCGGAGGAAGTGGGTGAGAACACCACCCTCTCATGGGGCCTGGGGTGGGAATGAGCTGCCCCTCGTCGGGAGCCGGTCGCGATGCCGCTAGACAAGTATCCGGCCTTCCGCAGCTTTTAACTTGTCCCTCCGTGACGGAGGAGACCATCCTTGCCTCCCGCTCCGGACATGGCTGGAGAAGGTTGAGGAGGGATGTGCGGACTTGGCGCTGGAGGCCGAAGTCTTGTGAAATGGATGAGCAAAGGAGGAAGAAGGCGTGGGTTAAAAGGTGGATCCTTATCCCTTATATGGACGGACGAAGCTATCGTCCCCCGCCAACTGGTAAAACTCGCTTATCTCCCAAGCGCCGTAATCAATGGCGCGGTTGGGTTCTACGTCCGTATTGATGGGAATCCCGGAATAAGGGGCATGATCTCCGCTCGATAAGGCGTGCCAGAAACCGCCTCGCTAAGCGCTGAGGTGGAACAGTAAAACGATTTGTCTAAAGGCTGGCCGTGGTGTGATGTCACACGCGGAATACGTCGACATATCTGTGCAAAGGTTATTCTCTCTATGGTGGTATGTGGAACTTGTTTTGCGAGCCGGACACAATCCTTGTGTTCAAAATCTTCTATGAACTATTCGGAGGAGGAACCCGCCTTGCAATGCGAAGACAATATGCGCGGACTAAATCGCCATTGAAGCCTGGTTCGAGGCGTGAGGAAGTCTGGATTAGGGGTGTCCGGATAGCGAACTATCACCGTTGGCGATCTCTGGACTATGAAGATACAAGATTGAAGACTTAGTCCTGTGTCGGATGGGACTTTCCTTGGCGTGGAAGGCAAGCTTGGCGATCGGATATGTAGATCTCCTACCGTTGTAACCGACTACTGTAACCCTAACCCTATCCGGTGTCTATATAAACCAGAGGGTTTTAGTCGGTAGGACGAACAACAATCATACCATAGGCTAGCTTCTAGGGTTTAGCCTCTCTGGTCTCGTGGTAGATCCACTCTTGTACTACCCATATCATCAATATTAATCAAGCAGGAGTAGGGTTTTACCTCCATCGAGAGGGCCTGAACCTGGGTAAAAACATCGTGTCCCTTGTCTCATGTTACCATCCGCCTAGATGCACAGTTCGGGACCCCCTACCCGAGATCCGCTGGTTTTGACACCGACAGGCACCCTCGTGAGGTACCATGCCTTGATCTCTCCGCCTCCCCGTGAGCCTGCCTGACGAGGCTGCTGCTGAGGAAGGTTCCTGTCGTCCGCCCATGATCTTGCCCCTCGCGAGGGTCTTGAGCTTGAGCTGATGAAGCTAGGCCGCGCTGGGCCCCCACTTCAGCCACGCCGCAGGCCGCAGGCAGGCAAGTCTGGGGACCCCCGTTACCAGAACGCCGACATTGGCCTTTGAAGCTTTAACCAACATCGACTGGACATCGACCACTCTTCATATGACAGACAAAGGAGAATCGGCGCAGGGTGACCCGCAGGCCTCAACCTCAAGACTTCAGGATGACAACAACCCGCCAGGCTAAAACCCAGACGGTGCTGACACCGGCTTGATGGAGTAACTTAACTCCGAAAAACACTTGGTCACAAATTATTGGGCTCAGCTGGAGCCTTGTGATAGGTAGTTAAAAAACAAATATCTTCTCTGCCATGCTTTCGAGCATGTTATCTCAACTTTGGATCCGGCGGCTGAACTTATTGCATGCTTGATTTGATCATATATATAAGCCGTGCAATGATTCTTCTCTTCATCTGAGGTCTTGTATATTATGTAAAGACCTATCAATATGCTCACACGCGACTTATATCAAAGAGCATGCAGCGGGTTAAAGAACCCTGAAGTCTCATCATATGGTAAAGAAATCATGCCAGTGGTTGCATAGTCACAAAACAGACTGGCGAGTTAAAGTCAAAAACCAGGGCGGGTGACAACCCAAATACTCAAACATGAGTAACACAACCCGGAGCCTGTAAGACCCGGATATTCACAATTTGTACAAAAGAAAAAAACTTAAGATCAGAAAGCCATCCGAAAAACTAAATAAAAACATACATGAATCTCAAATATTTGTTAAACCGACTTTTAAGACACAACCCAAACAAAAAGTTGGCTCACATGCCTCATGTTTGCTTTCAAGGCCGCATAGCCGTTTTTACCCTGTAAGCCGGCCTCCCATGACATAAATCTGTCGTTTTAACCTTAACAAGTTCACAGTCTTAAGAAAGATTGACTGTTAAGAGTACGACATGCCATATTGCGGAGTAGCGCTAAACATACATGTGAGTTTATCCTAGCTCATTGTAAGCCGGCTCTCTCGTGACACAAAACCGTCGTTTTAACCTTGACGAGTTCAGGGTCTTAAGAAAGATTGACTTGTTAAGAGTTCGCTGGGTCGCCTGGCGGAGTAGCAAGTTGCAAACAGGCAGGTATAACCCATAATGTGGCATTTCGTGCCGGTAAAGAGGGTATGAAAGCAAAACCCGGTGGGTTAGAAGCCCCCAAGTGACCTTATGATCAATTAACAAAGACTCAAATGCACAGAAACGAAACGGCGAAGGCCCCAAATTTGAGGGATGCCGTCTTTATTATATTGATCATAAAAATATATATACATTGACAGAGGTATGTACAATGGGGAGAGCCGGTGGCTCATGTGTAGTAAGGCTGAAGATGAGCAATGTTCCACGGCCTGTTGGTCTCCTGCTTAGAGGTGTGTGATTTCTTGCGCTCACGTATATCAATGAGATAATATGAGCCATTGTGGAGATTCTTAGTTACCACAAAAGGCCCTTACCAAGGAGGGGAAAGCTTATGCATCTCTGTCTGGTGTTGAATCAAATGGAGCACTAAGTCACCCTCCTGAAAGGTCTGGTTGTCGGATTACGGGTTCCGGCAAACCCTTGAGGTTCGAACACTGGGGTGCGCATGAAGATCTCTCCTCCCTCTAGCTCACACCCTCACCGTGATCTCAAGGCTCAGCGCGTCGAACTCACAGAACAAAGGGACACAAGATTTATACTGGTTCGGGCCAATGTGGTGTAATACCCTACTCCAGTGTGGTGTGGTGGATTGCCTCTTGGGTTGAGGATGAACAGTTACAAAGGAAAGAACAGCTTCCTGAGGAGAGGTGCTCTGGTGCTTGGTGAGTTTGTGTGGTTGAGGGAGAACTGAATCAACCCCCCCTCTATGGTGGTGGCTAGTCCTATTTATAAAGGCCCTGGTCCTCTTCCCAAATATTGAGCGGGAAGGGATGCCACACTGGCCAAATAGAAGGGAGACAACTAGTACAAGTTATCCTGACTAAAGGTGGTCTTCGCCTGCCAAAGGCTCTGGTGGTGATGCCGTCTTGGGCTCCACGGTGACCTCCGTCCTGCCGTCCTGCTAGTCTTGGTCTCGTTTCACCGATATGGCAACCTTTGCCTGATGCCTCGGGACTCCTTGCCTGCGCTTGCCTCTTTAGCACCAAAGAGGAAACGAGGACACTGCATGCGCTGGTGCCCGCCTGGCTCCAGTCATCACGACTTGCCTCAAAGGAACCTCGTGAGGTGCCCCTTGCCTTGATCTCTCCGCCCCTCGCGAGCCGGTCTGGTGAGGCCGGCCCCGAGGAGGTCTTGCGTCATCCGCCTCACGAGGCTTGGCCCCTCGTGACGGTCTTGAGTATTTGCTGGTGAAGATGGGTTGTATAGGGCCGCTGGTGGAGCCACGCCGTGGGCTGTAGGCAGGCAAGTCTGGGGACCCCCATTCCCAGGACGCCGACAGTAGCCACAGGCCCAAAGCGGCTTCGGACTTGGCCGGTGAAGCCAAAGTGCAAGTGCGGGCCTTGGCGGCCCCAACAACTGCAGCCTTGGTCGACGCGTGGCGATTTATTGGATGTGGGTGTCTCCGCTTCCCCATGCTGCCTTGGCAACTGCCCGTCTGACAAAAGACTGGCGCAGGCAACGCTTGCCTTCATTGCTTTCCTTCGTCTTGCTCCAGATCCCCTTTCTCGCTCCTTCCTTCCGAAATCTCCAGATCTGCTTCAATTCCCTTACAAGCCAGCGACCAATGGCGCCCCAAAAGGTCAAGGCTGCTTCGCCGCCCGCCTGGTACGAGCTGACTCTGGACGCACCCAATGTTTCAGAGAAGAACCTCACTGCCACGCGTCTGCTGACGAAGGGGGAGAACAACGAAAGGGGGAAGACCAAGCTGCGGGCTGGCTCCGCCGAGCCGGAGGCTTCGAGAAGAACCTTCTACCCATTCTTCATGAGCAGCGTCGTTGCGGGGCCGGTTCCCCCCTTCTCCTACTTCTTCTACGCCGTCCTCAGCCATTACAGGCTGCAGGCCCTTCATCTTCATCCCAACTCTGGTCTTCTCCTGTCTATCTTCCCTTCTACTGCGAGGCGTATGTCGGGGTGATGCCGTCTGTGCCTCTTCTGCGCCACTTCTTCTTCCTCCGGATTAATGATGGCCACACCTCAGGGTGCGCCAATTTCATCACAGCCGGTAAGGCCAACGCGATCCCGAAGGCCGGAAAGAAGGCCGAGCGCTTCAGGAGCAAGTCGGTCATGATGGATGCCAAGTGTGTCCACCCACAGTTGACGCGGCTGACGGAGATGCCCCAGTCCGACGAAGGGTGGCTCTGCGCGAAGCTTACTGACAACCGGGCGAAGCTAGTGATGGAGAAGATGACCGCCGACTTGAAGCCGAGCAATGCGAGGGCGGCGAAGCTGATGGGGGCCATGCTCCTGAGGTTATTCCTGACGCTGCGTGTGGCTCCGCTCCAGGTGCGCTCATGCCCCTTGTGGATGCTTGGGGGTGAAGAATATAAGCTTCGCTTGAGCCCGGAGGCCTTGTCTGAAGAAGAGCTGGCTGTGGCTCTCCGCCTCCTGGTCGGGGACGACCAGGAGTATCCGCCAAAGTGCCTTTGTTCCCTTTTTCCTTCGCAAGGACGGGGCACAGGTAGCGGCCGCCATGCACACCTTTGATGAGCGCGGGCTAGTGCCATCGGTGCCCCCTGGGGTCCCGATGGCGACGGCGCCGGTGGTCGTATCTTCTGGTGATTCCCGCTGGGAGGGGGAAAAGGAGGAGGATGAGGAGCACGACTCGGAGGCGACCCCCGAGGGGATGGGGGAGACCTCCCCCTTGCGCAAGGCCGACATCCTCCGCACCCTGCCTGATGACGATGACGAGGCTGATGTCCCCCAGAGGAGAGAGGAGCCACCTGTGGCTGGGGGCTCCTCAAAGCCCGAGGCCAGCCCCCAGAGGAGGCCACCGGCCGAAGTTCCAACGAGGGGTAGGTCAGCGCTGATCTCCCGAGACAACGCTCCTGCTCCGACGCTGCCTAAAGCCGCTTCCAACTTGCCTACTGCCCCCTCTGCTGCGCCTAGAGCCCTTGCGCCCGTGCCTCAGGCTGCAAGGCTCTCAGGCTTCAAGCTCAGGAAGCAGAGGGACTACACCGCGGTGGACCAGTAAGTATTCTTGTCATGCCTTGTTCCTGCTTCTACTGCTAAGTCTTGACGCTTTCCATTGCTTGACTAGGCCGACGCCCGCGGTGAAGAGGAGGAAGGAGGACACGGCGGTGCTGCCCGGGACCAACTTGCCTGCAGCGGCCGCACTCTCCTCCGCAGGGAAGGGTAGTGGCGGTGCTCGCGCTTCTCCGGCCCGATCATCCTCACAAGGCTTGGGGGAGCATCCTCGGGGGGAGTCAGCCCCCGTGGCACTACTGGCTCCGGAGGTGCCAAAGGCCGGCTCGGTTGCCGAGGTCCCCAAAGCTCAGGAGCCCTCAGCCTCCCAGGCCATCGTGACGATGCTGCCTCCTCCTCCTCCTGCTACACTGCTGACGCCGGATCCTTCTGCCTCCTCTGACGTCCTTGAGCGCACTCTTTCTGTGATGACTCTCCTGCGAGAAGATCTTCAGGGCGCCGACCCCCACCTAGTAGCCGGGCGCCTGGAGCTGGTCTCTGGCTGGCTTCACTCAGACGTGTCCGTTCGGGCGGCGCTAAGCCAGGCTGCAGGAACCTCTGAGAAGGACAAGCAGGCCGCCGCTCAGGCTGCGGCCGCTCATGAGGTGGCGTTGAAAGATGCCGGGGCCGCCCAGGATCGCTGCCGCTTGCTGGAGGCCGAACTGAAGGCTATGCCAGCGAGCGTGCGGAAGAAGCTCGTGGACACCAGGCGGAGGAGGAGAAGATGAAGGCCAGAGAGGACGCCGTCAAGGGTCGCGTTGCCGAGTGGAAGCGATTAAGCGAAGCGCGAGCCGCGGAATGTAGTCGGAAGAGAAAGGCTGGAGCGAAGGTGAGGCGAAGAAGGCCGTCTTTGGAAGCAAGGTGCAGGTCTGGTGAGACCACGCGACCTTCAAGCTCCTCGAAGAGAGGTCCCGCAAGGCGCTGCGGTCACTCTACGAGAAGGGCTTGGAGGAGCCGCTGGCTACCGACGATGAGGGCCCCACCCAGCTACTTCCTTATCTGGTCGCGGCGCTTGCGGAAGTCGTGAGCGGCATCGGCCCTTTGGCAGAGGGAGAATCCTGCATCCTTTCCTCAGCTGCGTTGACGCGCGTCTTCAGCCACCTCCATCTTCGCAATCCTGCCTCCCGCCTTGATGAGTTGCTGGAGCCTCTGGACGCCGAGCACTGCACAGGTGCTGCCAAAGCCGTGAGGGGTCAGGTGGAGGCCCTACTGAAGAGGTTCCGCGCCTTCGATCCCGCGCCCTCGACTGGCGGTGCTGCTGATCCTGCAACTCTGGCGAGTGGTGTAGGTGAGGCCAACACCGCTAGAGAAGAAGCACCCCTTGCGGGCGACGACGGCGGTGTCCGGGGATGATGAGATGACTTGCTGGTGGCTCCTTTCCTATTTAGTTTCTGCAAAATGCACTATGCCTCGTGGAGGCGTTTGAACTTGCATTTGGTATTGGGAGAATAATATGTCTTGTAATATTTGCTTGAGATTTTGTGATTTCCTTCCCATTTGCTTTACGTTCTACATCGGCAGGGCCCGACCCCGCGCATACCTCAGCCGCCGTTGGGTCGTCCGGATCACCAGGACGAGACCAAGGGGTGAGGGGCTATGTGGCCAGTTAGGCTCCTGGGTCATGATGCTCAGGAGTCCCCCTTGACGCGCAAACAACTTACAGAAAGGAGATGCAGGAATAGGTCTAGTGTTCTACGTAAGCAGGGCCTGACCCCGCGCATACCTCAGCTGCCGTTGGGTCATCCAGATCACCAGGACGAGACCAAGGGGTGAGGGGCTACGTGGCGAGTTAGGCTCCTGAGTCACGATGCTCAGGAGTCCCCCTTGATGCTCAAACGACCATCATACCTTTTCCCTTGCCAAGGCTTGGCTCGGGAGGGGCGCGTGACGACCAGGTCCGGGGGACCTGGCAGGGTGGCGTACGCTTAGGTATGACCCGAGCGTAGCCCCCGTGCCCAGCTCCCTCGCACGACTCTCCCGAGGGGAGGTCTTGCGATGAGACCAGGCATTGAGCTCAAGGGCTCCCTCAGGTTGATACGGCCATGGGGTCGCCCTCAGTTGTTTATCATTGGTGCGGAGCATAGCGCTTCCGCACTTGAACGGGCATAACCGCTCCTCGGCCATGTCAACTGCCAGCACGGAGCATGGTGCTTCTACTGGTGCGTGGGTGAGGGCTCCCTCTGAGTGGAGCCCCTGTGGCGTGTACAACCCCGCCCTGACACATGGCTTGCACGGCAGGGCTAGGCGAGTGTGTGCAGGCACTTTCGTGAGCCAGCCAGCGGGACTCACGAGGCCCTACCTCAAAGCGGGTTATGCTGGTCTTGGTTCTTGTTGGTGTGGTGGTCTGCCGGATGGTTGAGGCAGCGTGCACCAAGCGAATCTCTGAGGTTATCACATGAGAGGGCCAAGCAGCAGCGACCCGGGAGGTGGCGTGAGCAGGACCGACCCGCGAACGAGCTCGGCCGTTGGATTTATCGGCTGCGAGGGGCGGACCGAGCACAGGCGCCGTGCCAAGCCTTCTTATCGAAGGATCACGAAGAAAGGCGATCGGTAGCGGCTCCGTGGTGGGTGACAATCAAGCGGTGATAACCATAGATAGATTATGCATGGAAGCGAACTAGCTTAGGTAAATGCAAGAACGATACATGCCTTTGGGTGGTCGGCGGCTGTGAATGATGCAGCCGAGGGTGTGGCGACCGGTTTTCGGGTATTAATTTCAGAAAATGGCCCTCGTGCTCACCAGCCCGGGATTACTGTTAGCTGGTGAGGCACCAACAATCTGAAAATTCCAAGCAAAACACAGAGTATGTAGTACAAGACCATTCTGGTGCGTGAGTACAACAAATGGTTTCTAGTGGTTGATGGCGGAAGCGGTTTGTGGATTATCAGCGTCTACGGGACTCCATTTCCCACGGGAACAGCTGACCAGGTTAACTCCTATCTTCGTGAAGCTGCTATCGTCGTTGCTTAGTTCCGGGGCTGACTCATAACATTCCTCTCCATGCAAGAAATCTGGCCAAGACAATAGCCAGGGACAAGCGGTGAGTACTTTGAATGTAATCATAAACATTATGAATCTTGGAATAATATAAATCAAATCTTGATATAGTCCATGATCACGTTGCCAGTCATAAATAAGAGTCTCCTATGCATGCGAGCAGGTGGTTATATGCGGCATGAATGTGCAATAACGGAGTGTAAATAAACTGCCACAGTCGGGCGTCTGGGCGACACCACATAAAGGGCTTATAAAGGAAATAAAACAAACAATGCCACGATCGAGGCGTCGGCGACACCACATAGAGGGCTTATAAAAGAAAATAAAAACAAACAATGCCACAGTCGGGCGTCTGAGCGACACCACATAGAGGGCTTATAAAAGAAAATAAAAACAAACAATGCCACAGCCGGGCATCTGGGAGACGCCACATAGAGGGCTTATAAAAGAAAATAAAAACAAACGATGCCACTGTCGGGCGTCTGAGCGACACCACATAAAGGGCTTATGAAAGAAAGTAAAACAAACAATGCCACTGTCGGGCGTCTGAGCGACACCACATAAAGGGCTTATGAAAGAAAGTAAAACAAATAATGCCACAATCGGGCGTCTGAGCGACACCACAAAAAGGGCTTATGAAAGAAAGTAAAACAAACAATGCCACAGTCGGGCGTCTGAGCGACACCACATAAAAGGCTTATGAAAGAAAGTAAAACAAACAATGCCACAGTCGGGCGTCTGAGCGACACCACAAAAAGGGCTTATGAAAGAAAGTAAAAACATATATTCCCAATGAATATCCCGGAGGTAGAACCATCCCAGAGATACTCGATAAATAATGTAACTGGTTAGTCCATAACATAAATAATGATCATGGGGTTAGTCCATAAAAGAAATAATACCCATGGTCCTCACAAGTCACTAGTCGGTATCCGAATTTATACTAACCGCTTCTCCTCCGAAGACCGACACAAGGACCAACCCTTGACCCATCCCAGATTGTAATCCTTAACCATGGACACGGCTTTATGAATAGGTTTAATCTCTGCGGAGGTGTACTCTTTTCCCACGAGTATGCAGATTCCTTTAGTCCATCGGGACTAATTCCGTCTCTGATCTTTTAATTGAAAACACACGACTTGCACACACCGACAACTTACGGTGGCTGGAATCACCCATGACACTTGTTAAGAAAAACTCTAAGTGGGCAGGCTACAACCTCCGTAGCATGGGATCAAATTTATATCAGCGCTCTAAGGGTGGCCTCCCCTCTCGATCTCAACCGGAAACACCCATGCCCCGGACCAGGTGGCATGCCTACAGCTTCAACCGATATCTTCCACCATGGCCTCTACATGCGGTGTGTGCTAGAAAGGGGTTGTGATTGGTGAACCGTACCCTACTTGCGGTAGGGACAAGTGGTAGTACGAAACAAGTATGGGGTTACTGGTACAAGACTCGATCTACGGTCGACTCAGGATGTTTATAAATTCCCTACATGACATGTATCACAAATATATATCAACCAACAGAATCAACATTCATTATACCTTACTATGCCATACGGACATAACCGCCTCGGCGGAGACCGGCGACAAACTCATGCCTACCCAAGGCGGAGTTTTTTCCAGTTCCTCGGTATGCATGCAAGGCATATGAGGATGATTACCAACACAAGTGTGTTCATTTCCAACAGCATGGAAATCACTAATATGCATCCATGCAAATGATCATATCACATGAAATAACAAGTATTCTGAAATGAGGTGGTGTTATAAACGTGTCAACGAACACACCAAAAATATTATGCCGGGTTCATAATGCTTGCCTTCAGGTTGTGTAGAGGCAGGGTGCATCCTAAAAACTTTTGCAAGCTTTCTTCTTCTCCAAAAGTCCTATTTTCAAAAATATTCAAACAACACATACTTTAAAAATAGCACAAAAAAGTTGTCTAAATTTTTTTCAAATAAATCTTAAAATAAACTAGACTAAATTTGAGAGAGGTAGGAAAAAGAATCAATTTCATTTGGAGTTGTATTTAAAAAGTTCTAGCCAGTCAAAGTTTTGATCAAAATCTGTTATTTAAATTAAAACAGAAAAAGAAAATGATTCGAATAAACACGTACACATTCGAAAGCGTATTCGGGAAGTACGCTTCCACTTATCCAGCGTGGGCGGCGCGAGTCGCGGCAGTGGGTCGGTGGCCCCACTAGTTATGTTTGACTAGTCGCCTCCCTCTTCTTCCTCTGCCGGAGAGAGCAGAACTCGGCGATGCTTCGCCGTGAATAGCAACTGCCATGAAACTGAGATCTCCGTGGACTTAGGGGCAGGCGGTCACTCGGTGGTCGTTTGGCCTCGGGGTGGGCCAGAGCTGCCGTGGGCGAAGCTTCGGCGGACCCGGTGGCCGTCGGGCAAAGTAATTTCTGCCAGTGGCGAGTCCCGATCAATATTTAATAGGGGATGGACTCATGAGAGGAGGGAGTTCTGGTGAAGAGAGTGGAGTGGGGGAGGCCCTGGTGGCGCCCGGAATGGCGAGGCGATGGCGGCGGCTGCGGTTGCGGAGATGGGGCGGAGACCTCTCGGGTCGATTGGCTGCCAATGGGGTCCTAGCGAGATGGCTAGGGGCTGCTTGCTGCCTGGGGACGAGCTCGTGGCTTCTTAAATAGCGATCGGGGTCGGTTCGGCGGTGGTTGTGGATAAGGTCGTTTGGTGACCGCCATTACTGTAACTAGGCGTCATGGCGTGACAGCGCTAGTGGACACGTTTGAGGATGAGCTTGCGCTGCTCCGGAGGCAGGTGGCGGCGGGAAGGCTCGGCGGCGCCGACTGAGCGAGGGTTGTCGAGCGGCCGTGGCGGCTAGTCCTTAGCTTGCGGAGGCGTGGCGGTCTGCTTGGCGCGTTGCGGTGAGGAGGGCGTATGCGCGGCTCGGCGAGCGGTGGCAAACCAGGGGTGCGGCAGCGTCGGCTCGGGCACGCGTGCAATCGCATGCTCTGCTCGCGCCCGAACACGCCGGGGCGTGCTCGGCGAAATGCTATGGCATGTTAGGGGCTCCAAACCACAAGAAAGTTAGCAGGGTGGGGTTATAGTCTAAGGCAAAACCATTGGACATGCTGGTGCGGTCAAGGATTAAGTTCATAGTGTAAACAAAAACTCATGTCAAAACAGATCATGCCCATAAGGTGTTTGACAAAATGCCAAGGGCACTTAGGCATTTCTTGGGTGGCCAAAACTTCCAGTGGGGTCTCTTTAGATGAAAGAGAGGGTGGTAAGGTTAGTTTGTCCAAAGCACAAACTTGCTAGTGCAAGTTTTGCAAAACTTCAATTCTGGACAGAAAGCAAATGGCTTTGTTGCAAGCACTTGGAATCATCCAATGGGTCCACTATCCTGGACTTAAGGGTTTGGCAAGGAGGACTACCAGTAGGAAAAGGAATCATGGATCAAGGAGCAACTAAAAAGGTGGTTGCTGTACAAATCCTCAAGTTGGACCAGAATAGAAAAGAGGTTGATTCACTGAAAAAATTTAAAGAACAAAGCTGGGTTTTTTAATAAAGTTGAATTGCATGCTACCACTGATATCCCATAATTTTGGTGGAAGTTTTAAAGAAATATTTAAATAGGTTGTAGTGCAAATCTGCCCACTGGACCAGATTTGAAAATAAGGAGTAGAGCTCAAAATATTTCATGATCAAAGGATAAATCAGCATAAAAGTGATTTAAAAGCATCACATGACATCTCCAAATTTTGGTGGGATTTTTGAAAGGATTTAAGAAAGGGTTGCAGTACAAATAGGACCATAAAACTATGGGAAACCATTTTCAAGAAAATAAAGATCGGAAGAATATTATATAATTAATTCTTACGATAAAAGAAAAGATTTTCTTGAGGCGGTAAACAAGTCCAATATCATAAGTGAAAGGTTTTCATCTTGAGGAACAACTCCAAGGTAACCAAGAAAGGATGGTTACGAAATCAAGAAAAACCAAGAAAAGGAAAGTTAAATTTCCGGCAAGATTTTAATTAACAAAACAAGGTTAAAATTTTGGGGTGTCACAACACTACCCCCTTAAGGAAAATCTAGTCCTCGAGATTTGCTTAGAGTTGTTTTAATAGAGATATAAGCATTAAAACAAATGCATTTCTGATGAGAGGGCAATAAGTGGTGCAAAAATACGATTATTGGGGACACTAGCGCTGCGTGGAAAAATCAATGGTTAGGAGCAAAAGCGAGAGATTTCTCGCTGGATATAGATTTAGAATGAATTCTAAATCTCAAAATACGTTAATTCGCACCCGAGAAACACAGTGCTCTCTCTGGTGACAGTGGACCCGGGCCTTGTCGACCTCTTCTTCTCCCTCGGCTCTTTCTTCTTTCTCTCTCCCGCGTGCTTTCCGCTTTCTCCACCGCGGCGCCTAGCGCGTAGGGCATCTAGGCCGTACTGCGGTAGTCTTGGCGTGCTAGCTGCCGGTGCAGCGTGTACTCACTTAGTGGGCGGTGTGCTGTCGGCCTTTGCTCGAGATTCGCCTCCGAACACCGGCGATCAGGCGATGGCGGTCTTGGTGGACCTCGCCCACCGTACCTGAGCTCGAGCTATAAAGCGGCCGAGGTGTTCTTCTCTTTCCTCACACTGGCTAGCTTCTCCTCCTCCTTCCTTCTCCTCTGTTTCCGTTTGCGAAGCTCGGCGAGGCTCTAATGGCGGCGGTGGTGCGGTGATGCGTGATCTGTTGTGCGGAGGTGGCAGCGGTCTTTGGGGCTCTCCGTGCTCTGTGCGCGATGATCCTCGATGATCGTTGCGATGCTGCTACTCGGTGTTGGCTCTCTGCGGTGGTGGTGATCACGAGGAGTAGGTGGGGTGTGTCGGTATTGTTGTTGTCGGGAGGTGCTCGGTTAGATGTAACACCGTTGCAAAAATTTGCAAGCGGTGTGTGTGTGTTCGAGTAGTTGTGGTTGTGAGTCTGCTGCCGTGGTGCTGCGTAAAATAATACACGTCATGAGGAGATGTATGATGCAGCAATTCAGGGAAAAGAAATCTCACTCCAGGGTTTTTCGCGAGAGAAAACAGTAATACAC
The DNA here is from genome assembly GCA_021605205.1 of Aegilops longissima. NCBI lineage: Eukaryota > Viridiplantae > Streptophyta > Magnoliopsida > Poales > Poaceae > Aegilops > Aegilops longissima. Next base: position 193,529,283 of record CM038680.1, on the reverse strand, counting down.
TAGAGTCAAACCGCAATAGAGCTACTCACATTAACTGAAACTAAATGATTTGCCCGCCGCGCAAACTCAGGGTACCACGCATAAGTTACAACACACAAACAAATGTTGCAGCAATGAACACAGCAGTGACGTCTAAAATGAAAGCAGTGGCGGGCGGGGTTAGAAAGCGTCTCGATGCTGGGATACACTCCTCTTCTATCGGGAAAGTGGATTGAGCAGGCGATGAATGTGCCTCTCTGGTCGGGCCTCGATGATCTGCCGATGGCAATCGAGATTTAAATCCGTGAGACTCGGAGATAACCGATCACATGTTGGGTTAAGCGCTCTTGGCGATGACGTCTTTGGACAAGGTTGGCGGGACTGGGTCTCTCTCAATTAGTCCATCGCGAAAGATGTTACTCCTCCGGGTGCTTTGCGGCTCGGAAAGTAATAATACCCTCGTTCGCTGGCATAGGGTACCGCGAATCGAAAGCGAGCAAAAGCGCGTATGCCGCAGCTTCTCTGACCATATGTGGAATTCGGCATAGATTTTCCCACGAAGGAGACCTCCGTTGGGTCTTGGTTTGGGTTCTGAGGAGGGATGTGCCTTTGCTGCCCGGTATCTCGAGGTGGAAGGGTGATCCTTGATTTGAACAGCTCGTCTTTGGGGTGGTTGGGTGGCGCCCATGGTACTGCAGGTAAAATCCACAATATTTTGACAAAACTACCGGGGTTGCATCTGGGGTTCTCGAGATAAATACTAGGGCTCGGCATGGCAAGAAATGGTTGTGAGGAGGGTGCACAAAGGCGAGGATGCTTGGCAAGGTCACGTGGTGGCCTTTATATATGCTTGGAGCTGGGTCATTTTACCGTGGAGAATGGTAATGCATTAGCGGGTTAGCTCAAGGGTTGAGGTCAAGCCACGAGATACACATATCTCACTAAAGTGGCGTATCCTTGTGGGAAATGTCGGGTGGTTTTGGTAGCTGTGTGCAGGATAGAAAAATCTGCTGCATGCTAATATATCCATGCAAGGCTACTATTTAAAATGGAGGCCTGACGACAGGCTGCCTTTATTTACAAGGTCACCACGATTACAAGCGAGGATACTGGGACTCAACACTACTTGGGTGACTTAGTCTACCTCGTTTACATCAAGCGGGCGTGCCTTATGGATGTCGAGGCTTCTCCACGGGCCTCACCATCGGAATTAGCTAGAGAGGGTTGAGGGGCTGCAGGCTTGGGGTAGCGATGATGACCATCGCGGGGATTGTTGGCCACAACCCCGTTGGAGTGTGCTCCCAAAAGGCGACGAAGCACTTCTGGGGTCATCAAAGCACCTTGGTTGTTGGATGGGGCTGACCTCAGGGTCTCGATCGGGTGTCCGAACAGCACGACTGGGTTGTCGGCGTCGGGCTAGTTTCCTTCTCTCGCCGGGGCTCGACGAACCAGCTCTCCACGAGCTGCGACAAGATCAATGGTGATTTGATCGAACAGTTCCTCCAGTGCACCTACATAGCGCACTAGGTGCAGCAATGCAGGATCCGTCTCATGATCTCCATTGGCAACTTGGGGTGGTCTACCATACCCTTCACGTCTGGGGTAGTAGTGGAACGAGCGACAGTTAACTCTGGGCGACAAGTGTCGGAGATGAACTATAGCCTCTCGAGCAGCTAGTTGGATGGCTTGTGGCTCAAAGGAAGTTGTTCTTCCGTTGAACCTGTAGGGGCGCTCGGGTGCTAGACCCCTCGTAGATGTGTCTGATGGCCCAAATTGTGGCTCTCACCACTCATGGGTCCTTGGTACACAACATATTCGGGTGGCTCTTCTAATGCATAGGCACGGCGGGTGAGGTTTGCGAGTATGGTCACAAAGCCTCCAAGGTTGGTTGATGTGGTCTCGTTGTGCACGACAGGACCAGGCATTGTGGCTCGGTTTGGGGTAGCGGCTGTGCTGTGTTGGGTTGGGGCTAGCGTGCCCTTTTTATGGGAAAAGGGGACGGAGTCTTCCTTCGCACGCTTGCGAATGAAACACCTTGGGTGCTGGTCACGGGTGCGTGATCGACGAGGCTAGGTTGATAGGTTGGGCACCGGCGCCAAAAGATGTCGAATCATTTGTGTGGCTATCTTGCGAGAAGCTTGGCTGGGGGTTCGGTTATGAATCTGGTGGGTTGGTTTGCCTAAGTTTATTGACCCGACTAAGATAGGTTTAGCCATTGGTCAGCTGGCTCACGATACCAAGTCTGTGGCGACCGGTTTTCTGGGTATTAATTTCCAGAAAATGGCCCTCGTGCTCACCAGCCCCAGGATTCTTGTTAGCTAGTGAGGCACCAACTTGATCTGAGAAAATTCCAAGCAAAACACGAAGTGTGTAGTACAAGACCATTCTGGTGCGTGAGTAAAACAAATGGTTTCTAGTGGTTGATGGCGGAAGCGGTTTGTGGATCATCAGCGTCTATGGGACTCCATTTCCCACGGGAACAGTGACCAGGTTAAATCCTATCTTCGTGAAGCTGCTATAAATCGTTGCTTAGTTCGGGGCTGACTCATAACATTCCTCTCCATGCAAGAAATCTGGCCAAGACAATAGCGAGGGACAAGCCAGTGAGTACTTTGAAGGTACTCGCAAACATTATGAATACTGGAATAATATAAATCAAGTACTGATATAGTCCATGATCACGTTGCCATTCATAAATAAGAGTCTCCCATGCATGCGAGCAGGTGGTTATATGCGGCATGAATGTGCAATAACGGAGTGTAAATAAAATGCCACAGTCGGGCGTCTGGGCGACACCACATAAAGGGCTTATAAAGGGAAATAAAAACAAACAATGCCACAGTCGAACATCGGCGACACCACATAGAGGGCTTATAAAAGAAAATAAAACAAACAATGCCACGATCGAGGCGTCGGCGACACCACATAGAGGGCTTATAAAAGAAAATAAAACAAACAATGCCACAGTCGGGCGTCTGGGCGACGCCACATAGAGGGCTTATAAAAGAAAATAAAAACAAACGATGCCACAGTCGGGCATCTGAGCGACACCACATAAAGGGCTTATGAAAGAAAGTAAAACAATCAATGCCACAGTCGGGCGTCTGAGCGACACCACATAAAGGGCTTATGAAAGAAAGTAAAACAAACAATGCCACAGTCGGGCGTCTGAGCGACACCACATAAAGGGCTTATGAAAGAAAGTAAAAACAAATATTCCCAATGAATATCCCGGAGGTAGAACCATTCTAGAGATACTCGATAAATAATGTAACGGGTTAGTCCATAACTGAAATAATGATCATGGGGTTAGTCCATAACATAAATAATACCTATGGTCCTCACAAGTCAATAGTCGGTATCCGAATTTATACTGACCGCTTCTCCTCCGAAGACCGACACAAGGACTACCCATCCCAGACTGTAATCCTTAACCATGGACACGGCTTTATGAATAGGTTTAACCTCTGCAGAGGGTGTACTCTTTTCCCACGAGTAACGGATTCCTTTAGTCCATCGGGACTAATTCCGTCTACGGTCTTTTAATTGAAAACAGACCTGACTTGCACACGCCAGCTTAACTTACCGGTGGCTGGAATCACCCATGGCACTTGTTAAGCAAAACTCTAAGTGGGGAGGCTACAACCTCGCGTAGCATGGGATCAAATTTATATCGCGCGCTCTAAGGGGTGGCCTCCCCTCTCGGTCTCAACCGGAAACACCCATGCCCCGGACCAGGTGGCATGCCTACCGCTTCAACCGATATCTTCCACCATGGCCTCTACATGCGGTGTGTGCTAGAAAGGGGTTGTGTTGTTGAATCATACCCTACTTGCGGTAGGGACAAGTGGTAATCTGAAACAAGTATGGGGTTCTTGGTACAAGACTCGATCTACAGATCGACTCGGGAGGTTTATAAATTCCCTACATGACATGTATCACAAATATATATCAACCAACAGAATCAACATTCATTATACCTTACTATGCCATACGGACATAACCGCCTCGGCGGAGACCGGCGACAAACTCATGCCTACCCAAGGCGGAGGTTTTTCAGTTCCTCCGGTATGCATGCAAGGCATATGAGGATGATTACCAACACAAGTGTGTTCATTTCCAACAACATGGAAATCACTAATATGCATCCATGCAAATGATCATATCACATGAAATAACAAGTATTCTGAAATGAGGTGGTGTTATAAGCGTGTCCTTGAACACACCAAAAATATTATGCGGGTTCAGAATGCTTGCCTTCAGGTTAATGTAGAGGCAGGGTGCATCCTAAAAACTTTTGCAAGCTTTCTTCTTCTCCAAAGTCCTATTTTCAAAAATATTCAAACAACACATACTTTAAAACAGCACAAAAAGTTGTCTGAATTTTTTCAAATAAATCTTAAAATAAACTAGACTAAATTTGAGAGAGGTAGGAAAAAGAATCAATTCATTTGGAGTTGTATTTAAAAAGTTGCAGCCAGTCAAAGTTTTGATCAAAATCATTATTTAAATTAAAACAGAAAAAAGAAAATGATTGAATAAACACGTACACATCAGCGTGTTGGGAATGCGCTTCCACTTATCCAGCGTGGGCGGCGTGGAGTCAGTCAGCAGTGGGCCGGTGGCCCCACTAGTCAGGTTTGACTAGTCCGCCTCCCTCTTCTTCCTCTGCCCGAGAGGCGGAACTCGGCGATGCTTGCCGTGAACAGCGACACCGTTGAAGCTGAGATCACCCGCGGACTCGAGGGGCGAGGCGGTCACTCTGGTGGTCGTTTGGCCTCGAGGGTGGGCCGGAGCTGCGGCGGCGAGCTTGCGGGGCGGTGGCCGTCGACAAAGTGAATTTCTGCCATGGCGAGTCCCGATCAAGATTGAATAGGGGATGGATTCATGAGAGGAGGGAGTTCTGGTGAAGAGAGTGGAGTGGGGAGGCCTGGTGGCGCGGAATAGTCGGCGATGGCGGCGGCAGCGGTTGCGGAGATGGGGACGGAGACCTCCCGGTCGATTGGCTGCCAATGGGGTCCTAGGGAGATGGCTAGGGGCTGCACTGCTGCGGGGGCGAGCTCGTGGCTTCTTAAATAGCGATCGGGGTCGGTTTCGGCGGTGGTCGCGGATAAGGTCGCGGCGACCGCCATTCTGTAACTAGGGCGTCGTGGCGGGCAGCGCTAGTGGACACGCAACGAGGATGAGCTTGCGCTGCTCCGGAGGCGGTGGCGGCGGGGAAGGCTCGGCGGCGCCGACTGAGCAGGGTTGTCGGCGGCCGTGGCGGCTAGTCCTTGGCTTGCCGGAGGCGTGGCGAGGTCGCTTGGCGCGCTGCGGTGAGAGAGAAGCGTATGGCGGCGGCTGCTGCGAGCGGTGGCAAACCAGGGGTGCGACAGCGTCGGCTCGGTAGCGCGCACACGTGCAATCTGGCGTGCTCTGCTTTCGCGCCTAGAAGACGACGCGTGGCGTGCTCGGCGAAATGCTATGGCATGTTAGGGGCTCCAAACCACAAGAAAGTAAGCAGGGTGGGGTTATAGTCTAAGGCAAAACCATTGGACATCTTTGTGCAGTCGGGGATTAAGTTCACAGTGTAAACAAAACTCATGTCAAAACAGATCATGCCCATAAGGTGTTTGACAAAATGCCAAGGGCACTTAGGCATTTCTTGGAGTGGCCAAAACTTCCAGAGTGGGGTCTCTTTAGATGAAAGAGAGGGTGGTAAGGTTAGTTTGTCCAAAGCACAAACTTGCTAGTGCAAGTTTTGCAAAACTTCAATTCTGGACAGAAAGCAAATGGCATTGTTGAAAGCACTTAGAATCATCCAATGGGTCCACTCTCCTGGACTTAAGGGTTTGGCAAGGAGGACTACCAGTAGGAAAAGGAATCATGGATCAAGGAGCAACTAAAAAGGTGGTTTCTGTACAAATCCTCAAGTTGGACCAGAATAGAAAAGAGGTTGATTCACTCAAAAATTTCAACGAACAAAGCTAGGTTTTTGCATAAAGTTGAATTGCATGCTACCGCTGATATCCCATAATTTTGGTGGAAGTTTTAAAGAAATATTTAAATAGGTTGTAGTGCAAATCTGCCCACTGGACCAGATTTGAAAATAAGGAGTAGAGCTCAAAATATTTCATGATCAAAGGATAAATCTGCATAAAAGTGATTTAAAAGCATCACATGACATCTCCAAATTTTGGTGGGATTTTTGAAAGGATTTAAGAAAGGGTTGCAGTACAAATAGGACCATAAAACTATGGGAAACCATTTTTCAAGAAAATAAAGATCAGGAAGAATATTATATAATTAATTCTTCTGATAAAAGAAAAGATTTTCTTGAGAGGGTAAACAAGTCCAATATCATAAGTGAAAGGTTTTCATCTTAGGGAACAACTCCAATGTAACCAAGAAAAGGATGGTTCTGAAATCAAGAAAAACCAAGAAAAAGGAAAGTTAAATTTCCTGGCAAGATTTTAATTAACAAAACAAGGTTAAAATTTTTGGGGTGTCACAAGGGGCGCCCCCAGCAGAGTAAGCTAAATACGTAAAAGGATACATGCCGCAGGGACAGGCCCACGTGGCCTGGGAATGATGCAGCCTAGGGCGCTCCCAGCTAAATAAACTTAGAAAATATCACCTGGTTCCGTTGTCAAAGGGATGTTGGGGTAGCCGATGATGCGTGGCGAAGGGGTTTCTCCTCACGAGCCACCGGGGCCCTAAGCCTCGGAAGGCTCTAGGGGTCCAGGCGGTTCCTTGAGGACCGTCTCCATCTCCGCCAGGACTGCGTGATGCCTGGCCTCCTGATCCGCCAGGACGCTCCGCAGGCTGCGCTGGAAGGCGGCTTCCATGCTCGGCAGGCTGAATGGCATATGAACATAGTTGTGATGTGGGCCCTCGTAACATCCCAGCGAAGGCAGGAAGAGCTCTGAGATCACGGCCTGTTGAGCCACAGGATGTCGATGAGGCAGCAGCCCGCCATCCTCGCCTGGATGGGGAGCCACGCCAGGTGGGCGGCGAACACCGCGCATGGCCCTTGCATCCTACAGCTCCTGGGTGGTCTTGGCGATGAACTCTGGCGCTGGCGCTCCCTTGATGTCCTCCCGAGAAATGTGCATAAAGCACGCCTCCCGTGGTGCCAGTGCCTCCCTCGTGATGTGGGCCAGGTCAGGCCCTCGAAGAGCCCCGAGCCTTGCAGGAGGCGCCGGCGTGCCTTCCTATCTCGAGGAGGGGCGCCCGGGTCTGGCGCTGATCCAGGCGTGGCACCGACAGAGGTGCCGCTCCCCTGAGGTCTTGTGTGGAGGAGCTGCTTCTTCTTCTTGGGGATGGCCTCAGGAGGGTACTGCACGCCATCGTTGTCGGTGTCTTCGATTGTCGCAGCTTGGAAAGCACGCTCGAGGGAGCACACCACATCTCTTTATTCGCGGGGGACTGTGATGATCCCACCGCTTCCTTGCATCTTGAGGATGTTGTAGCCGTGGTGGGTCACTGCCATGAACTTGGCCAGGGCCGGATACCCGAGGATGGCATTATACGACAGACGGATGTGAGCGATGTCGAAGTCGATGAGCTCGGTGCGGTAGTTGTCGCGCTGTCCGAAGGTGACAGGGAGGCGGACTAGCCCTATCGGGGTGGTGGAGCCACCAGTCATTCCTGAGAAGGGCTTGGTGGGCTGAAGCTGATCGTATGGCACTTGGAGGCTGTCGAACGTCTCGACGGACAGGACGTTAAGCCCTGCGCCGCCGTCGATGAGGGTCTTGGTGACTTATGCGTTCTGATGGCGGGTGGCGAGCATCGGGGGCGCCAGCGATTGCAGCGTGCCTGAGCTGGTCCGCCGAGCTGAACGTGATGTCGCACTTGGACCACCTCAGAGGACGCGTGGCCTCGAGCCTGGGAAGGGCTGCATTCACCTCGCGAGCAAACTGCTTGAAGATACGTTGAGAGGCTGGGGCTTGAGCTCCGCCCAAGATGCAGGCGATGACGCGCGGTTCCTGGAAGCCCCCAACCCCCTCGTCCTGGTGGTGATCGTAGTTCCTTCTTGGTAGTGGAGGCGGCGGAGGAAGACCAGCGTTTCCCTGAGGGCGGTCCTCGCGAGGCTGATCCCTCCAAGGGCCCTCACGAGGCTGGTCCTGCCATCGGTCCTCGCGAGGCCGGTCGCGCCACTCCTGAAGGGGGCCGCGATCGTCCCAGCGTCCTCCGCCTCGTCCTCCTCCTCGGCCGTAGCCCCGGTCGTTGCGCTCGGGGTGTCGATCGAAGCATCCATCTTGAATGGCCCTGAGCTCTTGATAGTCGTTGGTGTTGTGGTTGTGTACGTTGTGGAAGGCGCATAATGGTCAGGTGCTCTTGGACGACTCGGGATGGTCCCGGGCGCGCTTCGTATCCGGCTCTGCCGAGAGCACGGCTACTCCCTTGCGCTTCATGTCCTTGGCCTTGTCTTTCTTCTCCTCCGGGTTGGTAGCTGGGAGCTCGAGGAGGGAAAGGCGCCCCTCCTCAGGCCTTGCACACTTGGTCGCTAGGTTGAACATCTCCAAAGCCTTGCATAACTCCTCGTGGATGGAAAGCTCCTCCTTCATCTTGACGTCGCGGACGCCATCAAAAAATGCCGAAATGATGGCCTCGTCCGTCACCTTGGGGATCTTGAGACGAACGTTGTTGAAGCACTGGATGTACTTTTGCAGAGTCTCTCCCGGCTGCTGCTTGATGCGGCGTAGGTCACCCACAGCCGGTGGGCGGTCGCGAGTACCCTGGAAGTTGGCGAGGAAGCGGTCGTGCATCTCATCCCAGGAAGGGATCAAGCCGGGGGACAGGTTCGGGAGCCACGAGCGAGCACCATCCTTGAGAGCCACGGGGAACAAGTTCGCCATGACTTTTTCGTCGCCGTTGGGTGCCTCGATGCTCAGCACGTAGATCTGCAAGAACTCCACGGGGTCAAGGGTGCCGTCGTAGCGAGGAGGCAGGTCTGGCTTTGAACTTGTCCGGCTAGGCGACGCTACGCAGCTCAGGTCTGAAGGCGCGGCAGCCTGCCGTGGCCACCAGGGCCCTTTGCGGATGCGGAGCCTGCCCTTGATGCCCGCGCACCGCCGCTGCCAGCGGCACGCGGTCTTGTCGCAGTGGCGCTGGGAGCGTACGAGCATTCTCTTGCGGTCGGGTAACTTCTTGGCATCTTCCTTCTTCCGACGCGGGCGCCCGACACGGTGGGTCGCGCCGGGGGGCCGCGCGCCTTGGCGCCAGAGCGCCATCTTGGTGCAGAGGTGGTGGAGGCGCTCCGTGAGCCATGTTTCCTGCAGCTGGCCCAGGGCGAGGCAGCGAGAGGGATGGCACGGGGGAGCCCCCTCCGGCGCCTAACGAGCTCGGCGATGCGGTCCAGCCAGTCGTTGTAGAGGTTGTTGACTGGGCGGTAGCGCAGGAGCTCGCGTGCCATGAGCAGCACGGCCTACACGTCTGTAGGTTCGCGACGTGCGTGGGATGAAGAGCCAGCCAGAGTCAGTGACGGAGTGGCAGTGCGGCTGTCCCGCCGCACCGAGGGGTGCAGCAAGGACGCTTGATGCTCGTTTCCCGCCGGGCCGGTGGCGGTGTTGGCAGCGGGCGACGGGGAGCGAGGGAGGCCGCCGGCAGGGGCTGTCTGGCGGCAGCAGGCGGTGAAGGCGGCCGGTGCTCAGCTGCAGGCTCGGCGGCGTCCGCCATGGATCTGACAAGCGGCGGGGCCTTGAACCGGCGGAAGAAAGCTTGGCGCACCTACAGCGCGCCAAATGTCGGATCTGAGTTCCGCCAAACCCTTGAGGTTCGAACACTGGGGTGTGCACGAAGATCTCTCCTCCCTCTAGCTCACACACTCACCGTGATCTCAAGGCTCAGCGTGTTGAACTCACAGAACAAAGGGACACAAGATTTATAATGGTTCGGGCCACCGATGTGGTGTAATACCCTACTCCAGTGTGGTGTGGTGGATTGCCTCCTGGGCTGAGGATTGTAGGACCTTGAAGTATGTCTAGAGGGGGGGGTGATTAGACTACTTGACCAATTAAAAACTTAACCATTTCCCAATATTAGACTTTGGCAGATTTTGGCTATGTTTGAACAAGTCAAGCAATCTTCATGCAATTCAAGCAAGCATGCAAAGAGCATATAGGCAGCGGAAAATAAAGCATGCAACTTGCAAGAATGTAATGGGAAGGGTTTGGAGAATTCAAACGCAATTGGAGACACGGATGTTTTTGTCGTGGTTCCGATAGGTGGTGCTATCGTACCTCCACGTTGATGGAGACTTCAACCCACGAAGGTAGCAGTTCTTGTGAGTCCATGGAGGCTCCACCCACGAAGGGTCCACGAAGAAGCAACCTTGTCTATCCCACCATGGCCGTCGCCCACGAAGGACTTGCCTCACTAGTGGTAGATCTTCACGAAGTAGGCGATCTCCTTGCCCTTACAAACTCCTTGGTTCAACTCCACAATCTTGTCGGAGGCTCCCAAGTGAGACCTACCCAATCTAGGAGTCACCACTCTCCAAGAAGTAACAAATGGTGTGTTTATGATGAACTCCTTGCTCTTGTGCTTCGAATGATAGTCTCCCCAACACTCAACTCTCTCTCACAGGATATGGATTTGGTGGAAAGAAGATTTGAGTGGAAAGCAACTTAGGGAAGGCTAGAGATCAAGATTCATATGGTAGGAATGGAATATCTTGGCCTCAACACATGAGTAGGTGGTTCTCTCTCAGAACTGGTAAGTTGGAAGTGTAGGTTTGTTCTGATGGCTCTCTCCACGAATGAAGAGGAGGTGGAGGGGTATATATAGCCTCCACACAAAATCTAACCGTTACACACAATTTACCAAACTCGGTGGGACCGAATCATCAAACTCGGTCGGACCGATTTAGTAAACCTAGTTACCGTTAGGGTTTTCGGTGGGACTGACATGCAACTCGGTATGACCGATATGGTTAGGGTTAGGGCATAACGTAATCTCGGTGAGACCGATTACACAAACTTGGTGAGACCGATTTTGGTAATTAGCTAACCAGAGAGTTGGTCAGGTAAACTCAGTGGGACCGATTCACTCTTTCGGTGAGACCGAAAAGTTACGAAAGGGAAATAGAGAGTTTACATTGCAATCTCGGTGGGACCGATCGCTCACTTCGGTTAGACCGAAAGTTACGAAGGGAAACAGAGAGATTACAATCCCATCTCGGTGAGACCGAGATCCCTATCGCTGAGACCCATTTGCCTAGGGTTTGTGGCAGTGGCTATGACATGTGAACTCGGTGGCGCCGATAAAAAGAATCGGTAGTGCCGAGTTTGACTTTAGGTTTAGGTCATATGTGGATGTGAGAAAGTAGTGGAGGGTTTTGGAGCATATCACTAAGAACATGAAGCAAAAGGCTCATCAAGCAACACCTCATCCCTCCTTGATAGTATTGGCTTTTCCTATAGACTCAATGTGATCTTGGATCACTAAAATGTAAAATGTAGAGTCTTGAGCTTTTAAGCTTGAGCGAATCCTTTGTACTTGATATTTTGAGGGATCCACTGTCATCATCCATGCCATGCTATTCATTGAGCTTTCCTGAAATATTTGTCTTGGAATAGCATTAGCCCAATGAGCTATATGTTGTTATGAATTACCAAAACCACCTAGGGATAGTTGCACTTTCAATCTCCCCCTTTTTGGTAATTGATGACAACATATAGATCAAAGCTTCGACAAATAATAAAATTTGAAAAACATCGTCGCTTTGAGAAGTATGTGATAAGCAAGAGCTCCCCCTAAATTCATATTAAGATTTTCTTTGGACTGCAAATGCACAAGGAATTAGGCTCATGGGTTACTCTTCCATGTCACATACATCTTGGTGGAGCGCTCAAAATAATAAAGATTGAATTCATGCACTCATCACCAAGCACAGTGAATGATCATATAAGGATAAGCAAGATAATATCATAACAAGCATAAGTGTAGCTTATGATCAAACACATGATCATCAATGTCTCACAGGTAAAAGCATAGTATCTCAAGCAATCAAAGCAAACGAAGTTCAACCAAAAATACAAGAGAGAAAAAAAGCAAATCTCTCTCTCTCTCTCTCCCTCGAAGCCTATGATCTATACATTTTTCTCCCCCTTTGGCAACAAGTTACCAAAAAGTTCCTATAAAATGCATAGGACTATATCGTCTCTCAGGCTTGGTCTTCTGGTGGTGGTGTCCGGAGAACTCCAAGAACGAAGGCTTCAGTCAATGTAGAAGGAGCTGAAGGAGTTGCTGCTGGAGCTGGTTGTGCTGGAGATGTAGCTGGAGGTGATGAAGTGACTCTGGTGTCTTGTACTGGCTCTGCAGCTGATCTCTGAGCTCGTGGCACTCTGGCAAATGTATCAGTCGTTGTTCTGCCCTTCCTCTCCTGCATGTCATCCTGTAGCTGCTCCACAACTGACTGAATCTCAGTTACCTTGACATCAAGATCATAGAATTTTTGTTCCATGATTCTTTCCAGGCTCTCCTGGTTTTGAGTTAGGGTGGCCAACCCCTTCTCAATCCGCAGAGTTGATGCTATCAAGTAACCAAGCTGCTCCTGCTTGTTCTTCAGAAAGTATTCAGATGCCTCTGCTTGAGTTGGCATCTTGGCAGCCTTCTCTTTCCTTGCCTTCTCCTTCTTCTCTTGCGCTTGCACTGATGATGGTTCATTCTCAGTCATGACAACTTGATTGTCCTCAAAGTCAGGATAGAGAACCATGTGTTCCTTATCCAACAGATACTTCACTGTGCCCATCTTTGAGTTTATCAACTCCTGAATCTGTGGGGCATACCCACAACTCCTCTTTTGGTCTGCTGCTGTCCTCTTGATAGTTTCAACTATGAGGCACATGACTTTGAATTTCCGAGGCACATAAAAAATGTGAAGCAAATTGATTGCATGCCCTCTAATCATGTTGTGGTCACCTGATTTGGGCAACAGAGTGTGCCTTAGGATCCAGTTGATCGTAGGCAGCCCTGACAGAAGATACTGAACTAATCCAAACTTGAAAGTCTCAAGTGCATCATCTGGGATCTCCTTGTACATCTGTGACATTGAGTTGTGACCCATCTTCTTCTTGGCATAAATGTCCAGGTCATCTCCACTTTCCTTGGGGGCATTGATCAGACTTGCCCATTCCTCTATGGTTGACTGATATCTCGTTCCTTCTGACATCCAAACTATCCTGCCATCTGGATAGAAATGTGCTGTGGAGTAGAATTGCATAATGAGCTCGTCATTCCAGTTTGTGAGCTTCTGCCCAACAAAATCTGCAACTCCACACGCACTGAAGCTGTCATATACTCCAGGATAGTGTTCTGCGTTCTCCTGAATGTATGGCCAGTCAACCCACCTCATATCACAAACTATGGGCTTCTTATCCAATAAGATTGTTGGATTTCGGGTTCCGGCAGACCCTTGAGGTTCGAACACTGGGGTGCGCGCGGAGATCCAACCCTCCACCGTCTCGCACCTCGCCGAATTGCTGGGACCTAAACTACTAAACGGAACTGCACAAGAGACACGAGATTTATACTGGTTCGGGCCACCATTGTGGTGTAATACCCTACTCCAGTGTGTGGTGTGGTGGATTGCCTCTTGGGCTGATGAGGAACAATACAAGGAAGAGCAGCCTCGCGAGTGTCTGTTCTTGGCGGGTGCGATGAACTGCTAGGTGGGGTTTAGTTGCTCTAGCTACTGGTTTCTTGATGAGGATCCGGCCCTCTACCCTGGGGGTGGCTACTCCTATTTATAGGCCAAGGCCCTGGGCCTCTTCCCAAATATTGAGCGGGAAGGGCGCCAACAATTGGCCATTTGAAGGGGAACAATGGGTACACTTATCTGACTAAAGTTGGTCCTCTTTGCCAAAGGCTCTGGTGTTGGCCTTTGCTTGGGCTCCACGATGACTCCCTTCCAGCCGTTGGGCCGGTCTTGGTCTTGTTGCACCGAAAGGGATGCCATTGCTTGATGATCTCGCCTACGCTTGCTCCCTTTGCACCAAAGAGGAAAGCAGGACACTGCGCGGGCTGGCGCCCGACTGGCGCCCTTGGTTGTCATGGCTTGCGTCGGCACCTCCCGAGGTACCCTGCCTTGAACTCTCCGCCACGTCATGAGCCAGCCTGACGAGGCCGTGCCTGAGGAAGCTCCTTGTCGTCCGCCCCGCGAGGTTTGGCCCCTCGCGAGGGTCTTGAACTTCTTGTTGATGAAGATGGGCCGTCTTGGGCCTCCTTGAGCCACGCTTGCATGAGCATGCAGCGAGCAAGTCTGGGACCCCGTTCCCAGAACACCGGCGATAGCCCGGGCCCTGGCGCGCCGAGCTTGGCGGCAGAGAGGCGAAAGGGCAAGTCTGGCGTCGCGAGCCCTAATACTGCTGACCTTGGGCGCCGCGTGGCGGTTGATTGGGCGTGGGCGCACTTTGTTCCCCCCGCCTCCTTATTTCGTGCCTTGCTAGGCGGACACGCTGCTGTACATCCGTTCCCCCTCTGCTTGGCGCTCCTGTCCTTCCTTCTCTCGAACTCCAGCTCTTGCATCCACTCGATCTCGAACCTTCCCCATCTCCTTCCTGCCGTCATGGCCCGGCGAGGAAGGGAAAAGGGAAGAAACCCGTGTCGCCGCCTCGCTCGCCGTCGATGGTGGCCCCCGCCGTCGATTGGCCGGTCGTAGTCAACCAAGAGGGCCTGGGCAAGGTCCGCTCGGCCCTGGCGACCATCTTCAATGAGTGCGGGAGGACGATGGCCTGGCTGCGTCTCGCTTCTCCGTTGAGATTCCCCGAGGTCCGTGCCGCCGATGCCCTTTGGGCAGGGCTGGTTCCCCCTTCTCAGATTTCTTCAATGCCGTGCTTTCCCATTACGAGATCCATATGATGCATCCGGATCTGAATCCATCACCCTTCTCGCGGTATTTGCATTCGTTTGTGAGGCAATGACGGGCATCATTCCTTCGGTTGCCTTGCTGCGCCACTTCTTCTCTCTACGCCTCGTCGACCCCATTCAATGCTCGGGGTGCGTGAGCTTCATCGCTGCGCCCGAGACAGCGGCTTCCGAAATTGATTTCAGTCTTCCCCGCCCTACTTTGGTTTTGCGGCGGTGGCTGTCACGTGGATGTTGGGGTGCCCAGCCCCCTGCTGACGGAGCCATCTTCGCCTGCTGTCCCCAACTCAGGCTGGGGCCAGGTGACACTCGCGGGCCCCCGGTTTGCCTTCGTCTAGCACCGCTTCAAGTTCCTGATGAAGTTTGGCGTGACGGCGCCCAAGGTGGTGAAGGAGTTCCTGCTATGCCGTATCGCTCCTCTCCAACGCCACTCCCACCGGATGTGGGCCTTGGTGAGCTTGATGATCATATGAGGCTCGGAAAGAGGACTGGCGCTGAAGTGCTGAAGCAGTGCTCTGGTCTGGTGGTGAACCCAACCCGGCGTCATCCGGCATGGAGGGCCTTGTTGTACCTCTGCCCGAGCAGGCGACTTTGTGAACGGATGCTGTCTTTGGCGAATGGGGGCGCGCCCGCAGCCTCCAGTGCCTCGCGAGAATCCGGTGATAGTGACTGCCCTTCCGATCTGCCAAGGCGACTCCTCCTCAAGTGGCGGGCGAGGAGGCACGAGCCGCTAGAGGCGAAGGACCCCGCTGGGGTGTGGCAGCGCAGGCGGCCTTCGTGAGGAGCAGCTCGAGGCTCATGCCGCCGTGGTGAGGCGGGCAGCTACTGCAGCGCTTTGTGGATGAGGCCCCGAGGCCCTGCTGCTTCCCTTGGTGAGGCGACCAGCAGTAGCGTCGGCGGACACCCACAGCGCAGGTCGCCTTGATGCTTCTCCTCATCGCAGGCTGACCCTGCGCTCAAATCTTGGGTCGCTTCGCGTGGACTTGAGGCCCTCCGGAAGAGAAGGTGGCCTGGCGATGATTACCCTTGTGCTCTTTGAAGCGTGGAAGTGCCGCCAGCGATGAGTAAGCCTTCTTCTTCTCCGGCTCCAGATCATACGCTGCTTGTCTTGATCCTTGCCTGCAGGCCCTTCCTACTCGAGCTCACGGAGGCGGGTGAGGCGAATCGCTGGGCCGCCCCTCCCGTCCTTGAGTGCTCCGGCGGTGGAGCCCTCATGGTGAAGTGCGATCGGAGGTGAACCACCCCGTAGCGTCGAGGCCCTGCAGCGCCTCGCGACCTTTCTTGAGCCTTCTCGTGGCATAGCTAACTGCAGTGGGCTTCTTGCCTGGTCGTGGGCGGCGATTGGTGGCGCTTCCTGCGCTCTTCGTGCAGGGGTGGGCTGGCTCGGTCCGGGCTCCTGGCGCGGCGTGCCCGGCCATCGCGAGGGTGCCAGCCCCCAGCCCCCTGCTCGGAGGGGGAGTGCTGATTCGTGGCTCCCGGCGCCCACTTGGGGCGGTTGATGGTGTGGAAGATGTGCATGGCCTTGGGGCGCCGCGCCCGCCATGGATTTCTTGAAGGGCGGTGACGCGGTGAGCCTTCTTGGTGAAGAGCTCGCTGATGAAGACGCGCGCCTTGAGGCCGAGGGCCTGTGCCTGGCCGCAGAGAGGCGTGAGCTGGAGGGCGCTGTCGCCCTTGCGCGCCATCAGCACGATCTTGACGATGAGGAGGCCAAGGCGTCGCTGGCAGCCTCTCGGGAGGCCTGTTCTCGGGCCGTCGAGGAGGCCCGGGAAGCTAACAGGCGGCGAGAGGCAGCGGAGGAGCGGGCACGGGAACTCCTGGCCCGGTGTCACTCACTGGAGGAGCAAGTGGAGCTGCGCGAGGCAGCCCTCGCGTCGATGAAGGTGGCCTCCGGTGACCCGGCGGAGCTCCAGAAGCGTGAGGAGGCATTGACGCTTGAAGCCGCCCGAGCAGCGTGAGTCTGGCGCTTGAGAGCGAGGCGCTTGGCGGCGGGTGGAGGATGAGGTCGCTGGGCCGGAAGCCCGCGTCTGGAGGAGGTCGGACGCCGAGTGGCGGCGGCAGCTTGAACCTAGGCGCGAGTTCGAGGAGAGGCTGGGGTTGATCAGGGCCGAGGCTGAAGGCAGGACTGCTGCCTTGAGGGCCAAGCTGGAGGAGGCTACGCTACGGGCCGATGCTCTTCGGGCCGCCCTCGAGGTCGCGCAGGGGGAGTCAACCACCTCTCAGGCCGAGGTGCTCCTTCTTCGTGAACGGGTGGAGGAGGCCGAGGCCGTCGCTAGCGCTGAGAATCTGCGGACGAGATCGTCGTGGCGGAGTCTGGAGCATGAGCATGGCCCCATGCTCACTGCGCTCCGGGAAAGAGCCAACACAGCCTTGGGTAACATCTGCGAGGCGGCTGTTGGCGAGCGCCTGTGATTAACTCGCCGGCAACCTTCAGTTCTTCACCGATGTGGTGGCGCTTGGTGGAGGGCCTTGATCGGTCGAGGCCAATAGATTGGTGGAGGAGAGGAGCGCGTGCTACTTGGCGCGCCTTTTCTCGTGTCTTGAGCCATCTCGGAACATGGACCTCCGCCCGACTTTAGCGCAGCCATCGCCCGATTCCCAGGCCGTCCGGGTGACTGGCGCCTTTGGGTGGAAGACAATGTGGATGCTCGTCGGGGCCTTTGCTTCGGACAACGGCAGGCGTGATCGTGGCTGCCGGCGAGGCGGCGTGGTGAAGCGGCCACGGCGCGCGCCGATGGCCACGCGAGACGATGTGGCGGGCGAGGCCGCGCGCCGACAACGGCTCGGGAGGTGCTCCCCGAGGGCGTATTGGGGATTTATCCGACTGATTATGTATTGTCCCTGTTCCATTACCCTGCATGAATAGAACTCAGATTTTGGCCTGATGGCTGTGAGAGCATTTTGGGAGGGGGAGCCCCTCATGTAAAACTTGTGTTCATCGTATTAGCAGGTGTTACATCGCCCATACGCCCGCGGCAAGTGGTTGGCTAAGCGACGTGCTGGTTGGCTAGTTTACCTTTGTTTCGTACGAGCCCTGAGATAGCCCGTGGGAGGCTGCGGTGACCTGAGTGTCTCCTGATCGAATCCATAGGATCTGCAGTAAAAAACCCTCCAGAGAGGGCCTGGCGGCGGCGGCTGGGCTTGCAAGCTAGGCTGGCTTCAGCTCATGAGGGGCTCATGAGGGGAGGCAGGCTGAGGCGGAGTGGTGGCTGAAGCAGAAGAGATTTGCTCGAGCGAGACTAAGCACCTTCCCGAACACCGCAAATCTCAAATTGAATCAACTTAAATCCAGTGAGGGAAAGCGACAAGCAAGCGGAAAGGCGAAGAAAGCGGAAGAAAAGCGCGTCGGCACCTAGTCTAGTCTTGGGC
This sequence comes from Aegilops longissima, assembly GCA_021605205.1. NCBI lineage: Eukaryota > Viridiplantae > Streptophyta > Magnoliopsida > Poales > Poaceae > Aegilops > Aegilops longissima. Next base: position 193,511,088 of record CM038680.1, on the reverse strand, counting down.
GTCTTCTCACCAGCGCGGAGCTAAGTGCTGCCACTGGGCGTGGGAGAGGCCCGGGGCTGAGGCCGGCACCCCGAGACTACAGGCGTGTACAGCCCCCTCATTGTACGTGAGAGTGTCGCAGGCGGCGAGCTTCACGAGCCTTGGGCCTTCTTCACAGTACGGCCTTGCTTCATATCGCCAGACGAGGCCCCCCTTGCGCCACACTCTAGTGCCATCAACGACGACCGGAAACCAGGGCGCGCCGATGGGGTAGAGCGGTCGCCAGCCAGTTCCCCAGCGACCACAGGTCCTCCGCTTGAGGCAGGCCACGAGGCACCTCCCAGCCAGGGGCCTATCTCCTGAGAACACCTTGCTCCAAACGCCGCGGTGGTGATGTTGGATCTCGGCCCCTCTCCTGCAGCTCCCTGCGCCCTCCTCCCGAGGGGTAGGAGACTGCGGGAGCGGGGCAGCTGCTCACCGCGGCGACCTGCACCTCCTGCGATCCATGATTACCGTATGCTTGCTCCTGAGGAAGTAGCGGTCCCCGATAATCATTGCCCCCGGCGCGACCAGTGGGACAATCCCGAGGCTCCTGGAAGAGCTCAGCTTTTGGCGCCTCATCCCCCTAGCTCGGGCTGAGGAGCGAGCCTTGTTCTCCCTCATGCGGGTGCCCTTGGTCCATCATGTGAGGCACGTATTCTTCTGGCACCGTCATCCCGAAGGCCACGCCGTAGTGCTCAGCATGCCATGCGGCTCTGCTTGATGCGCCCACCGTGGGGTGGTGGCGCGGCGGTCCACCTGGGCCGTGGGTTACGTCGATTCCTTCTTCTCCACGGACCGGGGGCGGGGGTCCACGCGTGCCCGCGGGCTCCAAAGCTACTCCAACACCGGCGAAGCTGTCAGCACCGGGCCGCCCTGGGCCTGAGATGGAAGCTGGGTGCAGAAGGGGTGAGCCCCCGAGGCGGCGAAGCCCAGGAACTCTGCCACTCGCTCCAGCAGCACGTCGCGACCGCTCTCCGGCCCTGCACTGCGGTAGCTCTCGGGCCCTTGTGGAGCGGCCCTCGAGTTCGCCTTTGCTCCGGCGGGTGTACGGTGGCGTGGTGTGGCGTGATTGGAGGCCCTTGCTGCCGACCGCGCTGCCGCGGCGTGAGCCGTCGAAGGTTTTCAGATCGCCCGCGGCCCTGGCGCCCTGCGGACCCATGAGCTGCCTCGAACGGGTCGCCCGAGGCGAAGCTTCTGTCAGGCGGCGCCCACGCCGCCCAAGGATCTAGGTTGCCAGCAGTGGCGGACATGGTGATGACGATCTGACGGAACACGAGGTGGCGAAGGTGGATTCGGCGCACCCTACGGGCGCGCCAAATGTCGGATTTCGGGTTCCGGCAGACCCTTGAGGTTAGAACACTGGGGTGCGCGCGGAGATCCAACCCTCCACCATCTCGCACCTCGATGAATCGCTGGGACCTAAACTACTAAACGGAACTGCACAAGAGACACGAGATTTATACTAGTTCGGGCCACCATTGTGGTGTAATACCCTACTCCAGTGTGTGGTGTGGTGGATTGCCTCTTGGGCTGATGAGGAACAATACAAGGAAGAACAGCCTCGCGAGGGTCTGTTCTTGGCGGGTGCGATGAACTGCTAGGTGGGGTTTAGTTTCTCTAGCTACTGGTTTCTTGATGAGGATCCGGCCCTCTGCCCTAGGGGTGGTACTCCTATTTATAGGCGAAGGCCCTGGGCCTCTTCCCAAATATTGAGCGGGAAGGGCGCCAACAATTGGCCATTTTGAAGGGGAACAGCGGGTACAGTTATCCTGACTAAAGTTGGTCCTCGCCTGCCAAAGCTCTCGTGATGGCCTTTGCTTGGGCTCCACGATGACTCCTTCCATCCGTTGGGCGGTCTTGGTCTTGTTGCATTGAAACAGATGCCTTTGCTTGATGCTCTTGCCTGCGCTTGCTCCCTGTGCACCAAATAGGAAAGGAGGACACTGCGCGGGCTGGCGCCCGACTGGCGCCCTTGGTCGTCATGGCTTGCGTCATGGGCACCTCGCAAGGTACCCTGCCTTGAACTCTCCGCCTCCTCATGAGCCAGCCTGACGAGGCCGTGCCTTAGGAAGCTCCTTGTCGTCCGCCCCGCGAGGCTTGGCCCCTCGCGAGGGTCTTGAACTTGCGCTGATGAAGATGGGCAGTGCTGGGCCTCCTTCGAGCCACGCCGCAGGCCGCAGGCAGGCAAGTCTGAGGACCCCCGTTCCCAGAACGCCGACAAAGATGGTCTCATAGAAGTCCTGCTGCTCCTTGGTGTGGAACCTGTAATCTACAGCAGTCCTTCTCCTGGTGGCATATGGATTGACTCTGTCCATAGCCTCAACCCTTGATCTCTCCTGATCTTCATGTTCTCAGCCACAGGATGAGCATCATTGTGGTCTGGAATCTTGGGCTTGAGCTTCCTTAGGACCTGCCCTTCTTCATCTTCCTCAGCATCAACTTCAGGCATTGGAGCCTTGTTCTTCTCGATTCTTTGGTATACTCTGGTATTCCTCTTTGGTGCACTCTTGGGCTTAGGGGCAGCTTTGGGCTTTGAAGTTGCAGCCCCTGATTTTATGGCATCACCCATCAGCTTTTGTGCCTTGGGTGCTGGCTCATCGACCTCTTCTTCTTCTTCTTCCTCCATCATAGAAGGCTTCCCAATCACTCTGGCCATGGTCTTCTTGACCCTTTCCGTTCTTTTCTTTCCTTCAGCAGCAGCAGGTTCTTTGGGCTGGGATTCCAAAGAATCTTGAGTGGAGATTCTGGCTTTGGACATTGGTTGTCTACCTGTTGGCCTTTTGATTTTCATTCCAGGCTTAACTGCTGTTGAGCGGTACTCCTTCTTGAGCACCTTCTTCTTGGAACTGGCCTCATCTTCAACTGTCACATAATCTTCATCCTCAGACTCTGAGGTCTTCTTCTTCCTTGTCCTTGTGGCAGCCTTAGGAAAATTACTGGGAGTGCTTCTGCTCCCCTCATCTGAGCTGCTTGAGGGACTAGTGCCCTCACTCATGTGAATCTGCTCTTCTGACCTGTTCTGGCTGTCACTTTGGTCTAACATGCTGCACACGCTGACTGCTGACCCTGTGAATAGTTATAGATGAGGTAGAGTGGATGAGCATAACAAAATGCAGAGATTTTCGCAAAAGAATGATTCAAAAAACTTATTTTTAGTTTTCCACAGAAAGCATTTCGGATCTACCGATTTTTAAACTGGGTGATACCGAAGCAATTTTTGGAACCTAAACTAGTGAACTTGGTCAGACCGAGTCACAGTTCGGTGGCACCGAGACTGCTAGGGTTTCACAAAGTTCTAAAATCGGTCACACCGATTTGTAATTCTCGGTCAGACCGAGATTTAGTACTGCAATGGCGTTAGCCGAATTGGTGGGACCGAGTTTTTCAACTCAGTGGGTCCGAGATGGTTTCAGCGGAAACCTAACCCTAAATTTTCGAATCATACCTATTCTAAGGATTGTTTTTACTGGATAGAAGTGTTTCAATCGTGGCAAGATGCATTACGAACACAATGTTCTGAGAATCAGATGAGGATAGCACTATGATTGAGTTCATACCCTAGTTCGGCGGTGAACTCGCTACGGCGGCAACGGCGGAGGAGAATTCCGTTGACGGCGGCGGAGACCACCGGCTGGAGGTAATTTGGCGATGAAGTCGACGATCCGTAGACCTAGTAGGCATAGTGAGCTATGCGCGGGCGAGGAGTTTCGGAGAAAGTTTTCCAAAATTTGCCCGTGAGAATATATAGCAAGACACTGTCGGTGTGACCGAGTTGAACAACTCGGTGGCACCGAGATGCATAACTATTAACAGTGACAGCAACTCGGTGTGACCGAAAAGTTAAAATCGGTTGCACCGAGTTTGAAAACCTAGATCGACTTAGTGATCTCGGTATGACCGAAATGGAGGAATCGGTCAGACCGAAAATCACAAAGAAGTTTTGGAAGTTTTAGTCTATGACGAATCGGGGACTCCGAGTGCTCCTCACATAGAGTTGTTCGAATCTGACTTGATCAAATTTTGTGATGTAGCATGAATAGAGTTTGAGACGAGAAAAGCATAGATAGCTAGAGAAGGTTCTTAGGCATTCTTGTCCATCCACTTGGCCAAAGAAAGAGAAGCCAAACAATCAAAACAACAAGTGGATGTCCTCGAATGAGTAAAATATGCAACCAACATGCTCACACAATAAAATGACAAATGAAATATGTGCCAAAGCATGCACAACCAATTCTAGCATCTATCAAACAATTGGCGATGACTAGGTCATTTATATATGAGTAAATCGACTTAGGAGTCAAATGAGAACATTTGATCATAGGTCATACTCATCGTTTAAGCTCAAGTGGGGTTACCACTTTTACATAAAGCATTTATGTGTTCACATCATTAGAGTTGCTTTGACTCAATTCTTAGAGTTAAGCTCCCCCTAGATGTGAGATCCCCCCTTAGAGGGATAAACTAACCTTGTGTTTTGTCGATGATGACTTCATGTAGGTGTTGAAGATGTGGATGCTCAATGTTGATGTAGATCTTTTGGAGCAATCCTTTGGAGTGATTTGCACTTTCAATACCTACACGGATTAGTCCCACAAGGAACAAACAAGAATATCCATAGACATATAGTGATGCATACAAAAAATGATGTCCATGAAAACTTTAGGTTACCTTGTCCCTTGCCTTACCAACATGAGGGTTTTGTGACTCCTTGAACTAGTGCAAGATATGGAAGTTGATTGCACTTGTCTTTGCCATAATGATATGAGTGAAAAATGTTGGCGGAGTCACCCTCAAGAACTCTCTAGTTCTTCTTCTTCGGGATCCACATCATCTTGATGGGAATCCTTGGTGTAGTAGTTGTGCTTGATGAAGTAGAACTTGACGTAGTCTTGGGAACCCACTTGACCAAGGCCTTAGGTGCTTCTTAAAATGCATCAATCTCCTCTTCAAGCTTGTCCTTGCCTTTGTTCTTGTGGTCTTGTGGTGGAAGATCATCTTGTGCTTGTGTTCCCTTGAAGGAAGTAGGATCATACTTCTCTTGTTGAGGAACAAACTTCATCTTGGGGTATTGATCTTCTTCCCACTCAACTCCATTGGCATTGAACATTCGCTCAAAACCAACACCTTGATTCTTCCGGTGCCTTCCTTGCTTGCGTACAATTTCCTCAAATTGCTTACTCCCGGCAAGGCTCTTGTATACACCTTTCTCAATAATTCCCTTCAATAAGTTGTTTTCTTGCTCAAGTGTAACTTGGCTAAGTGAATCATTAGTGGAATCAAGAGAGCTACTAGAAGCAACAATATTGGATTTGGCATTGTTATTGTTACTACTAGAAGAAGAATCTTTCTTGTTCTTGTTGCTAAACTTGACTTGAGGCATGTAAGTAGATAAGAGTAAATGCTTGGCAATATAAGAAGAACTTTTCTTATGGAGATCATCATTGATCGCTTTTAGGAACTCATGCTCTTTCTCAAGATTGAGCTTTTAAAAGCGTAACTTCTCACGAGCCCTTAAAAGTTCTCGATGATCTTCGAAGATAGTTTCATGAGCTAACTTAAGAGTGTTTAGTTCTTTAGTTAGACGCTCAGTTTTCTCCTTATCATTGTCATTCGTTTCATCTTGATTAGCATGATTAATTGACGTTTCATCATAGTATTCATCACTAGAGTTTTCAACAAGTAAATCATCATCACCTAGCAAGTCATCTTCATCACTATTAAAATCAACATACTCGGGGTGTGTTACCTTAGGACCTTTGGCCATGAAGCATCTTCCAATTCCTTCATTTGGTGATTCAAATATGTCGTAGGAGTTGGTTGACACAAGTGCTAAACCGGCAACACCTTCATCTTGAGTGTATTCGGAGTCGGAGTGATAGCTTCTCTCGGAGTGAGTGTCGGAGCCGGATACCCATTCACCAACATGAGCTTGATGTCTTAGTTTTGTGTAGCTCTTTGATGACTTGTCCTTCCTTTCCGAATCCTTGCTTCTCCGTGAGGGTCTTCGTTCATAACGATCATCTCTACTCCTTCTCTCTCTTGGTGGTGATTCTTCTCTTCTACTTCTTCTCTTGGGAGAATCTTCTCTTCTTTTGTAGGGTGCCATACACTCATTGGAATAGTGTCCAGGTCTCCCACAATTGTAGCAATTGCGCTCTCGACTAGAAGATCTTTTGTCATTGTAGGACCTTGACTTGGAGCTTCTTTATTTGCTTCTACTCTTGTAGAATTTGTTGAAGTTTTTCACCATTAAGCTCAATTCTTCATTGAAGGTTTGTTTCTCACTTGATGGTGTGGGGGCTTCACATGAGGCTTTGTAAGCACCACTTGACTTGTTCTGAAGTTCCTCCTTATCCTTGAGTGACATCTCATGAGCAACAATTCTTCCAATGACTTCCGTTGGCTTGAGAACTTTGTAATTTGGCATCATTTGGATCAATGTGCACACGGTATCATATTTTCCATCCTATTCTCTTTGGATCTTCTTAATAATGGATCTGTCGGTCATCTCTTCACTTCCTAAGCCGGCAATCTCATTTGTGATAAGAGCAAGCCTAGAGTACATTTCAGCGACACCTTCACCATCCTTCATTTTGAACTTGTCAAGCTAACTTTGGAGCACATCCAACTTGGATTCCTTGACGGAGTCGGTACCTTCATGCATATCAATCAAAGTATCCCAAATTTCCTTTGCATTCTCGAGACGGCTGATTTTGTTGAATTCTTCGGGGCACAAGCCATTGAAGAGGATATCACAAGCTTGAGCGTTGTATTGCAACATCTTCAAATCTTCCGCACTAGCTTCACGGTTCGGTTCTCTCCCATCAAAGAATTCACCTTGCAAACCAATACACACAATAGCCCAAGCGGTGGGGTAATGTCCGAGAATATGCATTTTCATCTTATGCTTCCAACTAGCAAAATTAGTGCCATCAAAGTAAGGACCTTGACTGTGATAATTTCCCTCGCTAGACGCCATACTCTCCTAGGTTGTGAAACCAACGCTATGACCACCAAAAGCTATGGAAATCAAAGCAAATGGAGACCAAAGCTTTGATACTACTTGTAGGACCTTGAAGTATGTCTAGAGGGGGGGGGGGGTGATTAGACTACTTGACCAATTAAAAACTTAACCTTTTCCCAATATTAGACTTTGGCAGGTTTTAGCTATGAACAAGTCAAGCAATCTTCACGCAATTCAAGCAAGCATGCAAAGAGTATATAGGCAGCGGAAAATAAAGCATTCAACTTGCAAGAATGTAAAGGGAAGTGTTTGGAGAATTCAAACGCAATTGGAGACATGGATGTTTTTGTCGTGGTTCCGATAGGTGGTGCTATCTTACCTCCACGTTGATGGAGACTTCAACCCACGAAGGGTAACGGTTGCACGAGTCCACGGAGGGCTCCACCCACGAAGGGTCCACGAAGAAGCAACCTTGTCTATCCCACCATGGCCATCGCCCACGAAGGACTTGCCTCACTAGTGGTAGATCTTCACAAAGTAGGCGATCTCCTTGCCCTTACAAACTCCTTGGTTCAACTCCACAATCTTCTTGGAGGCTCCCAATTGACACCTAGCCAATCTAGGAGACACCACTCTCCAAAAAGTAAAAAATGGTGTGTTGATGATGAACTCCTTGCTCTTGTGCTTCAAATGATAGTCTCCCCAACACTCAACTCTCTCTCACAGGATATGGATTTGGTGGAAAGAAGATTTGAGTAGAAAGCAACTTGGGGAAGGCTAGAGATCAAGATTCATATGGTAGGAATGGAATATCTTGGCCTCAACACATGAGTAGGTGGTTCTCTCTCAGAACTGGTAAGTTGGAAGTGTAGGTTTGTTCTGATGGCTCTCTCCATGAATGAAGAGGAGGTGGAGGGGTATATATAGCCTCCACACAAAATCTAACCATTACACACAATTTACCAAACTCGGTGGGACCGAATCATCAAACTCGGTCAGACCGATTTAGTAAACCTAGTGACCGTTAGGGTTTTCGGTGGGACTGACATGCAACTCGGTAGGACCGATATGGTTAGGGTTAGGGCATAACGTAATCTCGGTGAGACCGATTACACAAACTCGATGAGACCGATTTTGGTAATTAGCTAACCAGAGAGTTGGTCAGGTAAACTCGGTGGGACCGATTCGCTCTTTCAATGAGACCGAAAAGTTACGAAAGGGAAACAGAGAGTTTACATTGCAATCTCGGTGGGACCGATCGCTCACTTCTGTTAGACCGAAACGTTACGAAGGGAAATAGAGAGATTACAATCCCATCTCGGTGAGACCGAGATCCCTATCGGTGAGACCCATTTGCCTAGGGTTTGTGGCAGTGGCTATGACATCTGAACTCGGTGGCGCCGGATAGAAAGAATCGGTAGGGCCGAGTTTGACTTTAGGTTTAGGTCATATGTGCATGTGAGAAAGTAGTGGAGGGTTTTGGAGCATATCACTAAGAACATGAAGAAAAAGGCTCATCAAGCAACACCTCATCCCTCCTTGATAGTATTGGCTTTTACTATAGACTCAATGTGATCTTGGATCACTAAAATGTAAAATGTAGAGTCTTGAGCTTTTAAGCTTGAGCCAATCCTTTGTCCTTGATATTTTGAGGGATCCACTTTCATCATCCATGCCATGCCATTCATTGAGCTTTCCTGAAATACTTGTCTTGGAATAGCATTAGCTCAATGAGCTATATGTTGTTATGAATTACCAAAACCACCTAGGGATAGTTGCACTTTCAAGGATGAACAGTTACAAAGGGAAGAACAACCTCCTGAGGAAAGGTGCTCTGGTGCTTGGTGAGCTTGTGTGGTTGAGGGTGAACTGAATCAATCCCCCCTCTATGGTGGTGGCTAGTCCTATTTATGGAGGCCCTGGTCCTCTTCCCAAATATTGAGTAGGAAGGGATGCCACAACGCCCAAATTCGAAGGGAGACAACTAGTACAAGTTATCCTGACTAAAGGTGGTCTTCACCTGCCAAAGGCTCTGGTGGTGACGCCGTCTTAGGCTCCACGGTGACCTCCACTCTGCCGTCCTGCTAGTCTTGGTCTCGTTGCACCGATATGGCAACCTTTGCCTGATGCCTCGGGACTCCTCGCCTGCGCTTGCCGCTTTATCACCAAAGAGGAAACGAGGACAGTGCGCGCGCTGGCGCCCACCTAGATCTAGTCGTCATGGCTTGCATCATGGGAACCTCGCGAGGTGCCCCCTTTCCTTGATCTCTCCACCCCTCACGAGCTGGCCTGGTGAGGCTGCCCTGGAGGAGGTCTTGCGTCGTCCGCCTCGCGAGGCTTGGCCCCTCACGAGGGTCTAGAGTGTTTGCTGGTGAAGATGGGCCATACAGGGCCGCTGGTGGAGCCATGTCGTGGGCCGCATGCAGGCAATTCTAGGGACCCATGTTCCCAGGACGCCGATGCTGGCTTCAAACTCTGCGGCTATGATAGTGACGTAGGTCCTACTGATATATCGCCAAACGAGGCGACGCAAGGTCACGCTCTTCATCCAAAGCATCAAGTGCATTCTGACTTGCCGTCTCATTATCAACTTTAACATAGGCCGCTACTCTAGGCGAATCATGACGGATGTCACTTGAGAGAACCGCTTCCGCACCATAGACCATGAAGAAAGGCATATAACCTGTTGACCTATTGGGGGTGGTATTGATAATCCATAGCACTGAAGGTCGCTCCCCAACCCAACAACCCAGCGTTCGCTCCAAAGGAACCATAAGCCAGGGCTTCATGCCTCTCGAAATTTCTTGGTTAGCCATTTCTGCTTGACCGTTAGACTATGGATGAGCCACAAAAGAAATATCAAGACGGGTATGCGCTCTTTGATAGAACTCCTTCATAGTACCCTTAGATAGAGTAATGCCATTGTCAGTAATAATACTGTGAGGATAACTAAAACGAAAGATCAGTGTTTTAACAAAATGAACTGCAGTCTCCGCATCATACTTGCTAACTGGCTCCGCCTCAACCCAGTTGGTAAACTTTTCAACCACCACCAAAAGGTGGGTCTTCTTATCCTTAGACCTCTTGAACGGTCCAACCATATCAAGCCCCTAGATTGCAAACAGCCAAGTTATTGGGATCATATGCAATTCTTGAGCGGGCACATGAGCTTGTCTAGAATTTTTTTGGCATCCATCAAACTTGCTTACGATATCCTCTACATTAGCATGAGTTGTTAAACAATAAAACCCATGACGAAAAGCTTTAGACACCAAAGATTTCGAGCCAGCATTATGACCACAATCGCCTTCATGAATCTCTCGTAAAATTTCACGTCCCTCCTCAGGAGAAACTCAATGTTGGAACAAGCCTGTCACACTGCAGCGGTGTAACTTGCCGTTGATGATAATCACAGACTTAGACCTCCTGGTTATTTGCCTTGCCAAAGTTTCATACTCGGGTAACTTGCCTCTGGGTCATATAAGCCAGATAAGGCAAAGTCCAATCTGGAATAGCATGAAGAGCCGCCACCAACTATGCCTCCGGGTCAGGGACAATAAGGTCTTCTTCAGACGGTGACTTGACAGAAGGATTGTGTAATACATCGAGGAACACATTAGGAGGCACCGGCTTACGTTGAGACCCAAGCCGGGATAATGCATCATCCGCCTCATTCTTTTGTCGATCAAGGTGATCCACCTGATAACCCTTAAAGTGACTAGCAATATTATCAACCGGCCGATGATAAGCCGGCATTAGCGGGTCTTTAGAGTCCCACTTGCCCGAGACTTGCTGAGCCACAAGATCTGAGTCGCCCAGGCACCTGACCCGGCTTAAATTCATCTCTTTAGGCATACGAAGGCCATGGAGTAAAGCTTCATACTCAACTGCATTGTTAGTACAAGGAAACATGAGCCTTAAAGCATAGCAAAAAAAATCACCTCATGGGGAAGTCAAAATAACTCTAGCCCCTGAGCCCTCAAATTGCCTGGACCCATCAAAGTGGATTGTCCAATATGTGTTGTCAGGCTTTTCCTCAGGTGTATGCAACTGTCGGTGCAACAAACCCTGGGTCTGTTGCCCGGACTGTGCACAGGTACGGGAACAAGATTGAAGCACCATTCCAAGTCAAAGTACAAGGAACCAACAGATTCGAAGAACTAACATGCGGATCAGAGGGACCAAGATCAAGCCAGAGGAGCAGGATATCGTCAAGAGAAAGGCCTCATTTGCCGGGCAGGCGAGCCTGGCAAGGGGCAAGGCCACCCCCAGAAGCAAGCGATGAAAGCACCCTGGCAGGGCCTACCGGGGCTCGCGGAGGCAAAACCACCTCACCAACCATTCCACCATGACCCATGTCGTCGATCAGTGCGGTGTCAAGCCACAGAGTGACTAAGTGGCAGCCATTCGCCACATGGCAGCCTCTCCCTACAAGAGAAACCCATAGACGACACCCGTCCTGCGACGTGTCTAGCAAGCAGGCGCGTTGTTGGCAAGATAGGCCAGCAAGCCTTGCCTGGCAACCAAAGATGTGACACTAAGCGGTGCATTTAATGCACCCTGTCAGCCCACAGAGTTAGGTATGATAGCACTGTTTGCTATCTTATCAGTTTGTAATGACTACTTTGCCATTGTGGTGACCCCTTGATCTATAAAAGGAAGCCCATGGCAACCATAGAAAGGGTTAGAAGATTGGATAACTCACACCCCCATACGCACGTAATCGCTACTACCTCAAGGCTACCCCTGTCGGGCAAGTGTACTATCCTCCACCACCACCTTTCCACCATCAATCCACCAAAGCAGGAGTAGGGTTTTATGCCTCGCGGCGGCCCAAACCTAGGTAAAATTGCCTGTGTGATCTCTGTCGTGCTGCCCCACGCTCGTGTGCTCTTTGTGCAACGTGTCGCCCCCCTGCCGAACCAGCAAGGAGCCTCCTGGTCCCATAGGTGGCCGTGGTTTCCCGCGACATCTTTGGCGCGCCAGGTAGGGGGCTCGCTTGTGCGAATCTAAAGGCGTGTGCAGCGCGTCGACTTCATCACCATCTTCATCTTCGACAATGCAATCGATCATGGCGCTTAAGAAGAAACCCGGTGCTTCGGCTAACCCATCCACCTCGAAGGCTCCGCCGCCCGCGACCTCTAACACTGCGGGGGGTGCCGAGGCGCACGAGGACGCATACACTGCTGGGAATATGCTCGGAGCAGGCAACACCGCCACCACTTCCCCCGCAACCGCCACAGGAGTAGGAGGCACCGGAGGAGAGCAGCATCAGCAACATCCTGACGGCCACGCTCCCAAGGTACGGTGAGGGCGTTACTCCATCCGCGCCCCTCTATGTTGCCAATGCGCGTAGCCACAACAACGGTGCTCTGACCGGGGCGAACCGCCGCCCTCCGGCCGCCCCCACCACGGGTGCGGTCGGAGCACGTGCGCCCCCCGGGACGGGCTGAACAAGCTGTCGCGCCCGACGGAGCGGCTGGACCTCGAGTGCTACCGCTGTTGGCACCGTCAGGAGCCGAGCAACGGTACGATCGACTTCATCATCGTCCATGCCAAGTACAGCTTTGGAGGCCATGGCATGAGCTCAGCTGCTGCCGAGGTTTCCTCCAGCGGCCGAGCAGATGGACGAATGGCGTTCCACCATCCAAAGCCTGTTCGATTTCGCTGAAGCTGGGGGCTCAGGGCGAGCTGGCCCGCCACGACCTCCCCAAGTGAGAGAAACAACTCATGTTGCTGACCGTACGGAAGGGGCCATCCCATGATGCAGTCCCCACCACGGCAGCCAGTGCGAGCGCAACAGAATCAAGAACCCGACGATGTCTCAATGGCCTCTTCTGACCCTCGAGTACGCTGAGGCCAACGTTGAGCCCCGAAGGATGGGCGGAGAGGAGACGCGTGCGTCATCATCGAGCAACGCTGCGACGACCTCCATCGGACCGACGGGTGTGACGGCCTCAAAGTCGATGAGCCTGCGCTCGGTGTTGGTGGGTGCCTACCTTTTGAGGTTGGCTGCCCTGCCTTTACACAAGATCTGCGGCAAGTCCGTTGGCCGTCCATTCGCATGTTCAAGCCAGAGATACCTGAGAAGTACGACGAGAGGCTGAACCCGTCAGAGTTCTTGAGCATCTACACCATTGTTGTTCAAGCTACCGGGGGAAGAGATGTGAAGGTGTTTGCCAACTACTTCCCTTTGGCCCTCAAGTCCAATGTGAGGTCTTGGCTGATGCACCTACCGGAGAACTCCATTTCATCATGGGCTGACCTGTGCCACGAGTTCATTGGCGCCTTTACTGGTGGTCATCAAGAACCCGGTATGCCTAGTGACTTGCAGCTTCTCCAGCAGAAGGAAGGGGAAACCCTCCGTTAGTATTTACAGAGATTCAGCAAAGTTCATAGAATATCCCAAATATCCATCCGGCTGCCGTAATAGCTGCCTTCCAGTCCAATGTGCGCAACCATTGTATTCATTCCAAGATGAACGTGTGGTTGCCCAACACTGTGAAGGAGCTTTACACACTAGTGGATAAGTGTGCTCGGATGGAGGAGGGAAGGAAGTGGCCCGAAGAGGAAGATTGCACCAACGTTGATTCAGAGGATGAGGACGAATCATCCAGTCATAAGAAGAGCAAGAAGCACAATAAGAAGCGAAGAGATATGGCAATGATGAATGTTGAAGGATCTGGTACGCCTAGTACCGGCAAGAAGGCCAAAGCTGAGGCCCTCGGCAAGGAAGCTGCTGTGTGCACTGACTGCAAAGAGGCCACGGCTGTCGAGAAAGCTGGGAAAGGCGATGGGCCTTACTGCAAGATTCATCGGACCATGGGCCACGACCTTCAAGAGTGTTACCAGGTTGAGCAGCTTGTCAAGAAACGGAGAGCAGAGTATGAGAAGAGTGATAAGGAAAAAGGTCAGAATGTTGAGGGCGGTAAGGGCCGGGGTGGTGAAGTAAATCGCCCCGGCAAACCCTTTTGGAACAAAGGAAAGCTCGCCAGAGGTCGAGAGAAGGAAACCTGTGATGATGAAAGTGATGGGGGGATGAAGACGAAGGTGCATCTTTGCACACTTCTCACCGCAAGCTCAAACGGTGGGCACGAGAAGTCAATGACGTGGAGCCAGCGCCAGAGGCCCGGAAGCCACTCAAATGGTCCCGTACGCCCATCAACTTTGACGACGAGGATCATCCTAGTCGTACCACTGCGGTAGGATGTTTGCCATTGTTGGTCTCCCCAACAATCCGCAACCTCAAGGTCACAAAGATGTTGGTAGACAGCGGGGCCGGGTAAAATCTGATTTCCCTGGCAATCATGAATAAGATTCAGATAGGAGAAGATGAGCTAGAGGTTACCGGCATGTTTCAAGGAGTTAATCTCGACAGGAGCCATCCTAAGGGAAAGATTACATTGCCGGTAACGTTTGGGGGAGAACTGAACTACCTTACTGAGAGGATTATGTTTGATGTGGTTGATCTCCCCCTGTCGTACAATGTGATTCTTGGACGCCCGTCCTTGGCTAAGTTCATGGCGGCATCCGACTATGCCTTCAACACCTTGAAGTTGCCTGGGCCACTTGGAGTCATCACCATCCCACCAGATAAGAAGGATGCAATCATTTGTGTGGACAAGATGTGTCGGGACGCAGTCGCGGCAGAGACAGTGGCAGCGGTAGCTCCCGCCAAGGAAAGTAAAGGAAAGAAGAGAGATCGTAGGGACTCCAGCAAAGAGTCCAGGAAGCGTGCCCCCACCAAGTGCACGACACCTGTTGACGATGTGCCAGAGTGTTCTTACAACAAAGGATCCAAGGTTGCCGCACCCCAAGTGAAGAAGGTCCCGACAGGGCTGGCTGGCGTTGATGGTACTTTCACTATCGGCGCCACCATTGATGACAAATAGGAAAGTGTGCTCATTGCCTTCCTGCGGGCAAATATCAATGTGTTTGACTGGCAACCATCTGATATCCCCGGCGTTCCCAAGGAGGTAATCAAGAACCACCTTGTTGTCTGCCCACATGCCCGACCTATCAAGCAGAAAGTCCGGAAGCAGGCCTTGGAGAGACATCAGTTCATTGCAGAACAGATCAAGAAGCTTGAGGCAGCTGGTTTGGTCAGAGGAGTACTGCATCCCACGTGGTTGGCAAATCCAGTGGTAGTCCGAAAGGCTAACGGGAAGTGGAGGCTTTGCATAGATTTCACAGATCTCAACAAGGCTTGCCCGAGAGACCCATTTGCCTTGCCGCGCATCGACCAGATTGTGGACTCCACTTCAGGTTGGGATTTGCTCTCCTTTCTAGACGCATACTCTGGGTATCACCAAATATTCATGTCGAAGGAAGATGAAGAGAAGACGTCGTTCATCACTCCATGTGGTACGTACTGCTTTGTCCGCATGCCCTTCGGATTAAAGAGTGCTGGGTCCACTTTTGCAAGGGCAATCCAGATTGGTTTGAGCCACAGTTACACAAAAACATAGAGGCCTATATGGATGATATTGTGGTCAAGAGCAAGGATAAGGCCACCCTTATTCAAGATTTGGAGGAGACATTTAAAAATCTGCGCAAGATCAATCTGAAGCTCACCTGGAGAAGTGTGTATTTGGTGTTCCCTCCGGTAAGTTGCTTGGGTTCTTTGTATCCCATCGTGGGATCGAAGCCAACCCCGACAAGATCAAGGCCATCGAGCAGATCCAAGCGCCAAGGAAAATTAAAGATGTGAGGCGCCTGACATGATGTGTTGCCGCACTAAGCAGATTCATCTCCAAGTCTGTCGAGTGCGCCCTGCCTTTCTTCAAGATTTTGAAGAAGGTCGACCCTATGAAGTGGACCCCCGAAGCAGATGCAGCTTTGCAAGAGTTGATGGCCTACTTGTCCTCTGTGCCTACCTTGGTTGCTCCCAAACCCCATGAGTCATTGTTGCTATACTTGGCGGCAACCAACCAAGTGGTCAATGCGGCCTTGGTAGCATAGTCGGAAGTGGATGAGGCAGAAAGTGAGCAGAGACCAGCTGAGTCAGAAAAGGATTAGGACAACAATGAGCACGACAACGAGAGCAACCCCAAGGACGCGGCAAGGAAAGAAAGTGGTGCAGTGCCCAGGGTACACTACTAGGGAAAAGCCTATACACAGAATCTTACCAGCAGCGCTCCTCAAAATACGACACTACTGCTATTTAGCAGCAACGCGTGATAGCAAAACGCGCTGCTGAAAGGAAAATAGCAGTAGCGCATCCACACCAAACCGCGCTACTGCTCTAATTGCCATGACCTCGCAACCCAGCTAGTTATAGCAGTAGCGCCCTATTCTGAACCGCGCTACTGCTATAGAAGTTAGCAGCAGCGCGCTTCTAAGAAAATCGCTAGTGCTAAGATCAGCCCACAAGTTTAGTTCCACCTCGCTCCGCGAACAGGGTGTGTACCACCTTAAATATGTTACTTCTGAAACTATCACAACCAGTTGGTCTTCTTGAACTCTATGTGTAGAATTTGTGGCATAATATGAGTCCTCTCCGGTTCCTACCGGAGAGGACTCATATTGACAATTCAGATTGTACACAAAAGATCATTGATGGCAAATGTATTTTTCCATTGACGTATTTTTGTATACTTACACTTAGCAGTAGCGCTTTATCTGCAAAGCACTACTGGTAGTCCAACTTAGCAGTAGCGCGTAACAATGCACAACGCTACTGCTAATCAGATTAGCTGCAGCGCATTTTGGCAAACACGCTACAACTATCCCTACCTTATCCCCACGCGCACGACCGGCCCTCTCTCTCACCGCACTCTCACTCTCGCCCGGCCGCGCGCCGATAACCGCGTCGTCGTGCATCGCCTCCGCCGCCGCCTTCGTCCGTCCGCCGCCGAGGTACTCCCCTCCTTCCGTCCCTCCTCCCTCCTCCTCGCACATCCTCGCTCCGCCTGCGGCCGCCCCTCCCTCCTCCGCCACCGCCCTCCTCCCTCCCTGCTGCCGCCCCTCCTCCTCCTCATGGCAGCCTCCTCCCACCGCCCTCGACCTCACCGCCGCCACCCGAGCCCACCCAGCACCGCCGCCTCCCGATCCCGATCCCGCCCTCACCGCTACTAGTTAACTAGGGCAGTATGATCTATAGTAGTTGTAGTTGAACTAATTTAGTTGTAGTTGAACTAGTTTAGTAAGCAAATTAATAAACTAGTTGAACTAGTTGAATTAATATAACTAATGTATTTTTAGTAAGATAATTAATATAACTAGTTGAACTACTTTATTTTTAGAAAGAACTAGTTTTTTTTCTATTTATAGTAAGTTTATATTTAGTAAGAACTAGTTCAATTAATAAAACTAGTTGAACATGTCATATTTGTTGTTATTTTTTAGTTTAAGCAATTATTCGGGATGTATTAGTGATAACTTATACGGTTTTTGCTTTTGCAGAAATCAAGGAGCCCCTCCATCATCCCCGCTGTCGTCCCCGTCACCGACCCCCTCCGACATCGAGGTGAGACCAGCCAAATATCCATGTATATCTTGTGTTGCTCAAATAGGATATGTGGTTGCCCAAGTGGCCATCATGTTCAGTTTGCACCTCCGAGTGGCCTATGTTTTGCCGGAGTGTTGATTAATTTCCGTTCCGGCAAATTTCAGGTGCTCGATATGTCCTTTTTTAGCAAAGGTCATGCCGGATTTTTCCGTGAATTCTGGCATGACTTGTGCTAGAATATGTAGGAAATATCGAGTGGCCTGGATTTTCTCGAAAATAATGATCTTTGAATTGTACAAGTTTAATGAATTATGAATGTAGGAAATGTCGTACTCAGACGAGGAAAGTCTCCCGGGGGGGTGCAGCTAGTGCCACGACGATCGAGGTATGTGCGACAGGTTCGTTGAGCTGGACGAAGATCGGCGCTTCAGCATTAAGCTCGAGGAGACCTTCGATGTTGAAACGGTACGCAACAACGACAAGAGTTTTTTTCGTAATTAAGCATTACTTCAACTATTTCAACGTCTAATTTTCATCTTTTACAATTCGACTAGCTTATCCCATGCCATGCAAGACGCTATGTCTTGGAGAGGATGGGTTTTGAAGACCATGAAAATTTTGAAACAAAGAAAATACACCTAAGGACCCATCATGATATGGATTTTGAAGTAAATCTGTACAATGCTCAAAGCGTAACCCATTTTGGTTGCCAAAATTGGGAAGCACTTTGCAAAATGTATGGTTTTTATGAGGGTATGATTGTCACCATGGATCTTGGTGATCCTGACATCGAGCAAGACAATATAGACATTTGGGTCCTTCTTGATACGCTTCCGATTCTACCGCAATGTGAGTTTCTCAAACAAAGTTATTAACTAATTTATATTGTTTATTTCAAAATAGTTGACAGCCTATTTCCATTGACAACTTATTTTGAATCTTCAAAGAATGTGCAGAAGATGGTAGACAAAACCCACTACACTGATGGCTCCAAATTAACTTATAAGGATAAAAGTCATCTGATTGCTTATTGTACTTATCTTGAGAATTACAACACCTATTATCGAACTCCTCCAAATTATGGTGAATACGTGCCACTAGTGCACGTGTTGAACCACTATAACTTCCATGGAGATACCCTGGTAAGATTTTTTACTATTACGACATCCGTGCATCTTTTGCATACTTCTAAAACTAGTACATCATTGCTAACTACGAAGTTATTACTATGTTTTTCAACAGAAAATCCCGATGGATCGTGTGCCTCATCTGATGTATCATAATGGTCGCCTTGCAGTTCTGAACATACAACCAGGTCAATCTAAGGAGCTCACCTGTGCATATCGGATTTCTAAAACCGGTGAACACGTGCTAATCAAAGAATGGAAAAAATGTTTGGACATTCGCAAGGAGGTTCTTGGAAGTAACATTAAGCGAAAGGCAAGAATTGGAGACAGGATAATCTCCATTCTCCATCATGTGGTGTCTGGGGCTATCTTGTTTTTTGCTATTTTACCTTAGAGAATATAGTAGGTCCTAAGAGAATCTAGTAGGTCCTATGAGATACAATATGTTTATTATGTGATACAACGTGTTAGAGTTGATGATGAGGAGTACTTGTGATTACGACTAGTGACCAATTTGCTATGTGATGTCTCATTGATGAAAACGATGATCTTGAGGAGGTGTTATATGACAATGATGTATTATGATGATAAGTTGTTAATGATATGATAATGATGATGATATTTATTATATCATTGGGTGAAAGAACATGAATAGTTTCAAGTGGATGTCCATCCACTTGAAACTAGTCCACGGTTCTTTCACCCCGTGATGTAATAACTCATTATGATGTAAAAGCAATCTCTAAATTCCTGTTGTATGAAAACTTGTGTAGAGGTGTATGAAATACAACATGAAATAAAAAAGAAATAAAATACTAAATAATAGTAGTAGCGCGGGCAAGGAGGGCGCTACTACTAATTACCAGCAGCGCTGCTCGAGAAGCGCTACTACTAGATCAATTTAGCGATGGCGGGTCCAGCACGCTACTACTAAGCTTTAGCAGAAGCGCCTTATCGATGGCGCTCTGGCGCGCTCTTGATAGGCCTAAAACCCGCGCTGCTGCTAGGCTTTTCCCTAGTAGTGGTACTTCGTCAGCTCCCTATTACAAGGGGCTAGATCAAGGTACTCTGGCGTGCAGATGTTGATCTTTGGCGTCATTATGGACTTAAGGAAACTTTGCTACTACTTCCAAGCCCATGAGATCACGGTTGTTACTCGTTTTCCGTTGCAAAGGATACTCCAAAACCCTGAGGCTACCGGCAGAATAGTGGAGTGGGCTTTGGAGTTATCCAGCTTTGGTTTGAAGTTTGAGAGCACATCAACTATTCAGAGCAGGGCATCGGCAGAGTTTATTGCAGAATGGACGCCAACCCCTGATGAGGATGTAACAGAGACAGTTATCCCCGGCAAGGAATCACCCCAAGAATGGATTATGTATTTTAATGGTGCCTTCTCCCTACAAGGTGCAGGAGTTGGCATGCTTCTTGTCGCCCCCTCCGGGAAGCACTTGAAGTACGTCGTCCAAATGCATTTTGCCCAGGAAGAAGCGACCAACAATACAACTGAGTATGAAGGGCTCCTTGCCGGCCTCAGGATTGCAGCTAAATTGGGAATTAAGAAGCTGATCATTCGAGGAGATTCACAGCTTGTGGTGAGACAAGTCAACAAGGATTATCAATGTCCATTGATGGAGGCATACATTGAGGAAGTGCGGAGATTGGAGGAGCGCTTTGACAGATTGCAAACAGAGCATGTAACCCGTGCTGAAAAAAGCATACCTGATCATCTGTCTAAGTGTGGTGCGCAGAAGCTTCCTATGGAACCAGGGACTTTTGTTCTCCATCTCACTCAGCCCTCCATATCCCCAGCAACAATGGCCCGGGAGAGGAGAAAGTTGGACTACAGTAAGCCTCTCCTGGTAGAGCCGTCCACTCCTGGCAGAGACCCTGCCGGAAACAACTCCTCACAGCATGCTGGACCACCCACTCCAGCTGGGCCCATGGACCCCGCGAAACAGGCTGGTGCTCCTGCAACAGAGGAGGTGCCGCTAGTCCTCGTTGCCGATCGCCAGGATCCAACTTGGGCAACACACATTGTCCCCTTCCTCCAAACCGGAGAGATTCCCGACAACCAAGATGAAGCTAAAAAAGTAGTCCGGAGGGCCAGTATGTATCAGTATGTCGATGACACTCTGTACAGAAGGAGGCCAACGGTGTGAAATTGAAGTGTGTCTGCCGGGAAGAAGGAAAGGAACTGCTGGCTAAGATTCACAGAGGAATGTGCGGCTCCCACATTGGATCAAGGGCATTAGTTGGGAAAGCATTTCGGCAAGGATTCTATTGGCCCACAGCCCTCCAAGATGTGGTCGAGCTAGTCATGAAATGTGAAGCCTACCAGTTCCATTCCAAGAAAACACACCTGCCTGCCCAAGCTCTTCAAACAATCCCTCTATCATGGCCATTTTCGGTCTGGGGCTCGATATCCTCGGCCCCTTCCCCCGAGCAATCGAGGGCTTTGAATTCTTGTCCGTTGCCATCGACAAGTTTACAAACTGGACGGAAGTGACTACCATGAGAAATGTGACTGCTCAGTCAGCTATCAAGTTCTTGAAAGAATTGGTGTGTTGTTTTGGAGTTCTGGCAAGGATCATCACCGACAATGGCACCCAGTTCACGAGTCGCACCTTCATGTAATATGTTCATGCCCCCGGATGCAAGATCTCATTCGCCTCTGTGGCACACCCCCGGAGCAATGGACAAGCTGAAGGGCAAACACTGAAGTGTTGCATGGACTCAAGACAAGAACTTTTGATATGCTGCAGAAGCACGGCATGCGGTGGATCGAGGAGCTGCAGGTATTTCTCTGGTCCCTCAGAACGACACCAAACCGAGCTACCGGGCAGACTCCCTTCTCCCTGGTCTATGGGGCAGAAGCAGTTATCCCCACGGAACTCATATACGGGTTGCCTCGAGTGCTTTCCTACGATGGAGTAGCGCAAGATCAGAACTGGCATGGCGACGCTGTGCTACTCGAGGAGAACCGTCTCCGGGCTGCTACGCG
This sequence comes from Aegilops longissima, assembly GCA_021605205.1. Lineage (NCBI taxonomy): Eukaryota > Viridiplantae > Streptophyta > Magnoliopsida > Poales > Poaceae > Aegilops > Aegilops longissima. The sequence goes on along the minus strand of CM038680.1, from coordinate 193,489,525 downwards.
TGCTGCACGCTACCAGCAAGCCCTGCGTCGCTATCATAGCTGTAGGGTTAACGCCCGGTGTTTTGAGGAAGGTGGCCTTGTCCTTAGGTGTGTTCAGTCCGCCAAGGGTACAAACAAGTTTTCACCGAAGTGGGAAGGCCCTTACCGGGTAGTACGAGTCACCAGACCTGGCACACTCCGTCTAGAGACCGGAGATGGCACTCAGTTGCAAAACTCATGGAATTTTGAGCATCTCTGCAGGTTCTGCCCGTAAGGCGCGGCTGTCCAGCCCTGCCCGGCAGCCACCCATTTGTACAGGCCTTGCCTCAGCTGCATGTAACCCCTTATACAAAGCTAGGGCGATGACCCTGTGCAAGAGAAAATAAAGAAGCAATATGGTGGCCCCCGACCAAGGTTGCATGCATGCATGAGCCTACCAAGATCACTGCATAAGCATTTCATGAGCATTTGCATTTGCATATAGATAGGATCGCATCCTGCATTCATTCTCATCTCCATGAAGCTGCAGGTTCCTACCATGGACTTAGCTTCGACAAGGAGTTGAGAAGATTGCCCGGCACAGCGATCCCCACAAGCCAAACAGATAAGTTTTACCTCCTATCCATTAGTGTTCTGTAAGGCTATAACTTGAGCATGAGAAAGCTTCACCACTCTTTTGAGACTTAGGTTCTCCCATCCATGACTCGAACATTGCTTCAGTCAGGGTGGTCGTAGTGGCCTTTGGTAAAAACAAGTTGGCGGGGGGCTGGTCCCTTTGTCTGTAACCTGGTAGACGCAGCTCTCTGGTAGACAAAAACGGTGCCGGCAGGATAGCCTGCCGGGGAAAACTCGTTTATTTACATAAGAGGCATCTCGCCTCTGCATGGACATATACATGCACGGGTTCCCGACAAGGTTCATCATTTTCATTTATATGCTGATACAAGTACAAGTGTTACAGAACACAAACATGGACTCGATGGATTACATTATTTGATTTAAAATTTGGCAAATGCCTACAGATTTAAGATTGAAAAAAGATAAGTGCCCCATAATGCCTTTGCCCCTGTCCATCTCCTACCGGAAGAGGCCGAAGAGGCTGGAGGCGGGCACATCTGGGATTCGGCGCCTCCCCATGATCAGGACGGCACCGTTCCCCAGCAAGGAGGAAGAAACCGGAGGGCAGACGTGGAAGGTGATGCTGCCGGAGGACCAGATGGGAGGCACGGAGTCATCGGCAAACACGACTCGTCGGAATGGTCGTTGTTGTTCTTGACGCGTCGTGAGTTACCGCTGCCGTCCACATCGATACCATCCGAAGACCTCGGCGCAGCCGTCACGCCGGGCGCCATGCTCTCTGGGTCCTCCCACAAAGAGCATGGTCGTCCCCAGGAGCCCTGACGTTAGAAGATACCGCACGTCTAGGAGTCGTATGAGAAAGCAAGGAGCCTTGCTACGTCTTGAGCTTGCGTTGGTTTTCCTCGAAGAGGAGAGGGTGATGCAGCAAGTGTAGCGTAAGTATGTCCCTCAGTTTTGAGAACCAAGGTATCAATCCAGTCGGAGGCTCCTCAAAAGTCCCACGCACATACACAAACAAAATGAGAACTCGCAACCAACGCAATAAAGGGGTTGTCAATCCCTTCACGGCCACTTCCGAAAGTGAGATCTAATAAAGATAGTATGATAAGATAAATATATTTTTGGTATTTTGTAATATAGATGCAAAAAGTAAAGATGCAAGTAAAAGTATATTGAAAGCAAATATGATAAGAATAGACCCGGGGGCCATAGGTTTCACTAGAGGCTTCTCTCAAGATAGCATAAGTACTACGGTGGGTGAACAAATTACTGTCGAGAAATTGATAGAAAAGCGCATAGTTATGAGATGATCTAGGCATGATCATGTATATAGGCATCACTTCCATAACAAGTAGACCGACTCCTGCCTGCATCTACTACTATTACTCCACACATCGACCGACTCCCGCCTGCATCTAGAGTATTAAGTTCATAAGAACAGAGTAACGCATTAAGCAAGATGACATGATGTAGAGGGATAAACTCATGCAATATGATATAAACCCCATCTTGTTATCCTTGATGGCAACAATACAATACGTGCCTTGCAACCCTTTTTTTCACTGGGCAAGGACACCGCAAGATTGAACCCAAAGCTAAGCACTTCTCCGATGGCAAGAAAGACCAATCTAGTAGGCCAAACCAAACTAATAATTCGAAAAGACATGCAAAGATAACTCAATCATACATAAAAGAATTCAGAGAAGATTCAAATATTATTCATAGATAAACTTGATCATAAACACACAATTCATCGGATCTCGACAAACACACCGCAAAAAGAGTTTACATCGAATAGATCTCCACAGGAGAGGGGGAGAACATTGTATTGAGATCCAAAAAGAGAGAAGAAGCCATCTAGCTAATAACTATGGACCCGTAGGTCTGTGCTAAACTACTCACAACTCATCGGAGGGGCAAGGATGTTGATGTAGAGGCCCTCCGTGGTCGATTCCCCCTCCGTGAGTCTTGTGAAGGCTCCAAGATGGGATCTCGGATCTGAAGGTTATGGTGGAAATTGTGTTTCGTGGTGCCCTGGATGTTTTCGACCGTGAGGTATATATAGGAGGAAGAAATACGTCGGTGGGCGCTGGGGCCCACGAGACGGGCGCGCCCTGCTGTGGGGGCAGCCTCCTATCTCGTGGGGTCCTCTGAGCTTCTTGACTTGCACTCCAAGCTCTCAATCATGTTCGTTCCAAAATCACGCTCCCGAAGGTTTCATTCCGTTTGGACTCCGTTTGATATTCCTTTTCTTAGAAATACTGAAATAGGCAAAAAAAAAGCAATATGGGCTGGGCCTCCGGTTAGTAGGTTAGTCCCAAAAATGATATAAATGTGTAAAATAAAGCCCATAGACATCCAAAAGGGGTAATATAATAGCATGGAACAATAAAAAATTATAGATACGTTGGAGACGTATCAAGCATCCCCAAGCTTAATTCTTGCTCGTCCTCGAGTAGGTAAATGATAAAAAAGAAATTTTTGATGTGGAATGATACCTAGCATAATTCTCAATGTAATGTTCTCTATTGTGGCATGAATGTTCAAATCCAAATGATTCAAAATAAAAGCTTATAAAACATAAAATAATAATCCTTCAAAGCATACTAACAAATAATCATGTCATATCAAAATAACATAGCCAAAGAAAGCTTATCCCTACAAAATCACATAGTTAGGCCATGCTTCATTTTCATTACACAAAATACTCCCATCATGCACAACCCCGATGACGAGCCGAGCAATTGTTTCATACTTTTTAACGCGCTTCATCTTTTTCAACTCTTACGCAATACATGAGCGTAAGCCATGGACATAGCACCATGGTGGTATATGGTGGTGGTTGTGAGGGCAAAAATGGAGAGATAGTCTCACATCAACTAGGCGTATTAACGGGCTATATAGAGATACCCATTAATAGATATCAATGTGAGTCAGTAGGGATTGCCATGCAACGGATGCACTAGAGCTATAAATATATGAAAGCTCAACGAAAGAAAATAAGTGGGTGTGCATCCAACTTGCTTGCTCAAGAAGACCTAGGGCATTTTGAGGAAGCCCATCATTGGAATATAAAAGTCAAGTTCTATAATGAAAAATTCCCACTTAGTATATGAAAGTGACAACATAGGAGACTCTCTATCATGAAGATCATGGTGCTACTTTGAAGCACAAGTGTGGAAAAAGAGATAGTAGCGTTGTCCCTTCTCTCTTTTTCTCTCATTTTTTTTTCTTTACTTTTTTTTCTTTGACCTTTCTCCTTTTTTTCTTTGGCCTTTCTCTTCTTTTTTTTATTTTCTCATTTTTTTCTTTTTTTAAAGTCTGAAGTCTCATCCCGACTTGTGGGGGAATCATAGCCTTCATCATGCTTTCCTCACTAGGACAATGCTCTAATAATGAAGATCATCACACTTTTATGGATTTATAACTCAAGAATTACAACTCAAAGCTAGAACAAGATATGACTCTATATGAATGCCTCCGGCGGTTTACCGGGATATGCAATGAATCAATAGCGACATGTATGAAAATTATGAAAGTGGCCTTGCCACAAATACGATGTCAACTACATGATCATGCAAAGAGCAATATGACAACGATGGAACGTGTCATAGTAAACAGAACGGTGGAAACTTGCATGGCAATATATCTCGGAATGGCTATGGAAATGCCATAATAGGTAGGTATGGTGGCTGTTTTGAGGAAGGTAAATAAAGGGTTTATGGTACCGGCGGAAGTTGCGCGGTAATAATAAAGGCTGGCAAAGTGGAAGGATGAGTGTGCATATATCCATGGACTCACATTAGTCAAAAAGAACTCATATACTTATTGCAAAAGTCTACTTAGCCCTCGAAGCAAAGTACTACTACGCATGCCCCAGGAGGGATAGATTGGTAGGAAAAGACCATCGGTCGTCCCCGACTGCCACTCATAAGGAAGACAATCAAAAGAGCACCTCATGCAACAAATTTGTCACACAACTTTTACCATACGTGCATGCTACGAGATTTGAAAACTTCAACAAAAGTATTTCTCAATTTCATAATTACCCACTAGCATGACCCTAACATTACTACCTATATATCTCAAAACAATTATCAAGCATCAAATTGATCATATCATCCAATTCTTTTTCTATGATAGTTTTTATTATACCCAACTTGGATGCTCATCATTCTAGGACCAACTGTGTGACCATAGCAAATACCATGCTGTTCTAAAAGAATCTCAAAAAGATATAAGTGAGGCATGAGAGACTAGAAATTTCTTCAAAATTAAGACACCACCGTGCTCTAAAAGATATAAGTGAAGCACAAGAGCAAAAACTATCAAGCTCAAAAGATATAAGTGAAGCACATAGAGTATTCTAGCAAATTCTAATCAAATAGGCTAATCCCAAAAGGTGTGTACAGCAAGGATGATTGTGGTAAATTAAAAATCAAAGACTAATATAATACACGACGCTCCAAGCAAAACACATATCATGTGGCGAATAAAAATATAGCTCCAAGTAAAGTTACCAATGAACGAAGACGAAAGAGGGGATGCCTTCCCGGGGCATCCCCAAGCTTAGGCTTTTGGCTATTCTTGAATATCTTGGGGTGCCATAAGCATCCCCAAGCTTAGGCACTTGCCACCCTTTATTCCATAGTCCATAAAAGCTCTACCTAAAACTTGAAACAACACAAAACTCAACAGGAAATCTTATAAGCTCCGTTAGTGAAAGAAAACAAAACCACCACATAAGGTACTGCAATTAACTCATTTGTTAAACCTACTGTATTCCAACTTCCTCCTTATGGTTTATAAACTAATCTACTAGCCATAGATGCATTGAAATAAGCAAACAACACACGAAAAACAGAATCTGTCAAAAACAGAATAGTCCGTAGCAATCTGCAACTAAAGCAAACTTCTGGAACTCTAAAACTCCTACCAAAATAGGAAGTCCTGGAAAAAAAATTTATTGAACAGCAGCAAAAGGAATAAACGCAAAATCACGTTCCTGTGATTTAACAAAATTATATTCGCGCGTACAAAGTTTCTGTTTTTCAGCAGAATCAAATCAACTATCATTGTAGGTTATCCTATAGGTTCTACTTGGCGCAAACACTAATTAAAAGATAAAAACACATCTAAATAGAAGGTAGATGCAAGATTTATTACTAAACAGGAGCAAAAACAAAAAACATAAAGAAAATTGGGTTGCCTCCAAACTAGCGCTATCGTTTAACGCCCCTGGCTAGGCATAAAAGTAAGGATAGATCTAACGAGTGCCATCTTTGGCACTAAATTCATAAGTAGCACGCATGATAGATTCATAAGGTAATTTGACTTTCTTTCTTGGAAAGTGCTCCATGCCTTTCTTTAAGGGAAATTGGAATCTAATGTTCCCTTCCTTCATATCAATAATCGCACCAATCATTCCAAGGAAAGGTCTTCCAAGAATAATAGGACAAGAAAGATTGCAATCTATATCAAGAACGATAAAATCTACGGGCACCAAATTTCTATTTGCAACAATATGAACATCATTGATCCTTCCCATAGGCTTTTTAATGGTGGAATCCGCAAGGTGCAAATTTAAAGAGCAATCATCAAGATCATGGAAACCTAGAATATCAGATAAAGTTTTCGGAATCGTGGAAACACTAGCACCCACATCACACAAGGCAAACCACTCATAATCTTTAATTCTAATCTTTATAGTATGTTCCCACTCATCATTAAGTTTTCTAGGTATAGAAACTTCCAAATTAAGTTTTTCATCATAATGTTGCATCAAGGCGTCAACAATATGTTTGGTAAAAGCTTTGTTTTGACTATAAGCATGAGGAGAATTAACAACGGATTGCAACGAGGAAATACAACCTTTTAAAGAACAATTATCATAATCAAATTCCTGGAAATCCGAGATAGTAGGTTAAACATTATTAGAAGTTGAGGATTCTTCAATCTCACTTTTACGAAATTTAACATTAAGATCTAAAGACTCCGTATTCTTGGGACGCCTTCTTGGCAAAGTTGATTCATCATCAGTCCCATAATCATCAAAATTCATATTGAAAAACATAGATCTAATTGGAGACGCATCAATAACTTTAAGATCCTCATCATTATTTCACGGAAACTAGAAGAACACGCCTTTATAAAGCTTTCTTTTTTAGCACGCAATCTAGCGGTTCTTTCCTTGCACTCGTCAATGGAAATTCTCATTAATTTGAGAGACTCATTGATATCATGCTTAGGAGGGGAAGATCTAATTTTAAGAGAATCAACATCAAGCGAAAGTCTATCAACGTTCCTAGCCAAATCATCAACTTTGAGCAGTTTTTCTTCAAGCAAAGCATTAAAATTCTTTTGAGAAATCATAAATTCTTTCACACTATTCTCAAAATCAGAGGGCATCTTATTAAAATTACCATAAGAATTATTGTAGGAATTTCCATAATTATTAGAGGGATTACTAGGGAACGGTCTAGCATTAAAATTTCCTCTATAAGCATTGTTTCCAAAACTATTCCTACCAACAAAATTCACATCCATAGATTCATTATTATTCTCAATCAAGGAAGACAAAGGCATATCATTGGGATCAAGAGGAGTACTTTTAGTAGCAAACATCTTCATCAGTTCATCCATCTTTCCTCTCAAAACATTGATTTCTTCTATAGCATGCAGTTTTTTACTAGAAGATCTTTCGGTGTACCATTGAGAATAATTAGCCATAATATTATCAAGAAGTTTTGTAGCATCTACTAATGTGATTTCCATAAAGGTGCCTCCCGTGGCTGAATCTAAGAGATTTCTAGAAGCAAAGTTCAAACCGGCATAAATTTTTTGTATGATCATCCATAAATTCAAACCATGAGTAGGGCAATTGCGAAGCATCAATTTCATTCTTTCCCAAGATTGGGCAACATGCTCATGATAAAGTTGTATAAAATTCATAATATCGTTCCTAAGAGTGATGATATTAGCGGGAGGAAAATACTTAGAGATAAAAGCATCTTTGCACTTGTTCCAAGAGTCAATACTATTTTTAGGCAAAGACGAAAACCAAACTTTAGGACGATCTGTAAGTGAAAACGGAAATAACTTCAATTTGACAATATTGTTATACGTATCTTTCTTCTTTTGCATATCACACAAATCAACAAAATTGTTTAGATGAGTAGCGGCATCTTCACTAGGAAGGCCGACAAATTGATCTTTCATAACAAGATTCAGCAATGCGGTATTGATTTCACAAGACAAAACATCATTAAGAGGGGCAATCGGAGTACTAAGGAAATCATTATTATTGGTATTCGAGAAATCACACAATTTGGTATTATCTTGCGCCATGGCAACAAGGAATCCAACACACAAGAAAACAGAAAAACGGCAAGCGAAAAGAGAGAGGAGATTGGGAAAGAGAGGGCGAATAAAACTACAAGGGTGAAGTGGGGGAGAGGAAAACGAGAGGAAAATGGCAAATAATGCAAATGCAAGGGAGATGGGTTTGTGATGGGTACTTGGTATGTCTTGACTTGAGCGAAGACCTCCCTGGCAACGGCGCCAGAAATCCTTCTTGCTACGTCTTGAGCTTGCGTTGGTTTTCCTCGAAGAGGAGAGGGTGATGCAGCAAGTGTAGCGTAAGTATTTCCCTCAGTTTTGAGAACCAAGGTATCAATCCAGTAGGAGGCTCCTCAAAAGTCCCACGCACCTACACAAACAAACGGAGAACTCGCAACCAACGCAATAAAGGGGTTGTCAATCCCTTCACGGCCACTTGCGAAAGTGAGATCTAATAAAGATAGTATGATAAGATAAATATATTTTTGGTATTTTATAAATTAGATGCAAAAAGTAAAGATGCAAGTAAAAGTAGATTGAAAGCAAATATGATAAGAGATAGACCCGGGGGCCATAGGTTTCACTAGAGGCTTCTCTCAAGATAGCGTAAGTACTACGGTGGGTGAACGAATTACTAAAGCGCAATTGATAGAAAAGCGCATAGTTATGAGATTATCTAGGCATGATCATGTATATAGGCATCACGTCCATAACAAGTAGACCGACTCCTGCCTGCATCAACTACTATTACTCCACACATCGACCGACTCCTGCCTACATCTAGAGTATTAAGTTCATACGAACACTGTAATGCATTTAAGCAAGATCACATGTTGTAGAGGGATAAACTCATGCAATATGATATAAACCCCATCTTGTTATCCTCGCTGGCAACAATACAATACGTGCCTCGCAACCCTTTTTGTCACTGGGTAAGGACATCGCAAGATTGGACCCAAAGCTAAACACTTCTCCCATGGCAAGAAAGACCAATCTAGTAGGCCAAACCAAACTGATAATTCGAAGAGACTTGCAAAGATAACTCAATCATACATAAAAGAATTCAGAGAAGATTCAAATATTATTCATAGATAAACTTGATCACAAACCCACAATTCATCGGATCTCGACAAACACACCGCAAAAAGAGTTTACATCGAATAGATCTCCACAAGAGAGGGGGAGAACATTGTATTGAGATCCAAAAAGAGAGAAGAAGCCATCTAGCTAATAACTATGGACCCGTGAGGTCTGTGGTAAACTACTCACAACTCATCGGAGGGCAAGGATGTTGATGTAGAGGCCCTCCGTGGTCGATTCCCCTCCGCAGAGTGGCGAAGGCTCAAGATGGGATCTCGCGGATCTGAAGGTTACTGGCGGTGGAAATTGTGTTTCGTGGTGCCCTGGATGTTTTTGGGGTACGTAGGTATATATAGGAGGAAGAAGTACGTCGGTGGCCGCCCGAGGGGCCCATGAGACAGGGGGCACGCCCTACATGGGGGGCGCGGCCTTCTATCTCGTGGGGTCCTCGGGAGCTTCTTGACTTGCACTCCAAGCTCTCCGGATCACGTTCGTTCCAAAAATCACGCCCCCGAAGGTTTCATTCCGTTTGGACTCCGTTTGATATTCCTTTTCTTCGAAATACTGAAATAGGAAAAAAATAACAATATGGGCTGGGCCTCCGGTTAGTAGGTTAGTCCCAAAAATGATATAAATGTGTAAAATAAAGCCCATAGACATCCAAAAGGGGTAATATAATAGCATGGAACAATCAAAAATTATAGATACGTTGGAGACATATCAAGCCTTCCTGCCCAACAGGAGGACGACACCCGGGAGGAGCCAGATTCGCCCCTATTAGCGACGAATCTCTTCCGTTGCTCCTCCCCAACGCCGCAAGGGGGAGAAGAATGGGGAATCGACTACCACGCGCCGTGCCCGCCTTGGGCCTCGACATGGTGTCGTTCGCGTCCCCTCCCACTGAAGTCAAGGCCTCGGGCGGCCCGGCGGCAAGCACGCCGGGATCGCCACTCCTGGCGTTGTCGCCACGCCACCCGAGTCCCCCTTCTAGATCCACGGGAAACTTCAAGATGGAGCCCGGGGAACGGCCTTAAGCCTTTTTTTCAGCATAACCAGCAGAAGCAGAAGATAAGAAGAGGAGGAATGCGAAGATGAGTGACTCCACCCTCCTCCGCCCCTCCCTTTTATAGGCGGGGCGGGGAGGGAGCCTCTCCCTCAATGGGCAGCCACTGTCCCCCTCTGCCAATTCAAGACAACTGGGCCCTCACCTTGATGCTCTCGCACACCACGCGCCTCCGTTACCTACCCCACGCGATGCATGCAGCATACGTGGCCAAGGATAAGGGCGTGGTGGGAAGAGTGAATTGGTAGTTTCTACCCCGTGCATTAAAGTCATTCATGAGCCATTATTGGAGCGGCCCCACCACTATTGGCTTTACATGACGCACGGAGAAACCAGAAGCTGGCCCGGAATCAAGGCTAATGAAGAAGCAAAGAAGACTTTGAGAGACCTGCCTCTTTAGCAACCCTCGCTTGTGCACTTATTATGCCCTACCCCGACAACACTCGGCAGCGTGTTCGGGGCAGGCCCGGGAGCTTCTATCGGTGCAACAAACCCTGGGTCTGTTGCCCAGACTGTGCACACGCACGGGAACAAGATTGAAGCACCAGCCCCAGTCAGAGTACAAGGTACCAAGAGATTCAAAGAACTAACACGCAGACCAGAGGGACCAAGATCAAGCCAGAGGAGCAGGATATCGTCAATAGAAAGGCCTCCTTTGCCGGGCAGGCGAGCCCCGCAAGGGGCGAGGCCACCCCCAGAAGCAGGCGACCAAAGCACCTCGGCAGGGCCTGCCGGGGCTCGCGGAGGCAAAACCACCTCACCAACAATTTCACCACGACCCACGTCGTCGATCAGTGTGGTGTCAAGCCGCAGAGTGACATCCATTCGCCACATGGCAGCCTCTCCCTACAAGAGAAACCCACAGATGACACCCGTTCTGTCACGTGTCAAGCAAGCAGGCGCGGAGCTAGCAAGATAGCCCAACAAGACTTGTCGGGCAACCAACAATGTGACACTAAGCGGTGCATTTAGTGCGCCATGTCAACCTAAAGAGTTAGGTTTGATAGCACTGTTTGCTATCTTATTAGTGCGTAATGACTACTTTGCCATTGTGGTGACCCCTTGATCTATAAAAGGAGGCCCATGGCAATTGTAGAAAGGGTTAGAAGATTGGATAACTCACACCCTCATACGCGCGTAGTCGCGGCTACCTCAAGGCAACCCCTGCCGGGCAAGTGTACTACACTCCACCACCACCTTTACACAATCAATCCACCAAAGCAGGAGTAGGGTTTTACGCCTCACGGCGGCCCGAACCTGTAAAATTGCCTGTGTGATCGCTGTCGTCCTGCCCCACGCTTGTCTGCTCATTGTGCAACGCGTCGCCCCCTACCGAACCAGCAAGGGGCCTCCTGGTCCCATAGGTGGTCGTGGTTTCCCGTGACAGTAACTTGGGCCAGTCATTTATGAAATCCAGCAAAGCCTGAGATTTGATGGCTGTTGTTGGGACATACTTCAAACCAGGAGGTCCAAGTTCAATTGCCCACTTAGCAACCCAACATGTAGCCTCCCTATTCTAAATAATATCTAACAAAGGAGCATAGCTAACCAAAGTAATAGGATAGCCAAGAAAATAATGCTTCAGCTTGCCACTCGCCATGAACACCTCAAACATCAGTTTATGCCAATGTGGGTATCGTTGCTTGGACTCTGTCTGTCGGATTTCGGGTTCCGGTAGACCCTTGAGGTTCGAACACTGGGGTGCGCACGGAGATCTCGCCCTCTACCTACCTGCACCCCGCCGCCTCGCTTGGATCTAAACTACGAAAGGAACAACACAAGAGACGCAAGGTTTATACTAGTTCGAGCCACCATTGTGGTGTAATACCCTACTCTAGTTTGTGGTGTGGTGGATTGCCTCTTGGGCTGATGGTGATGAACAATACAAGGAAGAACAGCCTCGCGAGGGTATGTTCTTGGCTGGGCGATGAACTGCTAGGAGGAGTTCAGCCGCCTTCTCTCTCTATCTCCCTAGATTGCTTAACCTCTAGCTCTGTTCTGGATTCCGGATCCCTCTACCCTGTGGGAGGCTAGTCCTATTTATAGGCAGAGGCCCTGGGCCTCTTCCCAAATATTGAGCGGGAAGGGCACCAACAATTGGCCATTTTGAAGGGGAACATCTGGTACACTTATCCCGACTAAAGTTGGTCCTCGCTTTGTCAAAGGCTCGTGGTGGCCTTTGCTTGGGCTCCACAATGACTTCCTTCCTGCCGTTGGGCTGGTCTTGGTCTTGTTGCACGAAATGGATGCCTTTGCTTGATGCTCTCGCCGCGCTTGCTCCCTTTGCACCAAAGAGGAAAGGAGGACACTGCTGGCTGGCACCCTGGCGCCCTTGGTCGTCATGGCTTGCGTCATGGGCACCTCGTGAGGTACCCGCCTTGATCTCTCCGCCTCCTCATGAGCCAGCCTGATGAGGCCGTGCTCGAGAAGCTCTCGTCGTCCGCCCAGAAGGCTCAGCCCCTCGCGAGGGTCTTGAGCTTGTGTTGATGAAGATGGGCTGTGCTGGGCCCCCTTTTGAGCCACGCCGCAGGCCGCAGGCAGGCAAGTCTGGGGACCCCCGTTCCCAGAACGCCGACACTGTCAACACCCCACTAACATAGTAAGCCGGCCGTTGAACTGGGTACTCCTTAACCGCCTCCTTGCGCTCTATAACAACTCCCACACTGACCGCCTTATTATTAGCCGCCACGTACAGGAGCAAGGGCTCTTTCTCAATGGGAGCAGCAAGGACAGGCGGCTCAGCTAACTATTTCTTGAGCGCCTCAAATGCCTCATTAGCATCATCACTCCAGACAAAGTGATATGTCTTCTTCATCATCTGGTATAAGGGAAGTGCCTTTTCTCCCAGGCGACTTATAAAATGGCTCAAAGCTGCAATACAACCCACCAAACATTGGACGTCATTGACACACGTCGGCTTAGAAAGTGAGGTGATAGCCTTGATCTTCTGTGGGTTAGCTTCAATGCCCCTTTCTAAGACCAGAAATCCCAAAAGTTTACCTGCCGGCACGCCAAAGACACACTTGGACGGGTTAAGCATCATTTTATAGACCCAGAGATTGTCAAAAGTTTCTTTCAGATCATCCAGGAGAGTCTCCTTCTTTCTATATTTAACCATAGTGTCATCCATATAAGCATGAATGTTGCGCCAAATATGGCTATGAAAACAATTCTGAACATAGCATTGATAAGTCGCCTGAGCACTCTTAACCCAAAAGGCATAGAAACATAGCAGAAAGCTCCAAAAGGTGTAATGAAGGATGCCTTCTCTTGGTCTTTAACTGCCATCTTGATCTGATGATAACCGGAATAAGCATCCAAGAAACATAAACTCTCGCAACCCGCTGTTGCATCAATGATCTGGTCGATACGGGGGAGAGAAAATGGATCAGCTGGATAAGCTTTGTTGAGATCTGTGTAATCAACACACATATGCCAAGTGTCGTTCTTCTTCAGTACAAGCACAGGGTTAGCCAACCACTCAGGGTGAAAAACTTCGACAATAAACTCAGCCGCTAAGAGCCAGGCTACCTCTTCTCCAATACCCTTACGTTGTTCTTCATTGAAACGACGAAGGAACTGCTTAACCAGCTTAAATTTAGGATCCACATTAAGAGTGTGCTCAGTGAATTCGCTCGGTACACCCAACATGTCAGAAGGTTTCCACGCAAAGATGTCCCGATTCTCAAGGATGAACTTTATGAGCGCGTTTTCCTATTTAGGATCGATATTAGCCCCTACTATGAACTGCTGAGATGAGTCGTCAGGGACAAAGTCAACCTGCTTAGTATCATCAGCCGACTTAAATTTCAACAAAGGGTCTTGCTCAGTGGTGGGCTTCTCCAAAGGTGTCATATCGCCCGGGTCAACATTATCTTTGTAAAACTTACGCTCCTTAGTAGTGCAAGCTGACCCTGCATAAGCCGCGTCTCCTTCCTCGCATTCCAAAGCGATTCTTTGATCATCGTGGACTGTGATTGTGCCTTTTAGCCCTAGCATCTTAAGCTGTAAATAAACATAGCAACGGTGAGGTATCAACCTAGCATAAGCCAGCCGTCCGAACAACGCATGATATGGACTCTAGATTTTGACCACCTCAAACCATAGCGTCTTTGCTCTATAGTCATAATCATTACCAAAAGCAACTTCCAAGGCAATCTTTCCCACAGGATATGCCGACTTACCAGGCACCACACCATGGATGACTGCGGAAGAGGGCTTAAGATCTTTGTCAGTTACGTTCATCCAGTGAAAGGTGTCATAATGCAGGATGTTGACACTACTGCCACCATCCATAAGCATCTTAGTGAATTTATAACCCCCGACCTAAGGGGATACCACCAATGCCAGATGACCCGGATTCTCAACCCGGGTCAGGTGATCCTCCCGACTCCATGTGATTGGATGTTCTGATCACCGCAAATATTGAGGCATCACCGGCTCAATAGTATTGATTGCACGCTTATGAACCTTCTGATCTCGTTTGCGAAGACTTGTGGTAAAAACATGGTACTAGCCACCATTGAGCTGTTTTGGATTACTCTGATATCCTGACTGGTTCCCTTGCTGATGGTTTCCTTGACTAGGCTGCTGATTATAACCACCCTGATTATCTTGATTTTGATAGCCAGTGTTTGAGCTGCCACCACCAAAACCAGACCCTTGTGAGCTGGATCCTGACCCACCAGGCGGCCCATTATTATTATTATCGTGATTCTGATTAAAACTGGAATTCTTGTACTCTTGCATGATAAAACATACCTTCCAGGCATGAGTCGCTGGCTTATTAGGCAGACTGTGTTTTGGGCAAGGGTCATTGAGCATTGCCTCAAGATTAAAGTTTTTTCCTCGAAAGGACGGCTTACCATTACCATTACGACGCTAGTTTGTATACCTTGTTGGTGTTAGCTACGAGTTCTGACTCGCCGTCGGGGTTTCGTCGCTTACCACCGTTACCCTGATTGTTGCTATTGTGCCCTGCCATATTCTGCTGATGACCCTTACCATTGCCACTCTTCTTGCCCTTGTTGGATTTCTGATCATCAGATCCAGGGTCCTTTGTGGTGTCAGAGTCGGCATATTTAATGAGAGCCGCCATGAGCTCACCCATGTCATTACAATGACGCTTAAGCTGCCCAAGCTTCTACTTAAGGGGGGGGGGGGTAAAATGACAGTTCTTCTCCAAGACCAGAACCGCCTGACCCGCTGCAATACTATCCGACGAGTGAATAATGGCAGAGACCAGCCAGACCCAATGATGGGCCGACTCATCCTCACGCTCCATGCAAAATCGTTATAGGCTGCTTGCACGTCCCTTGAAATTTTTTAATGAACTGCGTTTTCAACTATGCCCATGAATTGATGAATTAGGAGGCAATCCTTTTAACCATGTTCAAGCTGGCCCATCTAACATCATAGTGAAGTATTTGGCACATACATCATCATTGACATCCAGCATCTCCAGGCTAACTCGTAACTCTCAATCTAGGCCTAAGGGGGGAGATCAACTATGTAATTAGCTACCTTACAAGGGCCCTTGAAATCCTTAAGCAGCCGTTCATTACGTAAAGCTGGTACTAAAAAGGGCACCACAACATACCTGGAAATTACACCAGCCTCTACTGAGGCCGAAGGGGTCACCGGAGGCTGCTGATAAGCCCCTAGTTGAGCCGCCGCTGCTGCCTCCACCTCTCAGCAAGCGCTGGCTTGGTCCACAATCACCTGAGCCTGAGTATTGGGCGGGTTATTCCCATGGGGTGGGTCATCATTACGGGGCGGGTTACGACACTGCTCACTGCTAGAACTGCCGGTGACTCAACGCGCCGACTGTAACTGCGACTTTCGTGAGGGCTTGAATGAACACGATCTCGACTGTAGGAGTAAGCCACCTGCTATGCAACAACTGTTCGAAGGAGTTCAACTGCCTTCTGGGTCTCTACCGCCTCCGGCGACTCTCCCTCGATCGGAATCACCACGCCAGCCGGGTTGCTACCGCTAACATGTTATCTACCGGGTTAGAATAGTGACTAGGTGGTGTCGAAAACTGCTGAGGCCGGGTCTGATCCTTACGGGGCGGGTCTTGTAGTCGAGGCTGAGCCGCCATGCCACTCCCTGGTGCCCCCGCAACCCGGGTTGTACCTGGCGGGTTACTTGGTCCTGCCCTAGGCGTGTTGAACAAGTTTCACGCCTCATACTGCAAAGGCAGGCGGGTTTGGTGTCTCCTATGAAGAACAGTGTTGGAGGCATCCTGATCCAAACTTAAGCGAAAAGCTTCCACCCTTATACGCTGTGATTTGGTATCCATCTAGGCCCATTCTGGTGCCATCCTGACATTTTCTGTGTTGAGATCCTCCTGGGCCTTCGCTATCTCATCTCACACATTTGCAATTTTTGGCATTATGTTGTACTTGATTCGCTGCAGTAACCTATGTTGCCAACAGGGTTGTGAAAGTGTCCAAGAGTTTAGAAAAAACCTGAGCCGGCGGCCGAGCTGACCCATTGGCCCCAGCTGTCGCTGCAGTAGTTGACCTAGATGTCATATCTGCAGCTGTTGATGAATTTAGAGCCAGCCCTGTGTCAGCCATGAAAATAGCAGCCCTGCACGGCGGCACATAGGGGGTCCGAAATACTATTGCCATCGGAGTAGCCCCCAAGCCCACCATCTGGAAGCTGATAGATCGACTTCGTCTCTCCATTAAAGGAATCATCGCCTGATTATATGAGAGTCTCTCCTCCAGATATAGAATCTTCTGCAAGATCTATGGCATGTGTAAAACCAACGAAGACATGTTTCCGGCCAGGTTGAACCGGGGCGGATCGCGCGCGCCGAGCCAGCTCGACCATGTCGGTGCAGATATTCGGCTCAGGCTCTGATTCACCGATCTTGCCAATGAAGACATGAATTCCATCGAAGGGGACCCGGTACCCGTACTCGATTGAGTCGTCCTCTGGACCCCATCCCGCGTTGTCGATGTAGAGCTTGCCGCGACAACTCTTAGTCATCCTACCAACGGCATATCCCTCGATCCCTGGGAAGGAGCCTTTCAATAACTCAAAACCACCGTGCGCTGGCCCCATGTTTGGCGCCAACTGTTGTGGTTTTGTCACGACCGATGCCCTTGTGAAAGGACTTAGGTGTGGAGCCATCGCAATGTAGTTTAGCTTGAAGTGGTTGAGCGGGACGAAGGACACAAGGTTTACCCAGGTTCGGCCCCTCACCAACGAGGTAAAAGCCTACGTCTTGCTTTGTGTTGTATTGATTGTGTATCGATTACAAGGGAGCGGAATCGCTTAACCTATCTCTCGATCAATTGTAATCTGAGTTAACCCGACGGAGGGTCTCACCTTTATTACATAGGTCGAGGCCCTGGGCTTACAAGAGTCCAAGTCGGATCACACAATGTAATCAACCCGGGTTCTAAGTCGCCATGCCTTGCTAGGCAAGTCGCCATCAGGCGGCTCACATCTCTGGGTTGCAGCAGCATCTCCGGGTCTTGGGCCTTCAACAAGCCCACCCCTGTAAGCACCTCCAGTCCTCACATCTTATCTTCTTGGGCATATTCTGGCTTCTACTTAAAAGTCACCAACAGTGTAACCCGGACCCTCCTGGGCGGGTCACACCACGGGGTTATATCCCAAACACATACCAACAACGTCCTGGGGTAGTTTTATTTAATTATTTGCAATTTTTTCATTTTGGGGCTGGGCATCCCTATTACCAGCCCCTCTCGTGAAAGGACGACTGAATAAACACTCATCATGAGAATAACCCACTTAGCATGGAAGATACTGACCACCCCATGTCGCTCCATGAGCGGCCCAGGCATACAAAACATATGTTCATTTGAATTTTTAGAGGTGGCACATGCAAATTTACTTGGGACGGCAAGGTAATACCGCATATAGGTAGATATAGTGGATTCATCCGGAATAACTTTGGTTTAAGGTTTTTGATGCACAAGCAGTATTCTTGCTTAGTACAGGCGAAGGCTAGCAAATAGGTTGGGAAGCGGCCAACTAGAGAGCGAAAACGGTCATGAACATGCATTATGAATAATCAACATTGTTGAATACTAGCATGAGTACGATATAAACACCATGAACATAAATATCATGGAGTCTAAGTTGGTTTTGATTCAACTACATGCGTGAACAGGTGCCAAGTCAAGCCAATTGAAACATTCGGAGGAGGATACCATATCATCATACTACATCATAATCATTTTGATGCGTGTTGACTCTCAAGATAAATCAATATCCACTCCTAGCTACTTAAGCATGGCATGAGCAACTATTATCTCTAATTGTCATTGCGAACATGTTTAATCATAATAGGATGAATCATGGGAAACATATTTACAAAAACAAAAACAAGTTGATTTCATACCCGCTTTTCCCTCCCAAAGTCACTTCATCAAATATCGTCATTGTTGCCTTTCATTTGCATGACCGAATGATATAAAAATAGTAATAGTGCAAGTGTGTCGTGGACTAAGCTAGAATCTGCAACATTTTATTCAGAGGGGAAGACAAAATAATATAGGCTCTTTATTAGATCAACAATAATGCATATGAGAGCCACTCAACATTTTCATCAAGGTCTTCCCCTTGGTACGAGTCAAAGAAAAGAATTTCATGGAAACACACTGAAATATTTTTGGAGTTTTTAGTTTTTCTTGAAAGGGAAACAAATTAAAGAAGGAAAAACAAAAACGAGAAAACTATTTACACGAAAAAAGCTCCCAACAAGCAAAACAAGAAGCGGGAAATCTTTTTGGGTTTTCTTTTAACACTACAACTATATTAAATTAGAAGGAAAACCGAAAAGAAGCAAGAAATGTTTTTGGATTTTCTCGAAGTTTTTTCAAACACACAAGAAGAAAGCGAGAAAATAAATCTAGCATGGATGGTACAATGAAAAAGTGTGGACACTAACAATTGGAATGAAATGTGTGGACATGAATGTAGTATTGGTGGAAATACATACTCCCCCAAGCTTAGGCTTTTGGCCTAGCTTGGTAATCACCATCTGTAGTAGCCGCCCGGTCCCATGTGAAAGTGATAAGGCGGCGACACCTGAGTGTCCCACTCCTGGGGCTCCTCCTCTGTCTCTACTTGGTTGTTCCGGTAGGCAACAATGTCCTCTGGCATGACCATGTATCCGTTCCTGGCAATAAAATCAAACAAAGCAGGTGCAAGCAACGGGATAATATCACGGGAATCCTCATTGAATACGAGGTTATAACGAATGTTGTTAAAAGAGTCAGCGACAGCAGTAAACTGGTGAGCCACCATTAACTGGTGATCTAGATAAACCCAGGACAAACGATAGTCATGTTGGCGTATCTGAACATTAAAATGTCTCAGTAAGCCGGTGACATAAATACCTCCATGGATTTTGCCCTTAGTTCTGTTGAGGTGCAGATGACGTGCAATAATACCCCCTAGGCTAAAGGTGTGATCATTCTGTTGTAGGATCAAAAATATGTCTAGAGGGGGGTGATTAGACTACTTGACCAAATAAAATCTATCATTTTCCCAATTTTAGTTGTGGGGAGATTTTAGCAATTAGCACAAGTCAAGCAATCAACCTACACGTGCAATTCCAAGAGTGTAGCAGCAGGAAGTAAAACATTGATATGAAGGTATAGGGAAAGGGTTTGGAGAAGGCAAACACAATGGAGACACGAAGATTTTTGGCATGGTTCTGATAGGTGGTACTATTGTACGTCCACGTCGATGGAGACTTCAACCCACGAAGGGTAACGGTTGCGCGAGTCCACGGAGGGCTCCACCCACGAAGGGTCCGTGAAGAAGCAACCTTCTCTATCCCACCATGGTCATCGCCCACGAAGGACTTTCCTCACTCAGGTCGATCTTCACAAAGTAGGTGATCTCCTTGCCCTTACAAATTTCTTGTTTCAACTCCACATCTTGACGGAGGCTCCTAAGCGACACCTAACCAATCTAGGAGACACCACTCTCCAAAGGGTAATAGATGGTGTTTTAATGATGTAGTCCCTGCTCTTGTGCTTCAAATGATAGTCTCCCCAGCACTCAACTCTCTCTCTCTCAGATTTGGCTATGGTGGAAAGATGATTTGAGTGGAAAGCAACTTGGGGAAGGCTAGAAATCAAGATTCTTGTGGTTGGATTTGAATGCCTTGATCTCAACACATGAGTATGTGGTTCTCTCTCAAAAAATGAATGGTGGAAGTGTAGGCACGCTCTGATGGCTCTCTCACAAATGGAGAAGGGGGTAGCAAAGTATGTGATAAGCAAGAGCTCCCCCTAAATTTGTGCATTATTTAAAATGTGCGCTTGAATGCAAATGCGCATTCGATTAGGATCATGGGTCACTCTTCCATTTCACATACTCCCTCCGTTCCCAAATATTTGTCTTCCTAGCCATCTCAAATGGACTACAACATACGGATGTATGTAGACATGTTTTAAAGTGTAGATTCACTCATTTTGCTCCGTATGTAGTCACTTATTGAAATCTCTAGAAAGACAATTATTTAGGAACGGAGGGAGTACATCTTGGTGGACCGCACAAAATGATAAGAGTGAAATAACATGCACGCATCACCAAATACACAAGTGAATGATCAAACACAAATAATCATAGAGATAAGCATAGATCACACATTAGCCATAGTATGATCAATCACACAACCACACAAAGTATCTCATGAGAAGAAAACAATAAGTAGCACAAACCAAACGGACAAAGTAGCAACTGGCAATAAAGACTAACAAGCAAAAGAACAAGACATTCTCTCTCTTGAAGCCTATGATCTATACATTTTCTCCCCCTTCGGCAACATGTTACCAAAAAGCTTGAAAAAGTATAGTACTATACGATAGTCCAGGCACGATCTCCAGGAACTCCTAAAGGGGTCTTCTAGTTTGTTGCTCCGATGTGCGCAGATGGCGTTGAGATAATTGCTTATGCAAATGCCTCGGCTGATGTATGTTGAGCTGGTGGAGTTGACACTGGGGTTGGCACTATGGGGGTGGCGGCAGGTGCAGAGTGAGTAGGCCTCGTGTCTACAACTGGCACAACTGAAGATCTTGGTGACCTGATATCTCTCAGTGGTAGTGTCCTCATTGCCATCTTCAGCATCATCTCTCAACTTCTCCACAATAGATTGTATCACTATGACCTTGACATCAAGATTATACATTTTGTCCTCAACTATCTTCTCTAGGCTCTCCTGGTTCTTGGCTAAGTTGGCCAAACTTTGCTCAATCCTCAGAGTTGCTTCTACCAGATATGTCAGTTGGTCTTGCTTTGACTTGATATTCACTATTGATGCATGAGGTGTACTAGTTGCCTTTGTTGCTTTGGCTACTTTTGCTGCTTCTACTTTCTCTTGGGCCTCAACTGAAGTTGAATGTGAAGCATCCATCACCACTTTATTATCTTTAAACTCTGGCTAAAGAGGAAGGTGCTCTCTGTCAAGTAGATATGTGTTTGTACCAATCTTGGAGTTGATAAGCATCTAGATGTGTGGTACATATCCACATGACCTCTTCTAGTCAGTAGCAGCCCTTTTGATTGTAGCATCACATGAGGCTTTGTAAGCACCACTATACTTGTTGTGAAGCTCTTCTTTATCCTTGAGTGACATCTCATGAGCAACAAATGATAGTCTCCCCAGCACACAACTCTCTCTCACAGATTTGGATATGATGGAAAGATGATTTGAGTGGAAAGCAACTTGGGGAAGGCTGGAGATCAAGATTCTTGTGGTCGATTGGAATGTCTTGGTCTCCACACATGAGTAGGTTGTTCTCTCTCAGAAAATGAATGCTGGAAGTGTAGGCACGTTCTGATGGCTCTCTCCTCGAATGGAGAATGGGTCGAGGGGTATATATAGCCTCCACCCAAAATTTAACTGATACACACAATTTACCAAACTCAGTGAGACCGAATAGTGAAACTCGGTCAGACCGATATGGTTCAAAATGTGAACGTTAGGCTTTTTGGTGGGACCGATATGATCAACTCGGTGGGACCGATGCATTAGGGTTAGGGCATAACTTGATCTCGGTGAGACCGATCACATGAACTCGGTGAGACCGATTTCAGTAAAAGGCAAATAGAGAGTTGGTTAGGCAAACTCGGTGGGACCGATCGCTCATGTCCGTGAGACTGAAACATTACAAAAAGGAAACAGAGAGTTTGCATTGCGAACATAGTGGGACTGATCGCTCATCTCAGTTGGACCGAAACGTTATGAAGGGAAACAGAGAGTTTGCAATCCCATCTTGGTGAGACCAAACTGACTAGAGTTTCTGGGAGTGGCTATGTCAAGCGAACTCGATGGCGCCGGATAGATCAAATCGGCGGGGCCGAGTTTGACTTTAGGTTTGGGACATATGTGCGAATGAGAAAGTGGTTGTGGGATTTTGGAGCATATCACTAAGCATTTTTAGCAAGCAAGCCATTAAGCAACACCTCATCCCCTTTTAATAGTATTGGCTTTTCCTATGGACTCAATGTGATCTTGGATCACTAAAATGAAAATGTAGAGTCTTGAGCATTTACCAATATGTGTCCTTAGCTTTTTGAGGGGTCCACGTCTTAGTCCATGCCGTGCCAATAATTGAACTTTCTAAAATTATTATCTTGAAAGGATATTAGTTCAATGAGCTATATGTTGTTAAGAATTACCAAAACCACCCAGGGATTAGTTGCACTTTCAATCTCCCCCTTTTTGGTAATTGATGACAACATATAGATCAAAGCTTCGACAAATGATAATAAGAATGAAATACATCGTCGCTTTGAGAAGTATGTGATAAGCAAGAGCTCCCCCTAAATTTGTGCATTATTTAAAATTTGCTTTTGAATGTAAATCCACAATCGATTAGGATGATGGGTTACTCTTCCATGTCACATACATCTTGATGGAGCGCTCAAAATGATAGAATATGAAACATGCCCTCATCACCAAGACAAAGTGTGAATGATCATACATGAGAGATAGAGAATATCATCATCCAAGCACAAACATTAAAGTATGATATGATCAAGCACATGACCATACAAGTATCTCACGAACACAGATAGAGTATCAACCAAATAAGTAGCAACAGATTGCGAAAAGAAACAACTCTCTCTCTCTCTCTCTCTCTCTCTCTCTCTCTCTCTCTCGGCCTATGATCTATACACTTTCTCCCCCTTTGGCAACAAGTTACCAAAAAGCTCGAAAATGCATAGTGCTATGCGTCTCTCTAAGCTTGATCTCCGAGAGCTCCGGAGTGCGAAGGTGGCGTGGAGAGGAGTCCTACAACGAATGCATCTGAAGAAGACTGAGGAGCTGGTGGAGTTGCAACTGGAGGAGCAACTGAGGCTGTAGCTGCTGGTGCTGATGTTGTAGCCCTAGTGCCTGTCACTGGCACTGCTGCAGACCTCTCTGCCCTAGGCATTCTCTGAAAAGCTTCAGTGGTAGCTTTCCCTCTTCTCTCTTCAGCTTCATCCTGGAGCTGCTCAACTGCAGTCTGCATTTCTTTGACCTTCAGGTCTAGATCATAAAACTTTGTTTCGATGATCCTTTCAGGACTCTCTCGATTTTGAGTCAAGGTGGCCAAACCTTTCTCAATCCTGAAGGTAGCCTGAATGAGATAGCCAAGTAGATCTTGTTTGGACTTGAGAAATACTTGGGATGCCTCTTCAGCACTTAGCATCTTGGCTGCCTTCTCTGCTTTCGCTTTTTCTCTCTTCTCCTGAGCCTCTACTGATGTAGGATGTGAAGCATCCATAACAACCGTGGTGTCCTCACGATCAGGCCTCAAGGGAAGGTGCTCTTTGTCCAGGAGATACATGCCTGTCGGGGGTGTCGTGCGACATATGCCAACGGGTGGCTTATCATGGAGGGGGCAAATAATACGCCACCGGTGCCTGGAAACGGGATAAGGCGCGAACATGCCCGCCAGCGAATCTTACCCAGGTTTTGGGCTCTCCTAGGAGATAACACCCCTACTCATGCTGTGCGGGGTCTCCGCATGATCAAACAAGCAACAATAGTGGCTAAAAGCTTGCTCCTTGAGTTGTTTCTCTAGAGGGGGAAGAAGAACAAGGCTAGCCCTAGCTTCCTCTCTCTATGTGTGTGTGTGGGTGGACTAAGGTTTGAACCCTTTGGATGGGTGCCCTGGGGGATTTATATAGGCCTACCCCCCAAGGGTACAATGGTAATCTGGCCGGGTGTAGGACCCGGCTGTCAGTGTCTACGGTTGCCGGCTTCTCCGCCGGCCGCTGGGGCCCTCTGCCTGGTGGGTCCCGCCAGTTGTCTCGTACTTCACCGACAGGTCGTGCCTGCCGCTTGCGGGTCCTGCCGGCTGCTTAGTACTGTGGCAATGCCACTCATGATGTGTGCTTTGTCGGGGAAGGCGTGGCTACAGTACCACTGCCTGGCGGGCGTTCACTGTAGCCACCCCCCGTCTCTTCCGATTAATGGCGCACAAACTCTGAGGGAGGGGGAAGGCCACCTGCTCGGAGTCGGCCTCCCCCCGTGTTGACTAGTCGGGGCTCGCCACCTTGTGGCTTCTCACGGATAGGTAGGGCCCGCCGCCTGCGGGCCGTACCGACAGCCCGTAGTGGGAGCATGTCCTTCTCTGCCATGGGTGGCGTCAGGGGCTGCGTGGCAATAGTGTCGCGCCGGGCGAGGGATGTCCGCTCGGTACGCTGCACTGTGGCCACGCTCTACCCGGGATTTGGGGGTGGCACGTTGCACTGTAGCCATGCCCCGTCTTATCGTAAGTATGTGGGTGCTAACTTTGAGGGCGTGAGGGGCCTCCTGCTAGGAGCCAGCCTCTCTGGACGCCGCCTGCTAGGAGTCGGCCCGTCTCATGGCTTTCTTCTGAGGACCGCCGCCCTCTGGCAGCCGGCCGCTTGGACTAGCCGGCCCCAAGAAGGCGGCTCTTCGTCCCTGAGGCTTGAGGGGCGCAGTCGGGCCCGTTGTCTTGAATCGCCATGGGGAGCGAATGAGGCTACCCGTGGTCATTTACTACGACAGTAGTCCCCGAAGATGGTGGGGCACCGCTGCTGAGAAGGCGAGTAGCTTCAGCAGCTGCCTACACCGAGTGATCTGGTGAAGTTGCTCCGTCCATCTTCCGAAGCACCGACTAGTCAAAGCCGGTCGCGACCAGGTGATGTATACTACACAACCTTCTTCTTGTAGACATTGTTGGGCCTCCAAGTGCACAGGTTTGTAGGACAGTAGTAAATTTCCCTCAAGTGGATGCCCTAAGGTTTATCAATCCATAGGAGGCGTAGGATGAAGATGGTCTCTCTCAAACAACCCTGCAACCAAATAACAAAGAGTATCTTGTGTCCCCAACACACCCAATACAATGGTAAATTGTATAGCTGCACTAGTTCGGCGAAGAGATGGTGATACAAGTGCAATATGGATAGTAGATATAGGTTTTTGTAATCTGAAAATATAAAAACAGCAAGATAACAAGTGGTAAAAGTGAGCGTAAACGGTATTGCAATGATAGGAAACAAGGCCTAGGTTTCATACTTTTACTAGTGCAAGTTCTCTCAACAATAATAACATAATTGGATCACATAAATATCCCTCAACATGCAACAGAGAGTCACTCGAAAGTCACTAATGGCGGAGAACAAACGAAGAGATTATGGTAGGGTACGAAACCACCTCAAAGTTATTCTTTCCAATCAATCCATTGGGCTATTCCTATAAGTGTCACAAACAACCCTAGAGTTCGTACTAGAATAACACCTTAAGACACAAATCAACCAAAACCCTAATGTCACCTAGATACTCCAATGTCACCTCAAGTATCCGTGGGCATGATTATACGATATGCATCACACAATCTCAATTCATCTATTCAAACCAACACATAGAACCTCAAAGAGTGCCCCAAAGTTTCTACCGGAGAATCACGACGAAAACGTGTGCCAACCCCTATGCATAGGTTCATGGGCGGAACCATAAGTTGATCACCAAAACATACATCAAGTGAATCATGTGATATCCCATTGTCACCACAGATACGCACGGCAAGACATACATCAAGTGTTCTCAAATCTTTAAAGACTCAATCCGATAAGCTTACTTCAAGGGGAAAACTCAATCCATTACAAGAGAGAAGAGGGGGAGAAGCAACCTAAGATCCAACTATAATAGCAAAGCTCGCGATACATCAAGATCGTGCCAAATCAAGAACACGAGAGAGAGAGAGAGAGAGAGAGAGAGAGAGAGAGAGAGATGAAACACATAGCTACTGGTACATACCCTCAGCCCCGAGGGTGAACTACTCCCTCCTCGTCATGGAGAGCGCTGGGATGATCAAGATGGCCACCGGTGAAGGTTCCCCCCTCCGGCAGGGTGCCAGAACAGGGTCCTGATTGGTTTTTCGTGGCTCTGGAGGCTTGCGGCGGCGAAACTCCCGATCTATTCTCTGTTCTTGAAGTTTTAGGATACGTAGGTATATATAGGCGGAAGAAGCACGTCAGGGGAGCCACGAGGGCCCCACGAGGCAGGGGTGCGCCCTATGGGGGTGGGCGTGCCCCCCACCCTCGTGTCTTCCTTGTTCCTTCCTTGACGTGGGGTCCAAGTCCATCGGGTAGCTTTCGTTCCAAAAATAACTTCTCTAGTTGATTTCGTTCCGTTTCGACTCCGTCTGATATTCCTTTTATTCGAAATACTGAAATAGGCAAAAAACAACAAATCTGGGCTGGGCCTCCGGTTAATAGGTTAGTCCCAAAAGTAATATAAAATTGGAAAATAAAGCCCAATATTGCCCAAAACAGTAGATAATATAGCATGGAGCAATCAAAAATTATAGATACGTTGGAGACATATCAAGCATCCCCAAGCTTAATTCCTGCTCGTCCTCGAGTATGTAAATGATAGAAAGATAATTTTGATGCGAAGTGCTACTTGGCATAATTTCAATGTAATTTTTCTTAATTATGGTATGAATATTCAGATCTGAAAGATTCAAGACAAAAGTTCATATTGACATAAAAGTGATAATACTTCAAACATACTAACTAAGCAATTATGTCTTCTCAAAATAACATGGCCAAACAAGGTTCATACCAACAAAATCATATAGTTTAGTCATGCTCCATTTTTGTCACACAAGAATGCTCTCATCATGCACAACCCCGATGACAAGCCAAGCAATTGTTTCATACTCTAGTAATCTCAAACTTATAAACCTTCACGCAATACATGAGCGCGAGCCATGGATGTAGCACTATGGGTGGAATAGAATATGATGATGGGGGTTATGTGGAGAAGACAAAAAAAGGAGAAGATCTTACATCAACGAGGCTAATCAACGGGCTATGGAAATGCCCATCAATTGATGTTAATGCAAGGAGTAGGGATTGCCATGCAACGGATGCACTAGAGCTATAAATGTATGAAAGCTCAACAAAAGAAACTAAGTGGGTGTGCATCCAACTTGCTTGCTCACGAAGACCTAGGGCATTTGAGGAAGCCCATCGTTTGAATATACAAGCCAAGTTCTATAATGAAAAATCCCCACTAGTATATGAAAGTGAAAACATATGAAACTCTCTATATGAAAAACATGGTGCTACTTTGAAGCACAATATATGAGACTCGCTATATGAAGAACATGGTGCTACTTTGAAGCACAAGTGTGGAAAATAAAGATAGTAGCATTGCCCCTTTTTTTGGGCCTTCCTTTTTTTCTTTGGCCTTTCTATTTTTTGGGGACAATGCTCTGTTAAATGATGATCGTCACACTTCTATTTATTTACAACTCGATGATTACAACTCGATACTAGAACAAAGTATGACTCTATATGAATGCCTCTGGCGGTATACCGGGATATGCAATGAATCAAGAGTGACATGTATGAAAGAATTATGAACGGTGGCTTTGCCCCAAATACTATGTCAACAACATGATCATGCTAAGCAATATGACAATGATGAATGTGTCATGAGGATTGGTATGGTGGAAAGTTGCATGGCAACATATCTCGGAATGGCTATGGAAATGCCATAATAGGTAGGTATGGTGGCTGTTTTGAGGAAGATATATGGAGGTTTATGTGTGAAAGAGCGTATCATATCACAGGGTTTGGATGCACCGACGAAGTTTGCTCCAACTCTCAATGTGAGAAAGGGCAATGCACGGTACCGAAGAGGCTAGCAATGATGGAAGGGTGAGAGTGCGTATAATCCATGGACTCAACATTAGTCATTAAGAACTCACATACTTATTGCAAAAATCTACAAGCCATAAAAAACCAAAGCACTACGCGCATGCTCCTAGGGGGATAGATTGGTAGGAAAAGACCATCGCTCGTCCCCGACCGCCACTCATAAGGAGGACAATCAAATAACACCTTATGCTTCAAATTTGTTACATAACATTTACCATACGTGCATGATACGGGACTTGCAAACTTCAACACAAGCATTTCTCAAATTCACAACTACTCAACTAGCACGACTTTGATATTATTACCTCCATATCTCAAAACAATTATCAAGGATCAAACTTTTCTTAGTATTCAACACACTCATAAGAAAGTTTTTACTATTCTTGAATACCTAGCATATTAGGATTAAGCGCATTACCATGCTATTTAATACTCTCAAAATAATATAAGTGAAGCATGAGAATTCATCTATTTCTTAAAAATAAAACTACCACCGTGCTCTAAAAGATATAAGTGAAGCACTAGAGCAAACGACAAAC
Organism: Aegilops longissima; assembly: GCA_021605205.1. Lineage (NCBI taxonomy): Eukaryota > Viridiplantae > Streptophyta > Magnoliopsida > Poales > Poaceae > Aegilops > Aegilops longissima. Next base: position 193,460,758 of record CM038680.1, on the reverse strand, counting down.
TACTCCGAAAGATATAAGTGAAGATCAATGAGTAGTCAGTTAATTATGTAGCTATGTGAAGACTCTCTAAAATTTAAGAATTTCAGATCTTGATACTTTATTCAAACAGCAAGAAAAGCTAAAGAAAATAAAATGACGCTCCAAGCAAAACACATATCATGTGGTGAATAAAAATATAGCTCCAAGTAAAGTTACCGAGGAACGAATACGAAAGAGGGGATGCCTTCCGGGGCATCCCCAAGCTTAGGCTCTTGGTTATCCTTGAATATTACCTTGGGGTGACTTGGGCATCCCCAAGCTTAGGCTCTTGCCACTCCTTATTCCATAGTCCATCGAATCTTTACCCAAAACTTGAAAACTTCACAACACAAAACTTAACAGAAAACTCGTAAGCTCCGTTAGAGAAAGAAAACAAAACACCACTTCATGGTACTGTAATGAACTCATTCTTTATTTATATTGGTGTTAAACCTACTGTATTCCAACTTCTCTATGGTTTATAAACTATTTTACTAGCCATAGATTCATCAAAATAAGCAAGCAACACAATGAAAACAGAATCTTTCAAAAAACAGAACATCCTGTAGTAATATGTATCAAACGTATACTTCTGGAGATCCAAAAATTCTAAAATAAATTTTTGGACCTGAGGAATTTGTCTAGTAATCATCTGCAAAAAGAATCAACTGAATATCTCTCTCCAGTAAAAAGTTCTAGCTAATCTCGTGAGCGCTAAAGTTTCTGTTTTTTACAGCATGATCATAAATACTTCACCCAAGTCTTCCCAAAGGTTCTACTTGGCACAAACACTAACTAAAACACAAAACCACATCTAAACAGAAGCTAGATGGATTATTTATTCCTAAACATAACCAAAAAGCAAGCAACTAAAATAAAATTGGGTTGCCTCCCAACAAGCGCTATCGTTTAACGCCCCTAGCAAGGCATGAGGATTTCCATGATGCTCACATAAAAGATAAGAATTGAAACATAAAGGGAGCATCATGAAGAATATGACTAGCACATTTAAGTCTGACCCACTTCCTATGCATAGGGATTTTGTGAGCAAACAACTTATGGGAACAATAATCAACTAGCATAGGAAGGCAAAACAAGCATAACTTCAAAACTTTAAGCACATAGAGAGGAAACTTGATATTATTGCAATTCCTAAAAGCATATATTCCTCCCTCATAATAATTTTCAGTAGAATCATGAATGAATTCAACAATATAACCAGCACCTAGAACATTCTTTTCATGATCTACAAGCATAAAAATTTTATTACTCACCACATAAGCAAATTTCTTCTCATGAATAATAGTGGGAGCAAACTCAACAAAATAACTATCATGTGATTGAAAATTAAGATCAAGATGACAAGTTTCATGGTTATCATTATTCTTTAAAGCATACGTGTCATCACAATAATCATCATAAGTATTAGGCATGCATTCATCATAGTAAATTTTCTCATCAAAGCTTGGGGGACAAAAAATATCATCTTCATCAAACATAGCTTCCTCAAGCTTGTGGCTTTGCATATCATTAGCATCATGGATATTCAAGGAATTCATACTAACAACATTGCAATCATGTTCATCATACACAGATCTAGTGCCAAACATTTTAATGCATTCTTCTTCTAACACTTTGGCACAATTTTCCTTTCCATCATACTCACGGAAGATATTAAAAAGATGAAGCGTATGAGACAAACTCAATTCCATATTTTGTAGTTTTCTTTTATAAACTAGACTAGTGCTAAAACAAGAAACAAAAAGATTCAATTGCAAGATCGAAAGATATACCTTCAAGCACTCACCTCCCCGGCAACGGCGCCAGAAACTGCTTGATGTATATTACACAACCTTCTTCTTGTAGACGTTGTCGGGCCTCCAAGTGCAGAGGTTTGTAGGACAGTAGCAAATTTCCCTCAAGTGGATGACCTAAGGTTTATCAATCCGTAGGAGGCATAGGATGAAGATGGTCTCTCTCAAACAACCCTGCAACCAAATAACAAGGAGTCTCTTGTGTCCCCAACACACCCAATACAATGGTAAATTGTATAGCTGCACTAGTTCGGCGAAGAGATGGTGATACAAGTGCAATATGGATAGTAGATATGGGTTTTTGTAATCTGAAAATATAAAAACAGCAAGGTAACAAGTGGTAAAAGTGAGCGTAAACGGTATTGCAATGATAGGAAACAAGGCCTAGGGTTCACACTTTCACTAGTGCAAGTTCTCTCAACAATAATAACATAATTGGATCACATAACTATCCATCAACATGCAACAAAGAGTCACTCCAAAGTCACTAATAGCGGATAACAAACGAAGAGATTATGGTAGGGTACGAAACCACCTCAAAGTTATTCTTTCCAATCAATCCATTGGGCTATTCCTATAAGTGTCACAAACAGCCCTAGAGTTCATACTAGAATAACACCTTAAGACACAAATCAACCAAAACCCTAATGTCACCTAGATACTCCAATGTCACCTCAAGTATCCGTGGGCATGATTATACGATATGCATCACACAATCTCAATTCATCTATTCAAACCAACACATAGAACCTCAAAGAGTGCACCAAATTTTATACCAGAGAATCACAACGAAAACGTGTGCCAACCCCTATGCATAGGTTCATGGGCGGAACCCGCAAGTTGATCACCAAAACATACATCAAGTTAATCACGTGATATCCCATTGTCACCATAGATACGCACGGCAAGACATACATCAAGTGTTCTCAAATCTTTAAAGACTCAATCCGATAAGATTACTTCAAGGGGAAAACTCAATCCATTACAAGAGAGAAGAGGGGGAGAAGAAACATAACATCCAACTATAATAGCAAAGCTCACGATATATCAAGATCATGCCAAATCAAGAACACGAGCGAGAGAGAGATCGAACACATAGCTACTGGTACATACCCTCAGCCCCGAGGGTGAACTACTCCCTCCTCGTCATGGAGAGCGCTGGGATGATGAAGATGGCCACCGGTGAGGGTTCCCCCCTCCGGCAGGGTGCCGGAACAGGGCCCCGATTGGTTTTTCGTGGCTCTGGAGGATTGCGGCGGCGGAACTCCCGATCTATTCTCTATTCTGGAAGTTTTAGGATATGTAGGTACATATAGGCGGAGGAAGCACGTCAGGGGAGCCACGAGGGCCCCACGAGGCAGGGCGGCACGCTATAGGGGGGTGGGCGCGCCCCCCACCCTCGTGGCTTCCTCGTTCCTTCCTTGACGTGGGGTCCAAGTCCATCGGGTAGCTTTCGTTCCAAAAATAATTCTCTAGTTGATTTCGTTCCGTTTTCGACTCCGTCTGATATTCATTTTCTTCAAAATACTGAAATAGGCAAAAAACAGCAAATCTGGGTTGGGCCTCCGGTTAATAGGTTAGTCCCAAAAGTAATATAAAAGTGGAAAATAAAGCCCAATATTGCCCAAAACAGTAGATAATATAGCATGGAGCAATAAAAATTATAGATACGTTGGAGACGTATCACCAGGTGGTCCGTCTGATGATTTCGAAACATCGTGGCGGGAGCTAGGTGGCACACCAGCCCCAGCACTGTGCTTGCCGCCCGCTGCTATGCTGCGCCACACCTTGGCGCCAGCCAGCCAGGCGGACTGTCAGCCACGCTGACGGACGTCGCCGCAGGCTGGGGCCCGCCATTACCAGGCCTCGGCGAGCGTGCGGATTCGGTGCGGGTGAGGCGAACGATTGGGATTTCGTGGCGCAGTAACTACACGTTGTTTTTTGTGTGGTTAAAGCGGGGTCGTGGGGTCACGGGCGCAGTTAATCCCACGACCCCCACATTCTCGCCACCTCGGCTTTGCCGCCTGAGGCTATAAGTAGGGGGAGGAGGGGGGCGGCAGACGCACGCGCGCATTCCTCTGCCTTCTCCTTTCCTCTTCTCGCTGCTGCCACTGCACTCCGGCATCTCGCTGAACTGCCGCCGCAGTTCATCGCTGCCGAGCACCTTTCCCCCGCAGCGTTGCTGCTCTGCCGCGGGCCCGCTCACTCGCCATTGTTTTGCGCCTCCGTCGAGCCCAAGCTCTCATGGCGCGCGCAGGTGCTTGGGACGGCTCCAACGTCCACGAGGACCACATCACCTTTCTCCACCAGACGAGGTGGCTGCCCGGCGAGAACATCGTTCGGGCGTGTCCTCCGCCCGAAACGGAGATCTCGCCAGCGCCGGAGGCCGGCGAGCGCATCGTCTTCCGGTCGCACTTCATTCGCGGCCTCGGTCTGCCGGCGAGCGACTTCCTCCGCTCCTTCCTCCATTTCTACAGGCTCCAGCCGCACCACCATATGCCAAACATGGTGGTGTTGCTGTCAGCCGTCGTCATGCTCTGCGAGGGTTACCTCGGCATCCTCCCCACCCTCGAGCTCTGGGGGGAGTTCATCTACACCAAACTCGGCACAGCCGTCAAGAAGGAGGCGGCCCTGTGTGGAGCCTTCGTCGCGGTGCGACGTCTGGGTGCTGGGTACTGCTTCCCGGCCATCAACTTGATGCAGTCGGTCAAGTTGTGTCAAAGATCTTACTTCTACGTGAAGAACGTCCATCCGGAGCAGGACTTCGTCAACCTGTCAGCTTATAAAGCCGGCCCGCCGGCCGAGCCCCGCACCAACTGGACCTTCAAGCCAAAGACGTTGTCGGCCGACTCCACTGCCGCCATCGCCCGGCTCAAGGAGATGATGGAGTCGGAGGGCCTCAAGGCTTCAGACCTCCTGACCGCCCTCGTGGTGTGCCGGGTGCTCCCGCTCCAATTCTGGCCTCACATGATCAGCCAGATGAGCGGGCATTGAGACCCATGCCAGATTTGCACCAAGGAGATGCCGGACGCGGAAGTGGCCCGTCTGGGGAACTTCATCTCGAACTGCAAACTCTCGGAGGAGTGGCAATTTGGCAAGCGGCCGTACTCCCGCGCAAACCCACCGCCCGCGGTAAGTCCTTAACTCTTTTCTTTTTTATTTGCCGGGTTCTGCTTTCGCCGCCTGATCAATCGGTCATGATGCAGATCCTCACATCCCAGCCAGCAGCCGACGCCTTGGTGGAGGGTCAAGAGTACCTGCCGGACCGGTCCGTGAGTGACGTGGACAACCCCGACTTGGGGGCGGCCGCCTTGGAGGAGGAGGACGCCACAGGCGGCGGTGGCGGAGCAGGAGGCTCTGGAGGAGCCGGCATCGAGGAGTGGCTAGATGATGACAAGGAGGAGACGAGCCGCGCTGCCCACATGGCGCTGACCGGGCGGGCGCGATCTCGTCAGCCGCGCCGACCGCACCAGGTGGCGCACAGAAGCGTCGGGCTGCCAAGCCGCAGTTCGGCAGCCGGCCGAAGAAGCCGAAGAACACGGCCGCCACGACCCGGCGGCAGGAGGCCGCCGTGAAGGCGTCCTAGTTCCAGAGGACCCCAAATCAGCCCCCGATAGTGTCCGCGTAAGTGCTTGACTCTTCTTGCGTTTTTCCTTTCGTCTTTCTTGCGAAACTCCTTCTAGTTTTCTTCTTGTCTTACTTGAATAGGGCCCCGCTCTCTCTTGAGTGGTCAGCCTCTGCTTCCATCAGCGGGGGGACGGAGGGCTCCGCCAACACCCGCCGCATAGACCCGCTCGCCGACCTCCGGGAGGCGACGGAGAAGAACGCGCGGGAGGCGTGCGAGGAGCGGGACAAGGCGGAACGACGGAAAGCAGCGGCAGCCAAGGCGGCGCAGGCAGACGCGGATGCGGCGGCCAATGCGCAAGCCGACGTTGCTGCAAAGGTGCAGGTGGATGCCGCTACCAAGGCCCAGGCAGAAACAACCGCTAAGGCGAAGACGGACGAGGCGGCACGTGGCCGGGCTCCGCAACTTATCGTCCCCCTGTGTGCCATGCCACCAGCACCTGAGACTCAGGTGTCGACTGGAGTGGCCGGCGGCGAGCCGCCGGTCTTGGAGAGGGGAGGGGACAACATCACCGTTGGGGGCAGAAATGCCTCCGCACGTGCCGACTGCTGACGCACAAAGCAGTCGGCTTGAGGTGCCACCGGCGCCACCAGCTGGCAACGAGTTGGTGCCGGGCTCGACTCTGGTGGTCGACACTCCGGGGTGTCGTCGCCCGGAGAAGGCGGCGTTAGCGCCAAGGCCGCTGGATTTTGGGCCCCTAATGCCGAGGCCAGCAGCGCCGCCCCACCAAAGTGGACTCCCGGAGGCAGGACGAACATGCTGAACCGCGCCGTGAATGACGTCCAGGCCCATCTTCAGGTCCAAGCCGCTGCCCTCCAACAGTACATGAAGGAGTTTGTGGCGACGCGTACCGCCATCCGGGTATGTCTCTTGATCGCTTGTTTCTGATTCTTGTAATTTTCTTGAAATCTTCCGTGGGGGCGCGCCAGCGCACCCACTGGGTGTAGCCCCCGAGTTCCGGGCCGGCTGCTGAGCAGGCGGCTCGGAACTTAACGTAAGTTCCAAGTGCTAACCATCTCTTTTCTCTTCTGTTGTCCTTGTTGCAGGACTATCACAACATCTGCGCGGCCGCCTTCAACTCTCATGTCCGGGATCTGGCGAAGCGGACAACTGAATTGGCCGACATCCGGAGTAAGCACTCCGCTCTTCGTTCTCGCCGGGGCGCGCCAGCACACCCGCGGGGTGTACCCCCGAGATTCAGGCCGACTGCTGAGCAGTCGGGTCGGATCTTCCAGCAACCACTTTTCTTTTTTCTTTTGTTGAATCGCTCAATCCTTAGTCTCACGGGGGTGCACCAGCGCACCCGTGGGGTGTAGCCCTCGAGATTCGGGCCGACTGCTGAGTAGTTGGGTCAGATCTTCCGGCAACTACTTTGTTCTTTGTTGATTTGCTGACCGTATTTTCTTTCTTGTCTTCTACAGGAGCCAACGCCACCTTACAGCAGTAGCTGGGCGAAGCTCAAACCGCGCTGCACGCCAAGGAGGAGGAGCGCAGCAAGATGGAGCAAGAGCGCGACTGCCTGGCCAAGAAGTCGGGTGACCAAGCGGACCAGCACTAGGCGGAGCTACAGAAGCTCAAGGATGCGGAGGAGGCCCTCCAGGCCAAGTTTGAGACTCAGCGCTCGAACTAGGTCGAGAGGGAGAAGGCCCTGTCCGACGGCTACGGAGAGATCGAGGACATGCTCGATGGTGAGTTGTCCTTCTCTTTCTTCTGCCTGCCGACTTGTCATATGAGCTGGCTTCTGACTTCATACTTCTTTTTCCTTCTCGTGCAGAGTATTTCCATGGTCACGCCGTCTCAGCCAGCCAAGCCGTCGAGGCTCGCCGCGACGAGCGAAGGCTGCCTGGTGCAAAAATCGTGCCCAATGCCCCTCAGACCCTCGCTGAGCAGCTGCTTGCCGTCCAAGCTCGTCTCCGGCCGGCCCATCGGGCGCTCCGCCATCTGTAGCGCGCCGGAGCCCAGGTGGTCTCCGCCCTGTGGCCAGGTGCCCCAGTTCTGCGCACCCCCAGTCGGACCTCCGACTGGTTAGAGGTGGCTATCGGCCGCTTCGAGGCGTGGAAGGGCTCCTCAGCCCGGGCAGGTGCACGGCGGGCCTTGGAGATTCATCAAGGGGTGGTACCCTGGGCTGAACCTAGACTAGTTGGCCACTCTCCATGCTGAAGCCAGCGAAGAGTTGGCGACGGTGGCGCCCGAGCTCTATCACCGCGCCGCGGTGATCGCCGAGTACACGGACACCAGTGTCTTCCTCCCCGAGCTAAATGAGGAGGGCGCCGAGGCGCCTCCCAACTGGTTCGGCCTGAACCCAGGAGACGGCGAGGACTCGGTGGAGGAGATTGCCTCCAGCGATGAAGGTGAGGAGGAGGAGGTGGACGAGGACGGAAAAGACGATGCGCCGGATGATGGAGATGACAACCGGCCTCAGCCTGACCAAGTCTCGACCAACAAATAGTGCACTGGTGAGCCGACTGCTGCCGATGCTGACCAGGCCGAGACCAACCAGGTGGCCGTTCCACCATCCGGACCCTCGACCTCCGCCGACCCCTCCGATTCGACTGCTGCTCCTCTAGCCTAGGCAGCCATATTATCTTTCTATCCTGTTTTGTAATCTCTTTGAACAAACTTGTTAATTTGTGCAGTTCCACCCGCTGGGGGTGTATTCAAACTCTATTGAATGCTGGCCAAGGGCCTTTTGCTATGTAAATTGTCTTTGCCGATTTCGGACTTGTCTTGCTTTTCTGCTCCTTTGGCTTTTTTCCTTTGCCACCTTCCCTTAGCTGCCGTCTTGCTAGCCGGACAGCGGCTCTGCAGTCTGTGACTGGGTCAAGTACTTGGCCATTTTGGGAAGGCAAGTACTTTAGCTGTTGGTAGAGCGTAGCAAGTTAAGTTAGAAACCGGCCGGCCGGCTTCTCAACAGCCGGTCGGCGAGGCGAGGAGCCGGCTTGGCCTATGCGAATGCTTTGGTCCTTAGCCATTTTTCGTGTGGGCACCGTTTCCTGCCTTTAACTCTTGCCAGCCGGACAGTCGCTCTGTGAGCTGCAACTTATGGCAAGAGAGGGCTTAGGTGCCGACGCACCACTTGTCCAACTACAGGTAGAATTGACATAGTACAAGGCGGCAAGCCCCCGGGCCGACTGGTTGAACCCGATGCCAGGTAGAACAATGAAATAACACATTCACAGGCATAGAACTTATCATATAGATAAAAAGGGTAGCCCTCGAGTGCTCCTCGAGGGACCGGATGTCTTAGCGCTTAATACAGAAGGTAGCGTGGTACATACTGAATCAACTGTAAAATCTTCGGAGGAGATTTGCGTTCCATGGGAGCTGTGATTCCTTGCCGGAGTCATCTCTCTTGCGTGCTCTGGGCTTCTGCGCATCAATGAGGCAGTAGGAGTCGTTGCCCAAAGCTTTGCTGATGATGAACGGGCCTTCCAAAGGGGCCGAGAGCTTGTGTAGGCTGACTATTGCTGGATCAGCCGGAGCGCAAGGTCTCCCTCTTGGAACGATCTTGGCTTGACCTTCCAACTGTGGTAGCGGCGCAGACTCTGCTGGTAGATAGCGGACCGGCTGAGTGCTAATAGCCGGCCCTCTTCCAGCAGATCAACACCATCTTCTCTTGCTTCTTTCTCCTCCGCCTCCGTGTACATGGTGACGCGAGGTGAGTCGAACTCAATGTCAGTTGGGATGACGGCCTCGGCCCCGTACACGAGGAAGAATGGAGTGAAGCCGGTTGACTTGTTCGGAGTGGTGCGGAGGCCCCAGAGGACAGCCGGCAGCTCATTGATCCAGCAGCTGACCGAGCGCTCCAGTGGCTCAACCAGTCGGGGCTTGATGACGGAGAGGATGAGGCCGTTTGCTCGCTCGACTTGGTCGTTTGACTGCGGATGGGCAACGGACGCTAAGTCTAGTCGGATGCCCTACGTCGCGTAGAAACAGGCCAAGGCTCCCTTGGCAAAGTTCGTGCCATTGTCGATGATGATGCTGTGTGGCACACCGTATCAGACGATGATATCTGCGATGAAGGCCACAGCAGTCGGACCGTTCAGTTTCTTGATTGGCTTCGCATCAATCCACTTGGTGAATTTGTCCACGGTGACAAGTAGATGGGTCATGCCGCCGCGTGCTATCTTGAATGGTCCCGCCAGTTCTGTGCACCACCAGGTTCGAACACTGGGTGCGCACTAAGATCTCCCCTACCTAATCACGCCCTTAGCTTCACCGTGATCTCAAGGCTTAGCTCAAGAAACCCACAACACAGGAGACACGAGATTTATACTGGTTCGGGCCACCGTGTGGTGTAATACCCTACTCCAGTGTGGTGTGGTGGATTGCCTCCTGGGCTGACGATGAATAGTACAAGAGGAAGAACAGCCTCCCAAGAAGAGGTGTTCTTCTTCTTGGCGAGTGTGAGGATGAATCAGTTCATGCTGAGTTGCCTCCTACCGTGGTGGCTCGTCCTATTTATAGAGGCCGTGGTCCTCTCCCCAAATATTGAGCGGGAAGGGAGCCAACAACGGCCAAACTCAAAGGGAGACAACTAGTACAAGTTATCCTGACTAAAGGTGGTCTTCGCCTGCCAAAGGCTCTGGTGGTGACGCCATCTTGGGCTCCATGGTGACCTCCGTCCTGCCGTCCTGCTGGTCTTGGTCTCGTTGCACCGATATGGAAACCTTTGCCTGATGCCTCGGGACTCCTCGCCTACGCTTGCCCCTTTAGCACCAAAGAGGAAACGCGGACACTACGCATGCTGGCGCCCGCCTGGCTCCAGTTGTTATGGCTTGCGTCATAGGAACCTCGCAAGGTGTCCCTTGCCTTGATCTCTCCACCCCACGCGGGCCAGCCTGGTGAGGCTGCTCCCGAGGAGGTCCTGTGTCGTCTGCCTCGCGAGGCTTGGCCCCTCGCGAGGGTCTTTAGTGTTTGCTGATGAAGATGGGCCGTACAGGGCTGCTGGTGGACACACGCCGTGGGCCGCAGGCAGGCAAGTTTGGGGACACCTGTTCCTAGGAGGCCGACAGTAGCCCCCAAGCCCAAGGCGCGCTCGGACTTGCCTTCGAGGCAAAGCCAAAGGGCAAGTGCGGAGCACCGCAGGCCCCAACAGCCTGCGGACTTGGTCGACGCGTGGCGATTGATTGGACGTGGGCGGCCCTGCTTCCCCATGCAGCCTTGATATCCGCCTGGCTAGGCGGCCACGGCGTTCTACACAGTTATTTCCCTTTTGCTGGCAACGCACTCCCCAACTTCTCCGCTTCTTTGAACCTTAGCTTCTTATTCCAATCCGACCCGAGCTCAGTCTTCTCCACCGTCATGGCGCCGAACCGAATGGAGAAAAGGAAGAAGCCCCTGTCCTCAGCCAGCCCGCCTCTGGCCGTCGAACCCACCGTCGGCCGATCGCGGGTGCTCAATCAGGAGGCCATGGACAAGGTCCGCCATATGCTCGCTACCAGCTTCAACGAATGGGGAGGGATGGCGGCCTGGCCTGCATCCTGAGCCACTATCGACAGGACACCAACTGAGGTCCAGTTCTTCATCGACGCCCTGTGGGCTAGGCTGGTTCCTCCTTTCTCCACCTTCTTCAACGCAGTGCTTTCCCATTATCAGATCCATATGCTGCACCTTGATTCCCAATATGTCGCCCTTCTCATCGTCTTCACCTTTGTCTGCCTCATGGTGGGCATTGCCCCTTCCGTGGCCCTCCTGCGCCATTTCTTCTCGCTGCATTTGACCGACCCCCGGCAGTGCTCAGGGTGCCTGAGCTTCCAGGCCGTGGCGGCGACTCCCGGCTCGGGAGTTGACTTTGATCTCCCGCCATCTACGAGCGAGTTCCGGACGCGGTGGGTGTATGTTGATGTCGGAGTCCTCAACCCCCTGCTCTCGCCTCCGTCGGCACCCGCCGTCCCCAGCTCCGGCTGGGGTCACGAGGAGCTCGTGAGCTCCTGTCTTGCCTTCGTCTGGCTCCGGTTGAGGAGGCTGAAGGACCTTGGTGTGACCGCGCCCCAGGTGATGAAGGAGTTCCTCTGACGCCGCATCGCCCCACTCCAGCGCCATTCCCAACCAATGTGGGCCCTGACCAGCGACGAGGATCACATGAGGCTTCAGGAGTCGGGGCTCCCGGCCGAGGCACAAAGAATGGTGCTCGAAGTCTTGGCCGGTGACCCCTCGCCAGGCGATTTGCGGCAGGAGGGTTGTCTCTTGTACAGTTGCTCGAACAAGGTGGAGTTCGCTGGGCAGATGCCTCCCTTTGATGAATGGGGGCTGCGTCCAGTCGGCCTTGTGGGGCCTCGTGAGAACCCCGTCACCGTGGTTCCTCTCCTTGTCGCCGACGCCGAACTTGCCCCAAGAGTGGACGCAGGGGGGCAAGCACCACTGGAGGTCAGGTGCGCGGGTGCGGAGGCGCCGACGCTGCTCGAGGCTCCCGAGGCGCCATCCTCGGGAACCCGTGACCCTCGCCCTGGGGCGGTAGTTAAAGGGGCGACGCGACCTGCTGCTCCTGAGGCCAAACTTCCCAAGGCCTCGGTGAGCCGTCGCGAAGCGGAGCCCGACAGCTCTTCCCAGCTCCGCGCCCTTGAGGCCGTCTCCTTGGGCGCCTCTCCAGTCGCGCCCTATGCTGGCCACCACGTCCAGCGCTTCGGCAGGCTCAGTGTGGACTTCGAAGCGCTCCGCAAGAGGAAGGGTCCCCAAGCTGCAGCATTGGTGCCCTCCGCCCATTGAAACAGAGGAAGTACACCGCCATAGATGAGTAAGTACCTTATCTTTGTGATCCCTTGAGTGTCGCTTCCCTTCCTGACGGTGGCTTTTCAGGATCCCTTCCGCTGAAGTCATGAAGCCTCTGAGGAAGCAGCCTCCTCCTGCCTCTAGTCTCCCGCTGGGCTTGAGCGTCCTGAGCCAGCATGCCGCCCCTGGCGCGGGGTCGGCCGGAGAGACACACACGCCAGCCTGGCGTCTCGAAACCTCGCTCCTGCCGTCTCTTCTTCGTGGCCTCGCCGGAGGTGCGGCGAGCGTGCCAAGGGCCCCTCCTCTGGTTGTGTACGGCGGCTGGATGGCTTAAGTCTTGGCTTCCTCTTCGAGTAGCGAGCCTCGTCTCAGTCGGGCTCCCGACGAATCGCAGTCGACGATGGGGGGCGCCAGCCCCCAGCCCCCTGCTGAAAGGGGGCGAGCTGCTTTGGGTCCCGTATTCAGTCCCCGCCGCGGAGGACAGGATCGGTTGCGCGCTTGAGCGTGCGTACCAACGGAGTGTCGTCTGCCACGAGCTTTTTCAGGAGGCAATGGGCACGATGAGCCGGCTCGGCAGAGAACTCGTGGATGTTGACGCGCGCCACAAGGCCGAGGGTCTTCGGCTGATGGAGGAGCGACATAAGCTGAAGGTGGCCATCTACCTCGAGCGCCACCAGCGCGAGATTGAAAATGCGAAGGCCGAGGTGTCTCTTGCAGCCTCGCGTGAGGCCCGCACTCGGGACCTGGAAGAGGCCCGGGAAGCTTACCGTCACCATGAGGTTGCAGAGAAACGCGTGTGGGAGCTCCAAGCCTAGAGCGCCTCCTTGGAGCAGCAAGTGGAAGCGTGCAAGGCCGCCCTTGCGTTGATGAGGGGGACGCCTGCCGAGGAGGAAGAGATCCTGAAGCGCGAGGAAGCGCTGGCGCTAGAAGCCGTGGAGCGCAGCCTTGAGCTTGAGAGGCTGGAGAAGAGGGAGCGTCGCATTGCCCAAGTGGAGGATGCCGCTAATGCGCGCGAGGTGAGTATCCAGAAGGAGGTCGACAACATGGTGGCCGAGGCGCGTGCGGATCTTGTCGGCAGGTACGACCTCAAGCTGGAGCTTGTGGAAGCCGAAGCCGTGGGCCGGATTACTGCTCTCAGGACGGAGTTGGCCGAGGTGGAGCAACGGGAGAAGGCCGCCGCGGCCGCCCTAGTCTCGGCGCAGGCTGAGCTGGCCTCCGCCCGCGCTGAGTTGCTTTCTCTTCAGCAGCGAGTCGCCAACACCGAGTCCTTCGCGCAATAGAGCAGGGAGGAAGTGCTTCAGCGGCGGATGCTGGAGCACGTGCACGCCCCTATGCTCCAAGGTCTCAGGAATAGGGCCAACATGGCACTGGGCAATATCTGCAACAAAAATTCCCCTCATCCCCATGCGAACGATTATGCCAGTCACCTCTGCTTCTTCACCGACGTGGTGACGCGTATGGAGAACCGATCCGAGAGGACCCGCCAGCTTGTGGAAGAGAGGATTCATGGCCTGCTCGGGCGCGCGTTCTCCCGCGTCTTCAACCACCTCCAGAACACCTACCCCAACTTCGATTTTGACACCGCCATTGCCCCCGTGCCTGAGGCCATCCGGGGCGATCTGGCGCGATGGGTGGAAGACAATGTGGATGCGCTGGTCAGGGCCTTCGCTTCTGATGACGATGCGGTGGTGGTTGCGGCGGATGAAGGCGGCGTGGTCGACGACGGCGAGGGCGGCGCCGGCGATGGTGACGGTGATGCTAGCGATGGCGACAGTGACACCAGCGACGCGTCTGAAGATGACCCGGGGGACGCAGTGAGCGACATGTCTGATTGAACCCGTGCTTCCCTACTGTTTATCCTGCATGCGAAAACTCGAGCGCGACCCTGGAAGTTGTAAGAGCATTTGGGAGGGGAAGCCCCTCATGTAAGCAGATTACTGCCTCTATTCTTTAGGCCAAGCTGGGTATGTGCCTTCATGAACCCGTGAGCCTTGCCGTGAGTCTGCTGTTGTGGTTTACCTTAGCCAGGACAAGTCCCGAACTGGCTCGTGATGTTGAGAGTTTCTGAGGAGCCCGCCGATCCGTCTGAGAGGGCCTCGCGAGAAGCGAGTGCCGGCGATGGTAGGGCATGTGTGCAGCGCATGCGCTATACCCAGCCCCCGCTCGCGAGGGGCTCGTGAGGGGGAGGCAGCGGGCGCGAACTCCAAATCAAGGTAAGGAACCAGATTGCAAGAAATCGCACGAACGAGAAAAGGCACCCCCCGCGCACACCAATGAAAATTCAACTCCAAACTTAAATCCAAAGCCAGAAGGCAGGACTACAGAAAATAGGTTAAAAGCAAATGGCCGTGTCCGGTGCCTAGTCTAGTCTTCTTGTCTTCTCACCAGCGCGGAGCTAAGTGCTGCCACTAGGACGTGGGAGGGAGCCCCCGAGGCCCGAGGGCGGCACTCCTGAGACTCCGGGGCGCGTACAGCTCCACTCATTATTACGTGAGAGTGTCACGAGCGGAGACCTTCACAGGCGCGAGCCTTACTTCATATCGCCAGATGAGGGCCCCACCTTGCGCCACCCTCGACCACCATTGGGGGCGTCCGGAAACCAGGATGACGCCAAGGCGCAAAGGGGATTCCAACGGCGCCCTCGGCGACCACGGGTCCTCTGCGGGGGGAAGGCTCACCAGCGCCTCCTCGGCAGAGGGACTACCTCCGGGGGGTGCCTTGCTCCGCGTGGCGCGGGGAGGGGCCCTGCTCCTGGCCCCTCCCCTGCAGCCCCTAGTGCGCTCCTATTGGCAGAAGGGAGGTCTTCTAGTTGGGGCCGCCATCCACCGCTGTGACCTGATCCTCCAGTGACCCATGGTTAGCGTAACCTTGCTCCTGAAAGATTAGTGGTACCCTGTAGCTGTTATTGCCGGCATGGTCGGTGAGGCTCCCGAGAGGCTCCTGGAAGGCCTCAGCTTCCAGCGCCTCCTCCTCCCAGCCTGGCTCGAGGGACGAGCCAGGGTCATCTTCCTTCATGTACTCCTGGTCCACCATGCGGGGCATGTAGGCCTCCGAGGCCGTCGCCTCGAAGACCTCGCCGAAGTGCCCCACGCTCCATGTTGCCCGGCCCAGCGCACCACCTTGAGGATGGTAGGGCGGCATCCCGCCGGGGCCGTAGGCGGAAACGCTCGTGCCCGCGCCCATCGGAGGTGGCGCGGGTGCAATTGGGTGTCCGGTGTTGTTGGCCGCACCGGTGTCGATGAAGCCTCTTGGTGCGCCCGGAGGCACGCTGGCGCGGCGAGGCCTCCCGTGCGATCTGACCGTGGCCTAAGGCGTAAGAAGGGAGGAGAAGGGCGGTGCTCCCGAGGCCGCGGCGTCTAGGAGCTCGGCGACGCGCTCCAGCAACGCGTCCCGGCCGCTCTCCATTAACCGGCAACACAGCAGCTCCCGAGCCACCGTGAGCACGGCCCTCATGTTTGCTTCTTCCCATCGGGTGTGCGGCGCCGTGGCCGCAGTGTGGCTTGAGGCCCTTGCGGCTGCCCGCGCTTGGCGTGGAGTAAGGGCGGACGGTGCGTGACCGCGCTGCCCGCGCCCCGCAGTGTTTGGCGGTGCGCGTGCTGGTTGGGGCGCAGGGTCGAGGTCTTCTTGGGCAGACGGTGCCACACGGGCTGGCCAAGCTTCCCAGCGGTCGGTGTTGGCCCTCAGGTCGCCGGACATCGGAACCGCGGGGTGTCGGCGGATCAACTGGTGAGAGGAAAGCTCCGGCACACCCCTACCTGGCGCGCCAAATGTCGGATTTCGGGTTCCGGCAAAACCCTTGAGGTTCGAACACTGGGTGCGCACTAAGATCTCCCCCTACCTAATCACGCCCTCAACTTCACCGTGATCTCAAGGCTTAGCTCAAGGAACCCGCAACACAGGAGACACGAGATTTATACTGGTTCGGGCCACCGTTGTGGTGTAATACCCTACTCCACTGTGGTGTCGTGGATTGCCTCCTGGGCTGATGATGAATAGTACAAGAGGAAGAACAGCCTCCCAAGAAGAGGTGTTCTTGTGCTTGGCGAGTGTGAGGATGAATCAGTTCAGGTTGAGTTGCCTCCTAATGTGGTGGCTAGTCCTATTTATAGAGGCCCTGGTCCTCTCCCCAAATGTTGAGAGGGAAGGGAGCCAACAACGGCCAAATTCCAAGGGAGACAACTAGTACAAGTTATCCTGATTAAAGATGGTCTTCGCCTGCCAAAGGCTCTGGTGGTGACGCCGTCTTGGGCTCCACGGTGACCTCCGTCCTGCCGTCCTGCTGGTCTTGGTCTCGTTGCACCGATATGGAAACCTTTGCCTGATGCCTCGGGACTCCTCGCCTGCGCTTGCCCCTTTAGCACCAAATAGGAAACGAGGACACTGCGCGTGTTGGTGCCCACCTGGCTCCAGTCATCATGGCTTGCGTCACAGGAACCTCGCGAGGTGTCCCTTGCCTTGATCTCTCCGCCCCTCTCGAGCCAGCCTGGTGAGGCCGCTCCCGAGGAGGTCTTGTGTCGTCCGCCTCGCGAGGCGTGGCCCCTCGCGAGGGTCTTGAGTGTTTGCTGATGAAGATGGGCCATACAGGGCCGCTGGTGGAGCCACGCCGTGGGCATGCACGAGCAAGTCTGGGACCCCGTGCTCCGGTGACGCCGGCGAAGCCGGTAGATGTTGCTTGGAGCTAAACTTCTGGCACCCTTTGCAATGCTTGACCAACTCCTTGGCACCTTCCAAAGCAATCAGCCAGATGAAACCATGGCGGAAAGCTTTGGCGACAAGGGATCTGGAGGCCGCGTGGTGGCTGGACTCGCCTTGGTGGATATCTTTGAGGATTGCTTGGACCTTTTCGGTTCTACGCAGCGCTGGAAGACTCCAGTCACGCTGCGTCTGGCAAGCTCGCTTTTTACTATCGTGTAGGCTCTTGCTCGGCGCTGCACTTGCCAGGCCGATATCTCGTCAGCCGGCAATTCTCTATTCACCAGTAACTTGAGGATGGGCTGTGCCCATGATGGTGCTTGAATTTCTTCTACTCCCACTGCGGCCACTTGTACTAGGGCGGTTGGGTTGGGAGGCTGCGGGTTGGGGTCGGTCACCGCTTGCTGCGTTGTTAAAGTCTCCTAGCCGACCGTTGCAGCCCCCGGGCCGGGCTGTGAAGTCATCGGGCCGGGTGCAACTGCTACAGTCCCCGAGCCGCTCAATGAAGTCACCGGGCCGACTACTGCAGCCCCTGGGCCGGGCTGTGAAGTCCCCGGGCCGGGTGCGAATGCCGCAGTCCCCGTGCCGCCTTCCGAAGTCCCCAGGCCAGCTGCTGAAGCTCTTGAGTCGGATCCGACTGCTTCGGGAGCAGCCGGTACGAAGATGGACTCGGATTCTAGAGAAGTCTTGATTGACGGCTTGCGGAGGCACTGAAGGGAGACGCCGGCTGGTATTGCTTGACGGGTGGAGGCGATCCATGCCAGGGTATCAGCTGGCTCGTTTTCATTCCGTGGCACGTGAAGGGACTCGCACCCCTCAAAATATCCGCTGAGCTGCTGAACGAGGAAGCGGTAACTTGCCATGTTTGCATCCTTGGCATCCCAGTCACCAGATGACTGTTGGACCATGAAGTCGGAGTCGCTGTAGCACAGGATCCGACGGATGCCGATCTCTTTGGCCAGCTGGAGGCCGTGTACTAGCACCTCATACT
Organism: Aegilops longissima; assembly: GCA_021605205.1. Taxonomy (NCBI): domain Eukaryota; kingdom Viridiplantae; phylum Streptophyta; class Magnoliopsida; order Poales; family Poaceae; genus Aegilops; species Aegilops longissima. Next base: position 193,442,907 of record CM038680.1, on the reverse strand, counting down.
CGGCCACGTTTTTGGAGGCGGCGAAGTGAATTTGTAATGTGTATCTGAGCTTGTCGCCTTTGGGAGAGGAGAGGACAACGCCGGCTCCCAAACCAGTGCGCATCTTCGAGCCATCAATGTGCATCTGCCAATGAGTGGAGTGCGAATCTGGCGGCAGGTATTGGGTCTCGGCCCAGTCGACGAGGAAGTCGGCCAGTGCTTGGGACTTGATGGCGGTGTGTGGCTGGTAGAAGATGGTGTAGGGGGCCAACTCGATGGCCCATTTGGCCACCCGGCTAGATGCATCTCTGTTGCCTATGATCTCGGCAAGTGGGGCAGTGCAGACAACCGTGATTGGGTGCTCTTGAAACTAACGCTTCAGCTTCTTGGCAACGAAGTGCACGCCGTAACACATCTTCTGGTAGTGGGGGTAGTTCTGCTTCGAGGTTGATAACACCTCGCTCAAATAATATACTGGCCACTGGACCGGTTGTGCCCTACCGGCCTCTGGGCGCTCTACTACCATGACAGTGCTGACCACCTGGCTGGTGGTGGCGATGTAGAGGTACATGGGCTCTTTAGCAGTCAGGGCTACCAGGACAGGCGAGGTGGTCAACATCTTCTTCAGCTAGAGAAAAGCCTTGTCCGCCTTGTCATTCCACTCAAAGTGAGTGGTTTTCTTCATGATCTGGTACAGGGGAAGGGCCTTCTCGCCCAGCCGACTGATGAAGCGGCTGATGGATGCCAAGCAGCCGGTGAACTTCTGACGTCTCTAAGTCGGGTGGGTCTCTCCATCCTCTCGATTGCCTTGATCTTGACAGGGTTGCACTCAATGCCGCGTTCAGAGATCAAGAGGCCAAGGAGCTGGCCGGCTGGTACTCCGAACACGCACTTCTCTGGGTTGAGCTTGATTTGAAAACGGCGTAGATTGTCGAAGGTTTTCTTGAGATCTTCCAAAAGGGTACCGTGCTTCTCTGTTTTCACCAGAATATCGTCTACATAGACGTGGGAATTTCTGCCTAGCTGCTTGAGGAGGCACTTCTGCATGCAACGCTGAAATGTGGCACCGGCATTTCTCAAGCCGAATGTCATGGTCAGGTAGCAGAAGGCTCCGAATGGTGTGATGAAAGCGGTCTTCAGTTGGTCAACCGGGTTCAACTTGATCTGGTGGTAACCTGAGTAGGCATCCAAAAAACTTAGCAGCTCGCATCCAGCTGTGGAGTCTATCACTTGGTCAATCCAAGGCAAAGCAAACGGTCCTTGGGGCAAGCTTTGTTGAGACTGGTGTAATCAATGCACATGCGTCACTTGTTGTTCTTCTTCAGTATAAGAACTAGGTTGGCAAGCCATTCTGGGAAGAAAACTTCCATAATGAAGCCGGCTGCCAACAGGCGGGCGATCTCTTCTCCAACGATCCTTCTCTTCTCTTCTGATAGTCGGCGGAGGGGTTGCTTGACCGGCTTGGCATCTGCTCTGACATGTAGTTTGTGCTCGGCGAAATCCGTCGGAACACCCGGCATGTCTTTGGGAGACCATGCGAAGATGTCCCAATTCTCACGGAGGAAATCGACGAGCTCGCTTTCCTATTTGTATCGAGGTTGGCACCTACGACAGCGTGCCTCTCCGGGTGCTCTGGGTCCAAGGGAATCTTCTTTGTTTCTTTGGCCGGTTGGAGGGAGCCCTGGGTCACTCACTCTTTGGGCTCTGGTGACATGTTCAGCTGCTTCCCAGCCATTGCCACCACCCGGTCCAGCAGCTTCTTGTCAGCAGCAATCACAAGGGACTCAGCCAACCGACTGCTGGCTGCATCACAGGCAGATGACTTCTCATAGTCCCTGGCTATTGTGATAATACCCTTGGTTCCACTGTGGGGTCCCCGGCTCATAAATCGTGTGTAACGCCCCCGATGCGGCTATATCTCCCACGTGTCGAGGCACGACTTAGAGGCATAACCGCATTGAAAGCAATGTCGCAAGTGAGGTAATATTCACACAACCCATGTAATAATTAAGGGAAAGAGATACATAGTTGGCTTACAGTCGCCACTTCACACAGTACATAAATAAACATCCATCATTCAGAGTACACTCAAGGTCCGACTACGGAACCAAAATAAAAGAAGATACCCCAAATGCTACACAGATCCCGAATCGTCCCAAGCTGGGCACCACTCTGATCATCTGGAAAAGACACATAGTAACGACCACGATCCTCGTCGAACTCCCACTTGAGCTCGGTTGAATCACCTGCACCGCATCGTCGGCACCTGCAACTGGTTTGGAAGTATCTCGTGAGTCACGGGACTCAGCAATCTCACACCGAGATCAAGACTATTTAAGCTAATAGGAAGGATAGAGTAGTAAAGTGGAGCTGCAGCAAGCAACTAGCATATATGGTGGCTACTTCGCAAAAGAGAGCGAGAAGAGGAGCAAAGCACGGTCGTGAAGCTAGTAGCGATCAAGAAGTGATCCTGAACTACTTACGTCAGACATAACTCCAACACCGTGTTCACTTCCGGACTCCACGAGAAGAGACCATCACGGTTACACACGCGTTGATGTGTATTTTATTTGAGGTCAACTTTGGGTTTTCTACAACCGGACATTAACAAATTCCCATCTGCCTCATAACCATGAGCACGGCTTTGAAAGATATTACCTGCAGGGTGTCCCAACTTAGCCCATTATAAGCTCTCACGGTCAACGAAGGATATTCCTTCTACCGGGAAGACCCGATCAATCTCGGAATCCCGGACTACAAGACATTTCGACAGCAATAAAACAAGACCAGCAAAGCCGCCCGAATGTGCCGACAAATCCCGATAGGAGCTGCACATATCTCGTTCTCAGGGCACACCGGATTGTCCAAACTTCCGATAGGCCAGCTCAGAGTTGCCCCTGATGGCCACCGGTGGCTGACAGGTTTGGACCAGCACTCAGAGGAGAACTGGCCCGGGGGTTAAAATAAAGATGACCCTCGGGCTCGCGAAAACCCGGGGAAAAGGCTTAGGTGGCAAATGGTAAAACCAAAGTTGGGCCTTGCTGGGACGAGTCTTATTCAAAGCGAACTGTCAAGGGGTCCCATAAATCACCCAACCGTGTAAGGAACGAAATCAAGGAACATAACACCGGTATGACGGAAACTAGGTGGCAAGAGTGGAACAAAACACTGCATAAGGCCGAGCCTTCCACCCTTTACCAAGTATATAGATGTATTAATTATAGCAGATATATATTGTGATATCCCCAACAAGTAAACATGTTCCAATAAGGAACAACATCTCCATGTTCCAACAAGGAACAAACTTCAGCTTCACCTGCAACTAGCAACGCTATAAGAGGGCTGAGCAAAGCGGTAACATAGCCAAACAACGGTTTGCTAGGAAAAGGATGGTTAGAGGCTGACATGGCAATATGGGTGGCATGATATAGCAAGTGGTAGGCATCACAGCATAGGCATAGCAAAAGAGCGAGCAACTAGCATAGCAAAGATAAAAGTGATTTCGAGGGTATGGTCATCTTGCCTGCAATGTTCTCAGAGTTGTCGAAAGCTTGATCCTCGAAAGCGTTCTCAACAGGTTCCTCGTTCACGTACTCATCTCCCGACTCTACCCAAAGAAACAACACAAACAAAGGAACCACAATAAATCACGGTGCAATGCACAATCAACATGATGCAAAACATGACATGATATGCGAGATGCGATATGCAATGCTTATGTGCGCTCCGGAAGGTAAATGATGAACCAGGCATCAACTTGGCAAACCAAGCATGCCACTGGAAAGATGAGATGATTTGGTTGAAATCGATATAAAGATCACCGAATCGGATGCACGGTTTGCAAATGACAAGCAAAACAAGAATGGCGCAAATCTGCCATTAACAGCATGATGCCACTTAGCAAGCAACAATTAATTAAGCTACTGCACCCAAACGTGTCAACAAAGCACATGGCAGTGATCTACACATGATGCTCGACAAAAGATGAGCACTGAGCTACGGCTAGTTCACATTATGACAGGTTCAAACAAGCATGGCAAAAGTGCACAAAATATCAGGCTGGACTTGGCAAAAACAGCATCAGGTTGCAATGTTCAGAGCAACAAAACTACATGCTACAGGAACTTAAAATAGCAAAACAAGGCATGGCATGAATCTACTCAAAGCATAGATCAAAAGTCCCTTACTGACCATAAGCCAAAAAGGACTAGAAAATATAGTAACACCCATGTCAATATTGAAAGTTCCGTTAACAGATTCAGCAACATGGCATGTCAAAAACTGATAACGAGTAGGCATGTTAACAAGCTCAATGCACTCACTACAGAGCCTTATATAAAAAACTAAGCATACATACATCAAGAAGACATGACATAGAAGACATACATGGCAAGAACAATAACATAGCATAAATGGATCAACCACAACAAGCTAGGCAAAATTGAATAACATGTATACAATCTGCCAGGAAACATTTGATAGCAAAAGTAGAGCTCGATTGACTCAAGCTATGGCACTCCATAATTGCAAACAAAGGCACGGATGGATAGAGCAAGACATGCTTTACAAAACACCCTTACTGAAGTATCTCAAAATATGCATAGATCTCTTGGTATCATCAAGTAAACATGGCATCAAAATTAGCTAAAACAGGGCTGAAATCAGCAACATCAGGACACCTACTTTGCATGCTTGTGCTAGTCACCACATAGATCACAAAAATACATGGCATATATCCCTGGAAAGATGGCATGGCATATTTCAAAACACATGTAGGAATCAAATTCATAGGGTGCACACATTAATCATGGCAAAAATAACAAAAGTGCAAGTTCTGTTAAGAAACAGAAACTATCATCACATAGCACTCTTCCAACAGCATTTCGGGCATCAAGATGAGCTCAAATGAAAATGATACACTGAGATTAAATGATCTAATCTTCGAGGCGAACATTTTGATATATTATACGTGCAAAATGGATCTACAGATGCAAAGATATACCACTTTGAAAACGGAACAAAATAACAACAGATTAAGGACTTGGAAGAAAAGTGAGGGGGAGAAGAGGTCAACGGCTCGCTTCCCGAGGCCGGATCGGGATCGGTCTCTCGGCCTGCTGGCTAGGTCGGCGGGAGGAGGAGTAATCATGGCGGGAGGCGGGCGCCGGGGGAGGAGGAGGCGGCGCGGTGTGAAGGCGGTGGCCGGCATGGCGTGAGGCCTTGGGCGGCGCTGGGGAGCTGCGGCCGGGCGGCGGAGGCGGCGCGCCTCGCCGGGAGGCGGGAGAGGCAGGCGGCGGCGGGCTCAGCTGGAGGCGGGAGCCGGGCGGCGGCGGCGGGCTCTGGCTGGCTGGCCTGGCCAGGCTGGCCGGGCGCGGGAGAGGGCGGGGGCGCCGGTGTGTGACGTGGCGCCTGCGATTGGCCGGCAGCGACGGGGGACGCGTCCGCCTCGCCGGACGTGTCCGGCGGCGAGGGGAAAATTGCTAGGGTTTCGGGAGAAGACCCGGATTTGGAGGGAGATGTTTAAATAGGCATAGAGGGAGCTAGGAGAGTCCAAATGAGGTGTAGTTTTACCACACGATCGTGATCGAACGACGGAGAGCATGGAAGTGACTTAGATGGGTTATTGGGCTGTTTTGAAGGGTGTTGGGCTGCAACTTAAAAGAGGCCTTTGCGAGAGTGCGGTTAACCGTTGGAGTACCAAACGAGCTCCAAATGACCGAAACTTGACCGGTGGTCTCTGGTGGTATACCAAGGCCACTAGACAAACCTCGGTCCATTTCGAGAAGGTTTAATACCCGCACACGGAAAAACGTAAAAGGGCCGCGGGGAGATAGGAGTGCCGGATTGCAAAACGGACAACGGGAAAAATGCTCGGAATCATGAGACGAACACGTATGCAAATGCGATGCACATGATGACATAATATAAAATGCATGACATGGACAAAAAGCAAAAGGAGAAAAACCCAACCACGGAGGGAATATCATATATCAATGCCGAAAATGGCAAGAGTTGGAGTTACAAATATGGAAAGTTACTTCCGGGGTGTTACAACACTCCACCACTACAAGAGGATCTCGTCCCGAGATCTAGGACTGAAAGAACTCCGGATACTCGAACGGAGGTGATCCTCGCGCCCCGTGTAGCTTCTCGGTCGGAATGGTGTGACCACTTCACTTTCAGGAATTTGATTGACTTGTTGCGAGTCTTGCGCTCGGTTTCTTCAAGAATAGCAACGGGGTGCTCATGATAAGAGAGATCTTCTTGAAGGTCAATCTCTTCGAAGTTGATAGTGCGTTCAGGAGTCTTGAAGCACTTGCGAAGCTATGACACGTGAAACACATCGCACGTTTGCAAAGTTGGATGGAAGCTCAAGTTGATAGGCGAGATCGCCTCTTTTCCCAATGATCTTGAAAGGACCCACGTATCTAGGGGCAAGCTTCCTTTGATACCGGGCGGCGAGTGCCTTTCATTGGAGAGCGGAGGTAGACATGGTCTCCAATTTCAAAAGCCACATCACGGTGCTTATCATCATAATAGCTCTTCTGGCGCGATTATGCGGCTTTGAGATTCTCACGAATGACTTGGCACATTTCTTACGCTTCGTGATCAAGTCATTGCCAAGAAGTTGGCGTTCACCTGTCTCGAGCACCAATTGAGAGGAGTACGACACTTTCTCGCCATAGAGAATTTCGAATGGAGCCTTGCCCGAACTCGCTTGGAAGCTGTTGTTGTAGGAGAACTCGGCATATGGAAGACAATCTTCCCACTTCATACCGAAAGAAATGACACAAGCCCTGAGCATATCTTCAAGGATTTGATTTACTCGCTCAACTTGGCCACTTGTTTGAGGATGGAAAGCTGTCTTTGAAACGAATGTTGGTGCCCATGGCCTTCAAAAGAATCCCAAAACTTGGAGGTAAAGATGCTGCCACGGTCTCAAGAGATCACTTGTGGAATGCCGTGCAAGGAGACAATCTCGAGGTGTATAGCTCGCCAACCGAGCTGATGTGATGGATTCTTTGATAGGAAGAAAATGAGCCACTTTAGTAAGCTTGTCAATGACAACGAAGATAGCATCATTTCCACGCTTGGACTTTGGAAAGCCACCACGAAGTCCATTTCAATATGATCAAACTTCCATTCGGGAATAGCAAGAGGTTGGAGGAGACCAGCTGGTCTTTGGTGTTACGCTTTCACTCTTCTCGCAGACATCACATTCATTCACGAATTGAGCAATTTCTCGCTTCATTCGAGTCCACCAATATGACTGCTTGAGGTCATGGTACATCTTCGTACTTCGGGATGAATGGATAGAAGCGAATTGTGAGCCTCGTTCATAATGACTTTTCTCAGATCACCCTTAGGAACCACAATCCGGTCCTCAAAGAACAGAGTGTCTTTGTCATCAACGTGGAAGCACTTGTACTTGGAAATGCCCTTGTCGATACCACGCTTCACCTTTTTCACCATGGCATCCGAAGTTGAGCCTCACGAATCTGATCTTCCAAAGTAGGAGAGACTATGAGGTTGGCAAGAAAGCCTTGAGGAACAACTTGAAGATTCAGCTATGGAAAGCTTCACAGAGATCCGGTGAAAAGGCTTGAGGATTAGGCATTGCGAGAAGCTTTCTGCTCAAAGCATCTGCAATGACATTGGCCTTGCCCGGAGTATATTCAATACTTGGGTTGTACTCTTGAATCATTTCGACCCATCGAGTCTGCCTGAGGTTGAGGTTGGGCTGAGTGAAGATGTACTTGAGACTCTTGTGATCGGTGAAAATGTCCACTTTCCTTCCCAACAAGAGATGTCTCCATGTAATCAATGCATGGACAACTGCCGCCAACTCAAGATCGTGAGTGGGGTAGTTCTTCTCGTTGGGCTTCAACTGGCGAGAGGTATAAGCCACAACTCTCTTCTCTTGCATTAACACAGCACCGAGACCTTGAAGAGAAGCATCACGTAAAACTTCAAATGGCTTGGATTCATCAGAGGAGTCGAGCAGAGCTGTGACGAGTTTCTCTTTGAGGGTATTGAAAGCAACGTCACACTCGGGAGACCGACATACTTCACATGCTTCGGAGAAGGTTGGAAAGAGGCTTTGCAATCTTGGAGAAGTTCTCAACGAATCTTCGCAATAGCTTGCAAGACCAAGAAAATCATGGAGCTGCTTGACATTCGAGGAGGTTCCCAATTCACAATTGCGGACACCTTCTCGGGATCAACAGCGATACCCTTTGGCGAGATGATATGACCAAGATAAAGCACTTCATCAAGCCAGAATTCACATTTGGAGAACTTAGCATAGAATTGGTACTCTTTGAGCTTGTCTAGCACCAATCGCAAATGTTTGGCATGATCCTTCTTATTCTTGGAGAAGACCAAAATATCATCAAGATAGACCAAGACGAATTCATTGGTGTAGGGGTTGAAAATGAAGTTCATCATCCGAGAGAATGTTGGAGGAGCATTGACAAGGCCGAAAGACATGACAGTATATTCATAAGAACCAAAGCTTGTTCGAATCTGTCTTGGGAATATCTTGTTCACGAATGCGAATCGATGATACCCCATCTGAAGGTCAAGCTTGGAGAACACTGTAGCACCTTTGAGTTGCTCGAAAAGCTCATTGATGTTGGGAAGTGGATACTTGTTCTTGATTGTCTTCTTATTCAATGGACGGTGTCGGACGCAAAGTCGGTCCGTGCCATCCTTCTTCCGGACAAAAGAACACCACAACCCCAAGGAGATGAACTCGGTCGATCAAACCCAGACGCTCTTGTTCATCGAGCTGCTTCTTCAATTCCTTCAGCTCATCAGGTCCAAGCTTGTATGGACGCTTGCAAGCGGGTTCGATGCGGGCTCAAGATCGATAACGAACTCAAGCGCCGATGAGGAGGCATACCGGAAGCTCTTCGGAAAGACATCTTGGTACTCACAAGCGATGGAATCGAGAGATGGCATTCAATTCGCCCTTCTCATTGAGAGAAAACAACGAATGGTTTCATCACGAGCGGCATAGATGATCACATCATTAGAAGAGTGAGTCAATTGAATTTCCGGCAGCACAATCAAGCTGAGCTTTGTGTTGATAAAGCAGATCCATTCGAGAATAAGATCAATATCCGAGTCACCAAGAACCACTGGTTTAGACAGAAATCTATAATCGCCCATCTTGATAGAGACATACGGAACCATGTAGCTTGCATTCATGCATTTACCCGGAGAGACAACTGCTAATGGTCTAGGCAAATCTTGGAAATACAAGTCATGCTTAGATGCAAATGGTTTAGAGATGAAACTAAGCGATGCACCAGTATCAAAGAGAACTTTTGCAGGAATATCATTAACAAGAAGATTACCCATGATCACATCAGAAGAATCCTCTGCCTGAGCTGCATTCATCATATTGACCTTTGCAAACTTGGGATTATGCTTGACCACTGCATTGCTGGAAGATTTCACAGGAGGAGGAGGCGGAAGGCGCCTCTGGTTGAAGCACTTGTTCGCATAGTGACCCTTCTCACGACACTTGTTGCAAGTGACCTCGAGAGCGGACGGTGGTAAGGAGCACTTGACCTTGGAGCTTGAGAATTAGACTTGTTACGATAGCTTGGGTTGGGTGGGTGGGAAGATCCACGGCCACCTGAGTTCTTCTGCTGGTAAGGCTGACGGAACGGAGGAGGAGGCAGGTAAAACTTCTGCTGCTTAGCTGCCACTTGAGAGGACGAAGAGGACTGAACTGCATCCCTGATTCTCTTCTTAGAAGCCTCACATTTGAGCTGGGCATCTTCTTGCTTCAGAGCCATGTTGTAGAAATCATCATACTTATCTGGCTCAAACAGCACAAGAGGTAATTGCAGATCTTCTCTCAGACCACCTCTGAATTGATAGATCATACTCTTTTCATCAGGTACGTCTTGCTTAGCAAAACGAGCGAGCTTCTGGAACTGGATATTGTATTGATAGACAGACATGTTGCCCTGCTTGAGATTGCGGAACTCCTCACGCTTGCTCTCAACAACACTTTTGAATGTGATGAGCTCGAAATCGCGGCGGAACTCATCCTGTAATGACACGACCTCCTCTGGAATCTTTGTATTCTGGTACCACTCAGCAGCTTGATCCTTGAGTTGAAACGATGCAAACTTGACAAAGTCCTCGGTCCGACATTGCTACAATCAAAGTGCTTGCAGATGTCCACTAACCAATCGTCGGCGTCGTGGCCTCGACACGTAAACCGAAAGACTTCGCTGATTAGCGAGGAACCGATCGAGAGTAGCAAAATGCGGCTGATTGTTGCCTTGACCTTGATTTCCTTGATTGCCTTGCCCTGAGTGCGTTCTTGCAAGAGCTGCAAAATCATCGAGCATTGGCATTGGTGGCTGCCATGATAGCTTGCGGAGCCTCTGGAGGCGGAGGTGGAGGTGGAGGTGGAGGTTCGTGATCCCCATCATTGCGATCCGGATTGAGGACGCGTTGGCGGAGCCATCTGAAGAGGGTGACATCCGTTAGTCCTTGATAGACAAAATAGATAAGTAGAATCAGCGGATAGAAATTGCAACATATAGTCTTCACAATAAACATTCGAACAAGAATGAGCGAATGAATTCCAAAGTTAATCATCACACGTCCATTAAGGTGAGAAGCCACTTAGATAAAGATATGGAAACAACATCATCTTAGAAACAAATCGAATATCACAATTGAAAACAAAAGATTGGCTTCTAGAATGAGCGGAACAAACACATGATAGAGATTTACGCCCAAAGTGTTAGTGGTGGGGCCCACACGGACACGACGTATAGCGGACATCACGAATGACAAACAAGGCGTCCCGAATCAGCATAGCCAAGGATTCTTTAAGGCGTCTCGCGACCATCAGAATCGACCGTGAATGGGCGGACCACTAGACGTTGAACCCCAATCTCAAATCATACATCCGCCGGAAAGAATATCCCGTAAGCTACTAGAATTCCCACCTATAAACTCCCGAAACTTTCGGTTATGCAATCTGGTGTTGGGGATACAGGGACACAAAATATATCACCCAAACTAACAATACCTAGATCCATTTGTATCCATCCGTCAACACATAACCAAGAAATCCACGAAATCGTGTACCTCGACCTTGAAAAAACATCCGTTATGCAAGTCATGGCAATACTCCCTTTTCGCCACGATCTTGGGCTATCAGGGTTATCTCACCAACAACTGCACAAAAGAGATTTCGATGTCGGCAAAACTCAGGTATTCGAAGCGCAGCGATAAAATTGTGGCGACAACACCTCGGAGCTCAACTCCCGGGACACCGCCACAACCCCTAAATGTCGGGAGGCACCAAGAACAATGTTCTCGTCACAAAACCATCGGAACGATTCCAAGATACCCACGTGATCCTAAAAAATTTTTAGTGAAATTTGAGAGAGAAGAGTCAAAACTCTATGTCGGGATACCTCACCAGAGCGACGAAGGGGTGAGGAGTAAAAAGAATCCTACTCTCCGATATATATAATCCTAAGACTCAAAACATTTTCCATTCTAGACTCAACAACGTCAACAAACAATCAAGTAGGGGCTCCTAAGTCGGGAAGGCTCGATTACCAACTTATAGCGCCCCGATGCGGCTATATCTCCCACGTGTCGAGCACGACTTAGAGGCATAACCGCATTGAAAGCAATGTCGCAAGTGAGGTAATCTTCACACAACCCATGTAATAATTAAGGAAAGAGATACATAGTTGGCTTACGATCGCCACTTCACACAGTACATAAATAAACATCCATCATTGAGTACACTCAAGGTCCGACTACGGAACCAAAATAAAAGAAGATACCCCAAATGCTACACAGATCCCGAATCGTCCCAAGCTGGGCACCACTACTGATCATCTGGAAAAGACACATAGTAACGACCACGTTCCTCGTCGAACTCCCACTTGAGCTCGGTTGAATCACCTGCACTGGCATCGTCGGCACCTACAACTGGGTTTGGAAGTATCTGTGAGTCACGGGGACTCAGCAATCTCACACCCGCGAGATCAAGACTATTTAAGCTAATAGGAAGGATAGAGTAGTAAAGTGGAGCTGCAGCAAGCGACTAGCATATATGGTGGCTACTTCGCAAAAGAGAGCGAGAAGAGGAGCAAAGCACGGTCGTGAAGCTAGTGGCGATCAAGAAGTGATCCTGAACTACTTACGTCAGACATAACTCCAACACCGTGTTCACTTCCCGGACTCCGCCGAGAAGAGACCATCACGGTTACACTTGATTGATGTGTATTTTATTTGAGGTCAACTTTGGGTTTTCTACAACCGGACATTAACAAATTCCCATCTGCCTCATAACATGGGCACGGCTTTGAAAGATATTACCTGCAGGGTGTCCCAACTTAGCCCATTATAAGCTCTCACGGTCAACGAAGGATATTCCTTCTACCGGGAAGACCCGATCAATCTCGGAATCCCGGACTACAAGACATTTCGACAGCAATAAAACAAGACCAGCAAAGCCGCCCGAATGTGCCGACAAATCCCGATAGGAGCTGCACATATCTCGTTCTCAGGGCACACCGGATTGTCCAAACTTCCGATAGGCCAGCTCGAGTTGCCCTGATGGCCACCGGCGGTGACAGTTTGGACCAGCACTCGAGGAGAACTGGCCGGGGGTTAAAATAAAGATGACCCTCGGGCTCGCGAAACCCGGGGAAAAGGCTTAGGTGGCAAATGGTAAAACCAAAGTTGGGCCTTGCTGGACGAGTCTTATTCAAAGCGAACTGTCAAGGGGTCCCATAAATCACCCAACCGTAAGGAAGCGAAATCAAGGAACATAACACCGGTATGACGGAAACTAGGTGGCAAGAGTGGAACAAAACACGGGCATAAGGCCGAGCCTTCCACCCTTTACCAAGTATATAGATGTATTAATTATAGCAGATATATATTGTGATATCCCCAACAAGTAAACATGTTCCAATAAGGAACAACATCTCCATGTTCAACAAGGAACAAACTTCACTTCACCGCAACTAGCAACGCTATAAGAGGGCTGAGCAAAGCGGTAACATAGCCAAACAACGGTTTGCTAGGAAAAGGATGGTTAGAGGCTGACATGGCAATATGGGTGGCATGATATAGCAAGTGGTAGGCATCACAGCATAGGCATAGCAAAAGAGCGAGCAACTAGCATAGCAAAGATAGAAGTGATTTCGAGGGTATGGTCATCTTGCCTGCAATGTTCTCAGAGTTGTCGAAAGCTTGATCCTCGAAAGCGTTCTCAACAGGTTCCTCGTTCACGTACTCGTCTCCCGACTCTACCCAAAGCAACAACACAAACAAAGGAACCACAATAAATCACGGTGCAATGCACAATCAACATGATGCAAAACATGACATGATATGCGAGATGCGATATGCAATGCTTATATGCGCCGGAAGGTAAATGATGAACCAGGCATCAAATTGGCAAACCAAGCATGCCACTGGAAATATGAGATGATTTCGGTTGAAATCGATATAAAGATCACGGAAGCGGATGCACGGTTTGGAAATGACAAGCAAAACAAGAATGGCGCAAATCTGCCATTAACAGCATGATGCCACTTAGCAAGCAACAATTAATTAAGCTACTGCACCCAAACGTATCAACAAAGCACATGGCAGTGATCTACACATGATGCTCGACAAAAGATGAGCACTGAGCTACGGCTAGTTCACATCATAACAGGTTCAAACAAGCATGGCAAAAGTGCACAAAATATCAGGCTGGACATGGCAAAAACAGCATCATGTTGCAATGTTCAGAGCAACAAAACTACATGCTACAAGAACTTAAAATAGCAAAACAAGGCATGACATGAATCTACTCAAAGCATAGATCAAAAGTCCCTTACTGACCATAAGCCAAAAAGGACTAGAAAATATAGTAACACCCATGTCAATATTGAAAGTTTCGTTAACAGATTCAGTAACATGGCATGTCAAAAACTGATAACGAGTAGGCATGTTAACAAGCTCAATGCACTCACTACAGAGCCTTATATGAAAAACTAAGCATACATACATCAAGAAGACATGACATAGAAGACATACATGGCAAGAACAATAACATAGCATAAATGGATCAACCACAACAACCTAGGCAAAATTGAATAACATGTATACAATCTGCCAGGAAACATTTGATAGCAAAAGTAGAGCTCGATTGACTCAAGCTATGGCACTCCATAATTGCAAACAAAGGCGTGGATGGATATAGCAAGACATGCTCTACAAAACACCCTTACTGAAGTATCTCAAAATATGCATAGATCTCTTGGTATCATCAAGTAAACATGGCATCAAAATCAGCTAAAACAGGGCTGAAATCAGCAACATCAGGACACCTACTTTGCATGCTTGTGCTAGTCACCACATAGATCACAAAAATACATGGCATATATCCCTGGAAAGATGGCATGGCATATTTCAAAACACATGTAGGAATCAAATTCATAGGGTGCACACATTAATCATGGCAAAAGTAACAAAAGTGCAAGTTCTGTTAAGAAACAGAAACTATCATCACATAGCACTCTTCCAACAGCATTTCGGGCATCAAGATGAGCTCAAATGAAAATAATGCAATGAGATGAAATGATCTACTCTTCGAGACGAACATTTTGATATATTATACGCGCAAAATGGATCTACAGATGCAAAGATATACCACTTTGAAAACGGAACAAAATAACAACAGATTAAGGACTTGGAAGAAAAGTGAGGGGGAGAAGAGGTCAACGGCTCGCTTCCTGAGGCCGGATCGGGATCGGGTCTCGGCGGCGCGCGGGCTAGGTCGGCCGGGAGGAGGAGTAACCGCGGCGGAGGCCGGCGCCGGGGGGGAGGAGGAGGCGCCGGTGGGCGATGGCCGGCCCGTGTGGCGCCCGTGGCAGAGGGAGGCGGGGGAGCTGGGGCAGCGGGGGGCGGAGGCGGCCTCGGCGGCGGGCGGCGCGCTGCCCGGGAGGCGGGAGAGGCGGGCGGCGGGCTCATGGGAGGCGGGAGCCGAGGCGGCGGGCGGGCTCTGCTGGCCCGCCTGGGCCCCATGGCCGGGCGCGAGGGGGCGAGTGGGGCGCCGGTGGCGACGTGGCGCCCTGCGATTGGCCTGGCGGCGGCGGGCGGACGCGTCCAGCTCGCCGGACGTGTCCGGCGCGGAGGAAAATTGCTAGGGTTTCGGGAGGAAGACCGGATTTGGAGGGAGATGTTTAAATAGGCATAGAGGAGCTAGGAGAGTCCAAATGAGGTGTAGTTTTACCACACGATCGTGATCGAACGACGGAGAGCATGGAAGTGACTTAGATGGGTTATTGGGCTGTTTTGAATGGGTGTTGGGCTGCAACTTAAAAGAGGCCTTTTGAGAGTGCGGTTAACCGTTGGAGTACCAAACGAGCTCAAATGACCGAAACTTGACCGGTGGTCTACGGGTGGTATACCAAGGCCACTAGACAAACCTCGGTCCATTTCGAGAAGGTTTAATACCCGCACGGAAAAAAAGCGTAAAAGGGGCGCCGGGGAGATAGGAGTGCGGATTGCAAAACGGACAACGGGAAAAATGCTCGGAATCATGAGACGAACACGTATGCAAATGCGATGCACATGATGACATAATATAAAATGCATGACATGGACAAAAAGCAAAAAGGAGAAAAACCCAACCACGGAGGGAACATCATATATCAATGCCGAAAATGGCAAGAGTTGGAGTTACAAATAAGGAAAGTTACTTCCGGGGTGTTACATCGTGGTCACCTAATGCACGTGTACAGTGATCCCAGAGATCAATGCTCACTGAACACAGAGAAGTTGTATAACAAGAGTCTTACATCCATTCGTACCGTCTTACATAAATTATGACCATTATGGTCAAGTCTTGAGTATAACTTCGCAGCGGAAATCTTCGTCGATAACTTGGACCCATGCCATCTGCCTTAACCCTACAGGCATTCTGACTGGGAAGCGTCCTAGCTCGCATGTTCGTCACCGAAGTATTCTTCTTCATATCAGGTTCTTTCATGCCTGGCCAATAAAATAACCAGTGGCAAGCCAATGAGTACTTTAAATGTACTTGCAAGCAACCCATGTTTTGGTTCAAGATACAACAATGCATGATATAGGTAATTTTTTGCAGAAAGCTAGTTTTGAGTGGAATGACATGTTCAACAACTTGTAAGATGTGCATCAGGAGAATTCAAGTAACCACGAGGACATGTTACATATATCAACATAAATAGAGTGGGCATAAACCCAACTCAATCATCTCAAGTCCTTTGACATGACCCAAGTAGTTCTTCCCACTTACCAAAACACATACACTGGTTTGTAAACACGTGGACGTAGACCAAGAGCGGTTACCCAACTGTCCTTGACTGTGGACACGGCTATTCAAATAGTTTTACACTCTGCAGGGGTTGCACACTTTACCCACAAGATTCGGGGAACTTCCATGTCATCCACGACCCGTGGTAACTCAAGTACCCGGGGTAAGCACCCGATTACTATCTTTCCCTAGACGACACTAACAAAGAGTCCACTCGTTGTTCCGTATCCTCACGATGTACATCATACGAGACTCACTCAAGATCGTAACATCTGAGAGGGGACACAACGGTTTATCCGGTGCCCTGTGAAAACAGTCATGGCCACCCTACCTGGCACGACCCCGTCCCGAGAGAGAGCACCAAATCTCCCCCGTCACTAGTAATCCGGGCTCCAAGCTAGTATTGGCCTAGGTAATCAATAATGCCCTTTCCCATACAAGGGTAGAGTGGTTGCGCATGTAAGGTTGGAATAACGGTGCAACTTAAGCCAATCCTTTTGAAAACAACACACACACTTGCCCGGTACACCACTTCGTCATCAAGTGGCTACCCAACTCATAATCTCCCCCGGGCATAAGTGGCACCCGATGGGGTTTTTTGAGAAGTCTTTTGAAAATACTTTGTCTCCATCACCATGCATATTCTCGTCCCTATTTGCGTAGCACTACTTTAGCATCCTATCTACTCCCACCAGCATAACCCTCATAAGAAGGTAGGGTCATGCATAATTCAAGTATCAACAAGGAAGTAACAGAGGCAACCCATCAAGGTGGTTACCACCTCATCATGATTCCGTTGCAACAACAATATGGTGCTATATGACATGCATAAAAAGGGTTTCATAGACATGGTCAAAGGGCTGCTTGCCTGGTTTCATCAGAGTCTTGACTTCTTCTGGTCCTTCTCCAAGTACTTCGTCTACTTCGTCAACTAACGTCGGAAACAAACACAATAAGCAACACCACAAGGCAAAAGTAAAAGTGCTCTAAAAATATGAAGTTGACTTTTCTAGGACTTCTTTGGTTATATGGAAATTAATCAGAGTGGTTTCATTGGGACTGGATCAGTGGATATTTTTGAGTATTTCAATATGATAGAATCAATGGATTTATGGATTTGCAAGAAGTGTACATAAATATATTTTTGAAAACTAAGCAAAGGCATCCATTTAACAAATCATGATTTTAGAAGCATCTAGGAGTTGGTTTCACTGGATTTGGAATTCAAATGAATTTCCTATGAATTTGCAAAGTTGACAAATATGAAGAAATGGCTCATTATATTGTGTGGTACAGAATGTATTAATAAAAATGTTCATAAACTAAGTTATGAACTTAGAAGCATCTAGGAATTTGAATCATGGCATTTGAATCAATTTTGAGCTCTTTGTGATTTTCTAAAGTTCATCACAGAAATAGGAAAATTGGGTTTTACAAAATATGTGTGAAGAAAAGTTTCCTGGAAAAATGTGCAAACAACACCATGTGATAGATCATGAATTTATGAACTACTAAAAATTTGAATCATCAAATTTGGAGCTCTCTTGAATTATTTATGGATTTTTGAAGTTGACTAGAAAAAAGAAAAAGTAAATAAGGCTTTAACCTTATCCTGCACACGGGGCGACAGATAGACCGTGGGCTGGCCCAGCGGCTTGTCTGCGCGGGCAGAGGTGGTGATGTCGAAGGCGGCTTCACGGGGGTGCGCCTTCGCGCAGGGGAGGTGGATCCGGCCGAAGCCGTTTGCACTTAAATGGTCGGGCCCGCCCGCTGGGTCGCTGACGCGCGGGGCCCAGCAGCAGGCTGTCTTCAACCTCCCGCGCGCGCTCCGGCCACGGGGAGGACCGGCTCCCGCCGGCGATGTGCGGGGCTACAGAGCATCTCCGGCGACTCTCAACCCATCGGCGTGCTCAGGAGGCCACGCCGCACCCATCCATGTGCTTCACGCACGCCGGGGGGGTGTAGTGGCGGTGGCCTGGATGGCCGCGGAGGAGGCTGTCGGCGAGCTTTGGCACAGCGAGGAAGGCACAGGGGAGGAGGAAATAGAGTGTGGGGCGAGTCGTCCGTGGTGGTGAGGGGGCTCTGGAGTGGCTAGGGAGAGAAGAGAGGCTCGAAATAGCCCAAATTTAGCACGGGGCCGGCGACGGTTCTCTGTCCATGGAGGAATATGGCGTGCACGAGGAGGGAAGTGGGTCATTTCAGGGGGTGCACAGGAGGGAGAGAGAGCCAAAGGAGTAGAGAGGGGGCTCGGGGGCGGCCTTAAGTAGCCGACCCGTGGCTCACCCTGGACGCGGCGCACGGGTGGCCGCGGCAACGACTCGGGCGGCCAAGAGAGAGGGCAAGGGGTTGTCTGTGGCGTTAGTGGGGGTGGAGTAGGGCGCCAGGAAGAGAGAGAGGGAGCAGGGCGAGCTCCGGGTCGAGCCACGAGCTCGCATGACATTGGCGGGCTCGGGCTGCTCTGGGCACGCACGGCATGGGCAAGACAGAGGGGGAAAGGAGGGGGCCAGTGCGGTGGTGTGTTGCGGACGTTGAGGCACCTCTACTGGCGCAAGGGGGAGGCTCGAGGCGGTCGAGGGACGCGGCGTCAACGGTCGCCTGCTCTGCCTTGCGCTCCAGAGCATGCAAATGGCCGGCATCCGCGGCTTTTTGCGCGCACCTGGGCGTCCAGTTGTGTCTGGCGTCTGCAGGAAGAGTAAAAAAGAGGGAGGGAGGCTTTGGATGCTCTGGAACTTGCAAAGAGTAGGAGAGAGATGAGAAGGGAGGGAAAAGTGGCTGTCCACAGAAGAAAAGTGGGTCTCTTCCCCCCCCCCCCCCCTTAATCATTTCTCCTTGGGAAGCAAAGCATGTAGGAGTTAGAGGAGGATCACGGGAGGCCGTGGGAAAAAGTTCAGCTCATGGAAATTAGTGGAAGGGGCCTAAACAGGGATTTTGAGTTTCTGTCAGAAGGTGTTTGATGAAGGTTTGGCCAAGTAAATGTACTTCCCTTGTCATGATGCTTGACAGGGTCAAATGGCATGAGAAAATAAGAGGTTCCACCAAGATTGAGTTCATTTGGGCAAAGTTGCCAGTGCAACTTTTGTAAACCCTAGAAATCAACAGAAATGGACTTTACAAGGTTTAGTCATGCAAATATATTCTCCTTGATGCACCACTTAGTGTAGTGACATCATTTGAGGTTATGAACATGTCCACAAAAGTTGAGATCAAAAGGAGAAAGTTGCCAATGTAGAGTTGTTCAAATTTGGTTCTGGAGAGAGAGGGTTTTGGGGCACTTTGATCAAGATACCCTTCTCTCCAACTTGTTTCATTTGGTCTAGATTCATTATTACACCATTTGAGCATGTGCACCAAGTTTGAGAGCATTTGGACATGTTTGACAGTGCAAAGTTGTTCAAACTTGAAAAAGGACAGAAGTGGTTTTGAGAGGATTTCATGGGGTTATACTATTCTCCATGACATGAGACTTGGCAAGATCATCAAACATGTCATATTTGACATGCTAGAATTTTCTTGGAATTTTTGGGGAATATTTCCTTTGTAAATATTTCAAAACCTTGAAATATCCTGAAAGGGTTTTTGAGGGATTTGACCAATATTTTGAACATGACCATGTGTTGAAACTCTTATATATGGACAATATATGTCCACTGAGTTTCCCTAGGTTTTTACCAAATATTTTTAACGCATTAAAATAATTTTAACCTATTAAAGACCATTTCGGGCCTAAAGAAAAAGCCTTTAAAAAATAGGAAAATAACTTTTAAAATTATATTTTTGTGGTTTCTGGGTGTCCTATATCTAATAGGAGTCAAATATATTTTTGGAAAGATTTTTGCTGCCCTTAATTAAGTACTTGCAGTGCAAATCTCAATTTAGGGGTTTTTGGAAAACTAATTTTTGAAAATACTATTTGGCCAAATGATTTTTTAAGAAATTATTTTTATGTCCTACACACATGGTATGATCATTGGGGAAGGTTTTTGGATCAAGGAGAAGGAGTATAAGGGTTGGAGAATTTATTTGATTTTTAGAGCACTTGCAAACAGCAGTCAATCATTCATTCAAAGCAAAGACAAAACACTCAAAAGTTTTTGTCAAACCACATTTTAGCATGATTTATTGACTTCAGTGTTGTGGCATGAAAATCAGTGTGTGACAGACCTACCCCCCTTAAAATAATCTCGCCCCGAGATTCCCAGACTAGGCGCGGAAAGAGATACAGAAACTTGGATCTGGGGTAGTCTTCAAGTCCTCACGTTGCTTCTGCTTCCGTGTGGTGCTCCATTTAACTTGATGTACTTGATGATGTGGCTTCGTGTATGACGTTCTTCTTGATCCAGGTTGCTAATAGGTAGCTCGCGGTAGGTTAGATTGGGCTAGGGGTCGATGGCTCGGTGGTCGATGCCCTCGTAGATATCGGGCTAGTTAGGAAGTTGGAAACACTTCCGGGGTGTGTCGCGTGGAAAAAAGGTGTGCACATTGGGTAACTCAGGTGGTAACTCCAGCTAGTAATTGTCTCTTCGTCTCGTAGCGATCTCAGAGGGGGTTGTTAAATCTGGGAGTGAGCTTCTGCTTGACATGGAAATGCTTGGTTCTTCTGAGAGGAGTGACCCGTTGGTATAGATGGTCTTCGATGCAGGAGTTTACTTCTTCACGATGGCGGTTGGCTTAGTTCTTTCTCCTTGGCATGGCGGTCTTCAGATATTCCTTGACTAGCTGAACGGCTCTTCTTCCGTCTTCGGGTAGACAAGTAGGTCACCAAATAATGATGACAACTATCTTGTCTAAGTACTCCATGAAGACTTTGTTGACGGGGTACATAAAGTAGGTTGGGGTATTGGTGGTGGTCATGGTTGAGTGTTGGCCAGGGTCTACTTGACCTAGAACCAAAGCCTGTGGTTGTGATTCCGACCATATCGTGGCTTGGTGGGGCTTAAGGGTTTCAAGGATTCTAGTGTACGAGTGAAGGTTTATCATCTTATCCTTAAGCACGATTTCTGAGAGGCCAATTGTTCTATCTAGTCCTTTAAACAAATAACCTTATACCACCGAAAGCATCAACTCATGTAGGTCAGCTCCAATCATAACCCATGCTATTATTATTCTAAGGACTTCCGAGAGGAGGTTTAACAGGATCATACATGTCTACGATCCCCAAACTCGTACGTATGTCTACCCCTAAAAATCCAAAAGGTATACAAGCTTCCAAGCTTGAGTTAAACATGACAATCCAAGTGTTCATCCTATTCTCCCAGGGTCCAAGGTAGTGCATCTTTATCCTAAGGAAACACGTCGTATGCCACTCCAAGATCTTGTTGCCTTCCTAAGAATCAACTCTAGTAGCCCATCATCTTCCATCAATCGCAATCCATAAATTCTACAAATCCATTGTTTATGGTGTCCCACATGATCTCCTAATGTCCTATAATCCCCAGACACTTTAAAGGGCTATCTTTGCTATAGTCAGTCCACCGATTCCCATTATCGGGGTCGAGTAAACTCCAAGGTCAGGCTTTATATAGACTCCTAAATCAACTTCGACAATTAACCCAATCTCCTAGTTTATCATCCACCGAGAAACATGGTATCATGATCGAGATCTTTAGTCTAAATCCAATTTACTCCGAACCATGTAGGCATGCTCAGCATCTATATTCAACTAGAATCACCTACTTAAATCTGAATCTCATGTCCAACGAGAACTTCTACACTTTTCCCCAAGTCATTATCGTCATATCAACTATCTCCTATCAATATCCCCTGGCTAAGTCAAATCCTTATACTTCCAAGAATTTCGTCTTGCGGTTATAATTGTTCTACAAAAATCCAATTTACTCGGGGGGTAATGAAAGTTATGGTACCTCCATTAACACGATCCCACCAAGTTCATCTTCCAATATGAAAGCCTCATAATCCACCAAATAGTCTCAGATAATTCCTCAAGGTCATATATAAAATATCATCAAGTCATTTGTCCTCTATTCCTATATCCTCAAATTGGTCTTCCCTATGGCATAGGCAGTTCTTGTGCTATATTAGGATGACAATGTGCTTGCTCACTACGTCCACTAGTTCCATAATGAGCCCAGTGTTGTGCAAGTTTACAGAGGCTTAACTGGTTCTCTCGCAATTCCGTAGGTCAAGCTCATAGTTAAGGATTTGAGATGGGGCATCTTGTGAAGTCTCGAAGGGTCTAGAGATGGGTTTCCAGTCTTGAGGTGTAAACATACGGGGTTGCACTTGGTCAAGGAGTCTGTAGCAAAAGTCTTCAGTGCTAGTTGGTTGCTGAGGTGGAATCCTTGGTGCATCTTGTATTGCTTATCTTCAGTTGACGAGAGAGATTAGAGGGAGAAGTAGCATAGAGGAGGGGAATGCCTAAAGGGAGTTCTATAGTGCTAGTGCAACAAACAGGTGAAAAAAGGGCCAAACAAAAGAAAACAAGGAAGGTGATATAGTTGCGTACTTGTTGCCTAGGGCAAAAGTTGCGACCTATCTTAAAACACAAACAAATAAAAACAAGCAACAGACAATCATGGTTCTATTTGAACCATCATATAGACTCGACTGCACATAGGGGGTACACGACTCATCCTACCCTAGGGGTTCTCGGATACAGTAGTCGTGCTTTGCTCCGTGCCTCGTGCCGTCTTCTGGGTTTCCCTCAGGTGTTGCTACGTCTCTTTGTTCTATGAAACAATCCGGGTTGAGCCTGAAAATTCTTCAACAACTTCTCGCCTGTTGAAATGGTGGGGTGAAGGTGGCTTCTCGTAGCAGGCATTGACTCAGTCTTCTATTGTCTTCTTAATCATGACGATCCCTTTTTGTCTTCTAAGGCGTCGATGGTACCAAGTAGGTGATCCTTTATGCAATGACCTTAACAAGGCATAGTAGAGGTCCAACATGTCGGTTACGTTGATGACAACATCGACACCGAGAGCGGGGGATGAAGGGAACCGTTTTCCTGCTCACTATAATGAGGCGGACCAAATGGCGAGGTTCTCATCCACCGGTGGTTGCCGATACAACAATGGTAAGGACATGGTTGCTCTATTAGCGATGTATATCATGATCTTGCATATCTTACACCCTGATCGTCATAGGACAAGGTTGCATCATTCTGGGGAAATTCAAAGGTATCACCATCCTCTGGGTCTTCATGTCCTCATTCCTCAAAGACGCATCTTCTGTTAGCATCGTCTTGCTGTGGTGTCGCCAATCTTATGTTCAGAAGAGGTGGGTGAGTGTTTGGCAAGGTGTACTCCTGCTAGGTTATTTACGAGGATTACAAGGAATCCTGTGGTCAGGGGCATAAGGGTAGTAGCGACCAAAAGTTTTGACGGGTAAGAGATCAATAAGGAAAATATACCTTAGTTTTTGAAAAACTGAGAAGGGAAGAGAAGTATAGATAGTTTTGAAAACTAGTAATAGTTTTGGAGATAGTTGCGCCCTAAATAACGATAGTGCTAACTAAGGCTTCCTACAGTCAGGATGGCTCTGATACCAGCTCTGTGGGGTCCCCGATTCATAAACTGTGGTCACCAAATGCACGTGTATAGTGATCCCAGAGATCAATGCTCACTGAACACACAGAAGCTGTATAACAAGAGTCTTACATCCATTCACACCGTCTTACATAAATTATGACCATTATGGTCAAGTCTTGAGTATAACTTCGCAGCGGAAATCTTCGTCGATAACTTGGACCCATGCCATCTGCCTTAACCCTACAGGCATTCTGACTGGGAAGCATCCTAGCTCGCATGTTCGTCACCGAAGTATTCTTCTTCATATCAGGTTTTTTCATGCCTGGCCAATAAAATAACCAGTGGCAAGCCAATGAGTACTTTGAATGTAATCGCAAGCAACCCACGTTTTGGTTCAAGATACAACAATGCATGATATAGGTATTTTTTGCAGAAAGCTAGTTTTGAGTGCAATGACATGTGCAACAACTTGTAAGACGTGCATCAAGAGAATTCAAGTAACCATGAGGACAGGTTACGGATATCAACATAAATAGAGTGGGCATCAACCCAACTCAATCATGTTCCTTTGACTTAACCCAAGTAGTTCTTCCCACTTACCCAAACACATACACTGGTTTGTAAACATGTGGACGTAGCCCAAGAGAGGTTGCCCAACTGTCCTTGACTGTGGACACGGCTATTCAAATAGTTTTACACTCTGCAGGGGTTGCACACTTTACCCACAAGATTCGGGGAACTTCCATGTCATCCACGACCCGTGGTAACTCAAGTACCCGGGGTAAGCACCCGATTACTATCTTTCCCTAGACGACACTAACAAAGAGTCCACTCGTTGTTCCGTATCCTCACGATGTACATCATACGAGACTCACTCAAGATCGTAACATCTGAGAGGGGACACAACGGTTTATCCGGTGCCCTGTGAAAACAGTCATGGCCACCCTACCTGGCACGACCCCGTCCCGAGAGAGAGCACCAAATCTCCCCCGTCACTAGTAATCCGGGCTCCAAGCTAGTATTGGCCTAGGTAATCAATAATGCCCTTTCCCATACAAGGGTAGAGTGGTTGCGCATGTAAGGTTGGAATAACGGTCGCAACTTAAGCCAATCCTTTTTGAAAACAACACACACACTTGCCCCGGTACACCACTTCGTCATCAAGTGGCTACCCAACTCATAATCTCCCCCGGGCATAAGTGGCACCCGATGGGGTTTTTTGAGAAGTCTTTTGAAAATACTTTGTCTCCATCACCATGCATATTCCCGTCCCTTTTTGCGTAGCACTACTTTAGCATCCTATCTACTCCCACCGGCATAACCCACATAAGAAGGTAGGGTCATGCATAATGCAAGTACTTCGTTGGTTTCACTGGATTTGGAGTTCAAATGAATTTCCTATGAATTGCAAAGTTGACAAATATGATGAAATGGCTCATTATATTGTGTGGCACAGAAAGTATTAATAGAAATATTCATAAACTAAGTTATGAACTTAGAAGCATCTAGGAATTTGAATCATGGCATTTGGATCAATTTTGAGCTCTCTGTGATTTTCTAAAGTTCATCACAGAAATAGGAAAATAGGGTTTTACGAAATATGTGTGAAGAAAAGTTTCCTGGAAAAATTTGCAAACAACACCATGTGATAGATCATGAATTTATGAACTACTACAAATTTGAATCATCAAATTTGGAGCTCTGTTGAATTATTTATGGATTTTTGAAGTTGATTAGAAAAAAGAAAAAGGAAATAAGGCTTTAACCTTATCCTGCGCACGGGGCGACAGATAGACCGTGGGCCGCCCAATGCCGGCTGCTGTGGCAGAGGTGGTGATGTAGAAGGCGGTTTTGGGTGCGCCTGCCAGGGGAGGCGGATCCGGCCGAAGGCGTTTCCACTTAAATGGTCGGGCCCGCCCAGCTGTCACGTGACGCTGCTGGGCCCAAAGAAGAAGCTGTCTTCAACCTCCGCGTGTGCTCCGGCTGGGAGGACTGGCTCCCTTGGCGATTGCCGGGCTCTGAGCATCTCCGGCGACTCTCCGCCCACCGGCGTGCTCAGGAGGCCACGCCGCACCCATCCATGTGCTTCACGCACGCCAGGGAGGGCTGTAGCGGCGGTGGCCTGGATGGCGGCGGAGGAGGCTGTCGGCGAGGTTTGGCACAGCGAGGCAGGCACGGGGGAGGAGGAAATGGAGTGTGGGGCGAGTCGGCGGCAGTGGTGAGGGGGCTCTGGAGTGGCTAGGGAGAGGATAGAGGCTCGGGATAGCCCGAATTTAGGACGGGGCCGGTGGCGGTTCTCTGTCCATGGAGGGATATGGAGGGAGCGAGGAGGTAAGTGGGTCATTTCAGGGGGTGCACGGGAGGGAGAGAGAGCCAAAGGAGTAGGGAGGGGGCTCGGGGGCCTTAAGTAGCCGACACGTGGCCCACCATGGACGCGGCGCAAGGGTGCCCGCGGCAACGACTCGGGCGGCCAAGAGAGAGGGCGAGGGGTTGTCTGCATCGTTAGTGGGGCTGGAGTAGGGCGCGAGGAAGAGAGAGAGGGAGTAGGGCGAGCTCCGGGTGGATCCACGAGCTCGCATGACAATGGCGGGCTCGGGCGGCTCTGGGCACGCGCGGCATGGGCAAGACAGAGGGGGAAAGGAGGGGGCCAGCGCGGGTGGCGTGTTGCGAACGTCGAGGCACCTCGACTAGCGCAAGGGGGAGGCTCGAGGCGGTCGAGCGACGCGGCGTCAATGGTCGCCTGCTCTGCCTCGCGCTCCAGAGCATGCAAATGGCCGGCGTCCACGGCTTTTCGCGCGCACCCGTGCGTCCACTTGTGTCTGGCGTCTGTAGGAAGAGTAAACAAGAGGGAGGGGGCTTTGGATGCTCTGGAACTTGCCACGAGTTGGAGATAGATGAGAAAGGGAGGGAAAAGTGGCTGTCCACAGAAGAAAAGTGGGTCTCTGCCCCCCTTAATCATTGCTCCTTGGGCAGCAAAGCATGTAGGAGTTAGAGGAGGATCAGGGGAGGCCGTGGGAAAAAGTTCAGCTCATGGAGATTAGTGGAAGGGGCCTAAACAGGGATTTTGAGTTTGTGTCAGAAGGTGTTTGATGAAGGTTTGGCCAAGCAAATGGACTTCCCTTGTCATGAGGCTTGACAGGGTCAAATGGCATGAGAAAATAAGAGGTTCCACCAAGATTGAGTTCATTTGGGCAAAGTTGCCAGTGCAACTTTAGTAAACCCTAGAAATTAACAAAAATGGACTGTCCAAGGTTTAGTCATGCAAATCTATTCTCCTTGATGCACTACTTAGTGTAGTGTCATCATTTGTGGTTCTGAACATGTCCACAAAAGTTGAGATCCAAAGGAGAAAGTTGCCAATGTAGAGTTGTTCAAATTTGGTTATGGATAGAGAGGGTTTCGGGGCACTTTGATCAAGATAACATTCTCTCCAACTCGTGCCATTTGGTCTAGATGCATTATTACACAATTTGAACATGTGCACCAAGTTTGAGAGCATTTCGACATGTTTCATAGTGCAAAGTTGTTCAAACTTGAAAAAGGATAGAAGTTGTTTTGAGAGGATTTCATGGGGTTATACTATTATCCATGACATGAGACTTGGCAAGATCATCAAACATGTCATATGTGACATGCTATAATTTTATTGGAATTGTTGGGAAATATTTCCTTTGTAAATATTTCAAAAGCTTGAAATATCCAGAAAGGGTTTTTGAGGGATTTGACCAATATTTTGAACATGACCATGTGTTGAAATTCTTATATATGTCCACTGAGTTTCCCTAGGTTTTTCCCAAATATATGACCATGCATTAAAATAACTTTAACCTATTAAAGACCATTTTTGGCCTAAAGAAAAAGCCTTTAAAAAATAGGAAAATAACTTCTAAAATTATATTTTTGTGGTTTCTGGGTGTCCTATATCTAATAGGAGTCAAATATATTTTTGGAAAGATTTTTACCGCCCTTAATTAAGTATTTGAAGTGCAAATCTCAATTCAGGGGTTTTTTGAAAACTATTTTTTGAAACTAATATTTGGCCAAATTATTTTTGTAAGAAATTATTTTTATGCCCTACACACATGGTATGATCATTGGGGAAGGTTTTTCGATCAAGGAGAAGGAGTATAAGGGTTGGAGAATTTATTTGATTTTTAGAGCACTTGCAAACAGCAGTCAAACATTCAATCAAAGCAAAGACAAAACACTCAAAAGTTTTTGTCAAGCCACATTTTAGCATGATTTATTGACATTAGTTTTGTGGCATGAAAATTAAGGTGTGACATCCAGGCATCTTCATCTTGAGGTAGGCATAATGAGGCACCGTGTCACACCCTGATCTTCATGGCACAACACTTAAGATGATAAATCATGATAAAATGTGGTTTGACAAAAACTTTTGCATTATTTGACTTTTTATTTGAGTTGGTTTTCTCTCTGTGTTTTCAAGTGGTCTTAAAAGTCAACATAGCTTCACCTTCTATACCTCATCTCCTTGCCCCAAACTTCTGCCCAATGAACATGCCATGTGTATAGGACATAAAAATAATTTCTTACAAAAATAATTTGGCCAAATAGTATTTTCAAAAATTAGTTTTCCAAAAACCCCTGAATTGAGGTTTGCACTGCAAGTACTTAATTAAGGGCAGTAAAAATCTTTCCAAAAATATATTTGACACCTATTAGATATAGGACTTCCATAAACCACAAAAATATAATTTTAAAAGTTATTTTCCTATTTTATTTCAAGGCTTTTCCTTAAGTCCATAAATGGTCTTTAATAGGTTAAAATTATTTTAATGCTTTAAAAATATTTGGTAAAACCTAGGGGAACTCAGTGGACATATATTGTCCATATATAAGAGTTTCAACACATGGTCATGTTCAAAATATTGGTTAAATCCCTCAAAAACCCTTTCTGGATATTTCAAGCTTTTGAAATATTTACAAAGGCAATATTCTCCAAACATTCCAAGAAAATTATAGCATGTCACATATGACATGTTTGATGATCTTGACAAGTATCATGTCATGGAGTGTAGTATAACCCCATGAAATCCCCTCAAAACCATTTCTGTCCATTTTGAAGTTTGAGCAACTTTACATTGCCAAACATGTCCTAATGTTCTCACACCTTGTGAACATGCTCAAATGGTCTAATCATTCATCTAGACCAAATGGCACAAGTTGGAGAAAATGTTATATTGATCAAAGTGTCCCAAAACTCTTCCTGTCCAGAACCAAATTTGAACAACTCTACATTGCCAAGTGTGTCCTTTTGATCTAAATTTTTGTGGACATGTTCAAATCCCAAAATGATGACACTACACCAAGTGGTGCATCAAGGAGAATGGTTTTGCATGACTAGATCTTGGAAAACCCATTTCTTTTGATTTCTAGGGTTTACAAAAGTTGCACTGTCAACTTTGCCCAAATGAGCTTAAATTTGGTGGAACACACTATTTCTAAATGCCATTCCATCCTGTTAATTCTCATGGCAAGTGGAATTAATATTCCTGCCCAAACCAACAACAAACACCTTCTGCCACCTTACCAAAATTCCATTTTTGACCACATCCACTAATCTCCATGACCCTATCTTTTTTACCACAGCCTCTCCTAGTTCCCTTCTACCTCCAGTAAAAAGCTCCAACCCTGGTTCAATAATTGAGGAGGGTAAAACCCAGGTTTACCCCTCCCTTTTCACCATGGCAACACCTCTTTTCCCTCCCCCCCTTCCTTCTTATGGACTTGCCTTAATTACTAAGTTTTACGGAGCATATCAGAAACTCACAGGAGCTAGCGGACAGGCTTGGCCACGCGCAGGAAGCCATTTGCATGCCATGGCATGCAATGGCCGTGCTTTGGAGCATGCTACAGTGCACCAGGGCACTGTAATCGCCCTCTGCCCGATGCTCCCGTCGACCTTGGGCGCCGGGAATGTGTCCCCCGAGGCCGCCTCGGCATGCATGACACGCTACGCGGTCGGACCCCTCCTCCTTCTCTCTCCTTTGAGCCAGTCGTCGCGTGCCCGAGCACCGCCCGACTCGGCCACTCCCTAGCCACGCGGCTGGCCCGCCTCTGGCATCGCCCCGCTCCCCCTCTCACCTCCCTCGCCCTTGGACGGACTCAACGAGTGCCACTGACCCATCCAGGAACCCTCCCTCGACCGCCACCGCGATTTCCACGGGCACCCATGAGCTTGGCTCACGGTGCACCATGGCCTCGCCTTATAGGGCCTCCCCTGGTCTCTCCCTCATCTCCATTCACTCTGTCTCCCTCCCCTAGTCCTTCTGGATCATCCCTCTCTCTCTCCCGCGTCCCCTATCCTCCTCCACAACCAAAGAATCACCGCCGGCCGCCGCCAAGATTCGTGATATCCAGAGCTCCTCCGCGGGAGCGAAGCACATGGACGGGATCGGCGTGCTACGCTGAGTCCTCCGGTGTGCTGGGCACCATCGCAGGTGACCAGAGCCGCCGGGACGGGCGCCGGTGCCGCTCGGCCGTGCCTCCCCTGTCGCTCCTTTCTCTCAGGCGCTAGGTAGCGGACGACCACCCCGCCAGCTGGCAGGGGGCCCGCCCGTCAGCGGCTGAGGTGACCGAGCCGGCCCACCTGTCGGGTTAAGTGGAAACGGCTTCTAGCCGATCTGCTTGCCCCGCTGGTTGGCGCTCTCTGTAGGCGCTTCAAGCGTCACCTACTCCCTCAAGAGGTGAGCCATCGGGCCGAGCCCAGAGGCGCTGTTTAGCTGGCTTCGCCGGCGCTTTATAAGGTTGACATCTTTTTTTCCTTTTTCTCTTTTTATAAATATTGTAAAATCTCTAGAGAATTCATATAGACTCCAAATTTGATGATTCAAATTTCTAGTAGCTCATAAAATCATGATTTATCTCATGGTGCAACTTGCACATTTTTCCAGGAACTTTTTCTTCAGAAACATTTACCAAATCTTGTTTTTTCATTTCTGTGATGAACTTTAGAAAATCACAGAGAGCCCATTTTTGATTCTTATTCCTTGATGCTTATAAGTTCAAAACTTAGTTTTTGAACATTTTTCCTAGTACTTTCTACACCACATAGAATATTGGTCCACTTCTCCATATATTGCCAACTTTGCAAATCCATAGAATATTCATTTGAACTCCAAATCCAGTGAAACCAACTCCTAGATGCTTCTAAAATTATGATTTGTTAAATAGGTGCCTTTGCTCGTTTTTCCAAAATACATTTCTGTACACTTCTTACAAATCCATAAACCCCTTGATTCCATCATATCAAAATGTTAAGAAATATCCACTGATCCAGTTCCAATGAAACCACTCTGGTTATTTTTCATATAACCAGAGAAGTCCTAGAAAAGTCAAATTAATATTTTTAGAGCACTTTTATTTTCTGCCTTGTTGTGTTGCTTATTATTGTTGCTTTAGATGATAGTTGACAAAATAGATGAAATGCTCGGAGTTGGACCAGAGATATTTGAAGACCTCGAAGACTTTGTTAAAACAGGCAAGCAGCCCTTTGACCATGTCTATGAAACCCTTTTTATGCATGTCATATAGCACCATATTGTTGTTGCAACGGAATCATGATGAGGTGGTAACCACTTTTATGGCTTGCCACCGTTCTTCCTCGATGATACTTGCATTGTGCATGACCCTACCTTCTTATGAGGGTTATGCCGGTGGGGGTAGATAGGATGCTAAAGTAGTGCTATGCAAAAAGGGGACGGGTATATGCATGGTGAAGGAGACAAAGTATTTTCAAAGGGCTTTTTGAAAACCCCGTTGGGTGCCACTTATGCTTGAGGGAGATGATGAGATGGGTAACCACTTGATGACGAAGTGGTGTACCGAGGCAAGTGTGTGTGGTTTTCGGAAACGGATTAGATTTAAGATTTGTCGACTGTCCCAACCTTACATGCGCAACCACTCTACCCTTGTATGGGAAAGGGCATTGATTACCTAGGCCGATACTAGCTTGGAGCCCGCATTACTAGTGACGGGGGAGAGTTGGTGCTCTCTCTCGGTACGGGGTAGTGCCAGGTAGGGCGGCCATGACTGTTTTTACATGGCACCGGATACACCGTTGTGTCCCCTCTCGGATGTTACGATCTCGAGTGAGTCTCGTATGATGTACATCGTGAGGATACAGAACAACGAGTGGACTCCTTGTTGGTGTCGACTAGGGAAAGGTAGTGATCGGGTGCTTACCCCGGGTACTTGAGGTATCGCGGGTCATGGATGACACGGAAGTTCCCCGGATCTTGTGGGTAAAGTGTGCAACCTCTGCAGAGTGTAAAACTATGCGAATAGTCGTGTCCACGGTCAAGGACAGTTGGGCGGTGCTGCTTAAACTACGTCCAGAGCTTTACAAACCAGGTGTGTGTGTGTTGATAAAACTACTTGGGTCAAGTCAAGGGACTTGACATGATTGAGTTGGGTTGATGCCCACTCTATTTATGTTGATATCTGTAACCTGTCCCCATGGTTACTTGAATTCTCCTAATGCATGTCTTACAAGTTGTTGAACATGTCATTGCACTCAAAACTAGCTTTCTGCAAAAAATTACCTATATCATGCATTGTTGTATCTTGAACCAAAACATGGGTTGCTTGCGAGTACATTCAAAGTACTCATTGGCTTGCCACTGGTTATTTTATTGGCCAGGCATGAAAGAACAGGATATAATGAGGAGTACCTTGGTGATGAATATGCGAGCTAGGACACTTCCCAGTCAGAATGCCTGTAGGGTTAAGGAAGATGGCATGGGTCCAAGTTGTTATTGAAGATTTCCGCTGCGATGATACACTCAAGACTTGACCATAATGGTCCTACTTGTGTAAAACAGTATGTATGGATGTAAGACTTTTGTTATTCAGCTTCTGTGTGTTTAGTGAGCATTGATCTCTGGGATCACTGTACACGTGCATTCGGTGATCTCGACTTATGAGTCGGGCTCCCCACAGAGCTGGTATCAGAGCCATCCTGACTGTAGGAAGCCTTAGTTAGCATGGCCATTAGTTAGGGTAAAACTATTTCCAAAACTACTACTAGTTTTCCAAAACTATCTATACTTCTCTTCCCTTCTCAGTTTTTCAAAAACTAAGGTATACTTTCCTTATTGATCTCTTCCCCTTCAAAACTTTCGGTCGCTAGAACCCTTATGCCCCTGACCACTGGATTCCTTGAAATCATTGTGGTTAGTCTAGAAGGAGGATGCCTTCTCAGAATTCACCCACCTCTTCTGAACACAAGATTGGCGACACCACAACAAAACGATACCAATAGAAGGTACATCCTCGAGGAATGAGGACATGAAGACCCAGAAGATGGTGACACCCTCGACAATGCCCCAGGATGATGCAACCTTGGCATGTGATGACCAGGGTATAGGATATGCAAGATCATGATATACATCGCTAATAGAGCAATCATGTCCTTACCGTTGTTGTATCGGCAACCACCGGTGGATGAGAACCTCGCCATTTGGTCCGCCTCACCATAGTGAGAAGGAAAACGGTTCTCCTCATCCCCCGCTCTTGGTGTCGATGTTGTCATCGACGTAACTGACATGATGGACCTCTACTATGCCTTGTTAATGTCATTGCATAAAGGATTACCTACTTGGTACCATCGACGTCTTAGAAGACAAAAAGGGATCGTCGTGATTAAGAAGACAATAGAAGACCAAGTCAATGCCAGTTACGAGGAGCCACCTTCACCCCATCACTCCAACAGGCAAGAAGTTGTTGAAGACTCTTCAAGCTCAACCGGGATCGTTTCATCGAACAACTACAAGAGACGTAGCAACACCTGAGGAAAACCCAGAAGACTGCGCGAGGAATGAAGTAAAGCACGACTACTTAGTCCGAGAACCCCTAGGGTAGGATGAGTCGTGTACCCCCTATGCGCAGTCGAGTCCGTATGATGGTTCGAATAGAACTATGATTGTGTGTTGCTTGTTTTTATTTGTTTATGTTTTGATATCAGTCGCCGTTTTGCCCTAGGCAACAAGTACGCGACTATATCACCTTCCTTAGCCTGTTTCTTTTGTTTGGCCCTTTTTGTACCTATTTGTTTGCACTTGCACTATAGAACCCCCTTTAGGCATTCACCTCCTTTATGCTACCTCTCCCTCTCATCTCTCTCCTCAACTGAAGGCTTGCAAGACATGATACACCAAGGATTCTACTTTGGCAACCAACCAGCACTGAAGACTTTTGCTACAACCTCCTCAACCAAGTGCGGCCCCTTAGAGTTATGGTTTCCCCTCATGATTAGAGACCCATTCCTAGACCCTTCAAGGCTTCATAAGATACCCCAAGCTCGAATCCTTAACCATGTGCTTAACACACAAAATTGCAAGAGAACCTGTTAAGCCTCTGTAACCTTGCTTATCACTGGGTTCATTATGGAACTAGTGGACATAGTGAACGAGCATATTATCATCCTAAGATAGCACCAAAAATGACGATGCCATAGGGAAGACCAATTTGAGGATATAGGAACAGAGGACAAATGACTTGATGAGTTTATATCAGTGACCTTGAGGAATTATTCGAGACTCTTCGGAGGATTATAAGGCTTTCATGTTGGTAGATGAACTTGGTGGGATCATGATTATAGAGTAGCATAGCTTTCATTACCCCTGAGTAAATTGGATTTATAGGAAAATCATGATCGCAAGCTCGAATTCTTGGAAGTATTTGGAATTGTCTTCGCCAGGGGATATTGATAGGCGATATTTGATATTACGATAATGACTTGGGGGAAAAGTGTGGAAATTCTCGTTGGACACAAGATTTGGATTTAAATAGGTGATCCTAGTTGAGTATAGATGCTGAGTAAGTCTACATGGTTCGGAGTAAATTGGAATTAGACCGATAATCTTGATCGTGATACCATGTTTCTCGGTGGACAATAAACTAGGAGATTGGATTAATTGTTGGAGTTGATTTAGAGTTATATATAAGCTTGACCTTGGAGTTTACTTGACCATGATAATGGAAATTGGTGGAATGACTATAGTAAGGTAGCCCTTGCAAGTGTTTGGGATTATAGGAACCTTAGTAGATCATGTGGAACACCGTAACCATTGGATTTGTAGAATTAAATGGATTATGTAGTGATTGATGGAAGTTAATGGGCTGTTGGAGTTGATTCAGAGGAAGGAAACAAGATCTTGGAGTGGCTTACAACGTGTTTCCTTAGGATAGAGGTGCTTTATCTTAGACCTTGGAAGGATAGGCTGAGCACTTGGATTGTCACGTTCAAGCCTAGTAGCTTATATGCTCTACCCATGGATTTTTAGGGGTAGATATACATATGGGTTTGGGGATTGTAGACATATATGATTTTGTCAGACCTCCTCTCGAGAGTCATGAGGATATGAATCACATGAGTGATGATTGGAGTTGTCCTGTACAAAATGATGCTATCGGTGGTATGATGTGATTTGTTTAAAGGACTAGATAGACTATTGGCATCTCAGGAACTGTCCTCAAGGATGGGATGATAAAACATTCACTCGCACGCTAGAATCCTTGAAATCCTTACGTCCTACCAAGCCACCACATGGTTGGATCCTGACCTTGGGCTTTGGCTCTAGATCGATAAGACCTTGGCCAATACTCAACCGTGACCATCACCAATGCCTCAGCCCACCTTATGTACCCCATAGACTTCATGGAGTGCTTGGACAAGTTAGTTGTCATCTTTCTTTGATGACATACTTGTCTACCCGAAGACGGAAGAAGAGTCTTTCAGCTGGTCAGGGAACATTTGAAGACCGCCATGTCAAGGAGGAAGAACTATACCAACCACCATCATCAAGAAGTACACTTCTGCGTCGAGGACCATGTGGATCTGCAAGCCACTCCCCTCTAAGGAATCAAGCATTTCCATGCCAAGGGAACCCACACCAAGATTCATCAGCCCCTCCGAGATCACTTCAAGATGAATAGTAGAAGGCTACCAGCTAGAGTTACCACCTGAGTTACCCATTGTGCACAATGCTTTCCATGCATCACAACCCCGGGAGTGTTTCCAACTTCCTAACTTGCCCGATCTCCACAAGGGCATTGACCACCGAGCCATCGACCCCTTAGCCAATCTAACCTACCGCGAGCTACCCATTAGCAACCTGGATCAAGAAGAGCGTCATACATGAGGCCACACCATCAAGTACTTCAAGCTCAATGGAGCACTACACGGAAGCAGAAGAAGTATGAGGACGTGAAGACTACCCCAGATCCAAGTTTTTGTATTCCTTTCCGCGCGTAGTTTGGGAATCTCGGGGACGAGATTCTTGTAAGGGGGGTAGGTCTGTCACACCCTGATTTTCATGGCACAAAACTTAAGATGATAAATCATGATAAAATGTGGTTTGACAAAAACTTTTGCATTATTTGACTTTTTATTTGAGTTGGTTTTCTCTTTGTGTTTTCAAGTGCTCTTAAAAGTCAACATGGCTTCACCTTCTATACCTCATCTCCTTGCCCCAAACTTCTGCCCAATGATCATGCCATGTGTATAGGACATAAAAATAATTTCTTACAAAAATAATTTGGCCAAATAGTATTTTCAAAAATTAGTTTTCCAAAAACCCCTGAATTGAGGTTTGCACTGCAAGTACTTAATTAAGGGCTGTAAAAATCTTTCCAAAAATATATTTGACACCTATTAGATATAGGACTTCCATAAACCACAAAAATATAATTTTAAAAGTTATTTTCCTATTTTATTTCAAGGCTTTTCCTTAAGTCCATAAATGGTCTTTAATAGGTTAAAATTATTTTAATGCTTTAAAAATATTTGGTAAAACCTAGGGGAACTCAGTGGACATATATTGTCCATATATAAGAGTTTCAACACATGGTCATGTTCAAAATATTGGTTAAATCCCTCAAAAACCCTTTCTGGATATTTCAAGCTTTTGAAATATTTACAAAGGAAATATTCTCCAAACATTCCAAGAAAATTATAGCATGTCACATATGACATGTTTGATGATCTTGACAAGTATCATGTCATGGAGAGTAGTATAACCCCATGAAATCCCCTCAAAACCATTTCTGTCCATTTGAAGTTTGAGCAACTTTACATTGCCAAACATGTCCAAATGTTCTCACACCTTGTGAACATGCTCAAATGGTCTAATCATTCATCTAGACCATATGGCACAAGTTGGAGAAAATGTTATATTGATCAAAGTGCCCCAAAACCCTTCCTGTCCAGAACCAAATTTGAACAACTCTACATTGCCAAGTGTGTCCTTTTGATCTGAATTTTTGTGGACATGTTCAAATCCCCAAATGATGACACTACACCAAGTGGTGCATCAAGGAGAATCGTTTTGTATGACTAGATCTTGGAAAACCCATTTCTGTTGATTTCTAGGGTTTACAAAAGTTGCACTGTCAACTTTGCCCAAATGAGCTTAAAATTTGTGGAACACACTATTTCTAAGTGCCATTCCATCCCGTTAATTCTCATGGCAAGTGGAATTAATTTTCCTGCCCAAACCAACAACAAACACCTTCTGCCACCTTACCAAAATTCCATTTTTGACCACTTCCACTAATCTCCATGACCCTATCTTTTTACCACAGCCTCTCCTAGTTCCCTTCTACCTCCAGTAAAAAGCTCCAACCCTGGTTTAATAATTGAGGAGGTTAAAACCCAGGTTTACCCCTCCCTTTTCACCATGGCAGCACCTCTTTTCCCTCCCCCTTCCTTCTTATGGACTTGCCTTAACTACAAAGCTTTATGGAGCATATCAGAAACTTCCAGGAGCTAGTGGACAGGCTTGGCCACGCGCAGGAAGCCATTTGCATGCCATGGCATGCAATGGCTGTGCTCTGGAGCGCGCTACAGTGCACCAGGGCACTGTAGTCGCCCTCTACCCGATGCTCCCGTCGACCTTGGGCGCCGGGAATGTGTCCCCCGAGGCCGCCTCGGCGTGCGTGCCATGCTACACGGTCGGCCCCCTCCTCCTTCTCTCTCCTTTAAGCCAGTCGTCGCGTGCCCGAGCACCGCCCGACTCGGCCACTCCCTGGCCACGCAGGTGGCCCGCCTCTGGCATCGCCCCGCTCCCCCTCTCACCTCCCTCACCCCTGGACGGACTCAACGAGTGCCACTGACCCATCCGGGAACCCTCCCTCGACTGCCACCGTGATTTCCACGGGCACCCGTGAGCTTGGCTCACGGTGCACCATGGCCTCGCCTTATAGGGCCTCCCCTGGTCTCTCCCTCATCTCCATCCACTCTCTCCCCCTCCCCTAGTCCTTCTAGATCATCCCTCTCTCTCTCACGCGTCCCCTATCCTCCTCCACAGCCAAAGAATCACCGCAGGCCGCAGCCAAGATTCGTGATATCCCGAGCTCCTCCGCGGGAGCGAAGCACATGGACGGGATCGGCGTGCTACGCTGAGTCCTCCGGTGTGCTGGGCACCATCGCAGGTGACCAGAGCTGGCGGGACGGGCGCCGGTGCCGCTCGGTCGTGCCTCCCCTTTCGCTCCTCTCCCTCAGGCGCGAGGTAGCGGATGACCACCCGCTAGCTGGCAGGGGGCCCGCCCGTCAGCGGCTGAGGTGACCGAGCCGGCCCACCTGTCGGGTTAAGTGGAAATGGCTTCTAGCCGATCCGCTTGCCCCGCTGGTTGGCGCTCTCCTGTAGTGCGCCTTCGGCGTCACCTCCTCCCTCGCGCAGCTGAGCCACTGGGCTGAGCCCAGTAGGCGCTGTTTAGCTGGGCTTCGCCCGGTGCGCTTTATATGGTTGACATCTTTTCTTCCTTTTTCTCTTTTTATAAATATTGTAAAATCTCTAGAGAATTCATATAGACTCCAAATTTGATGATTCAAATTTCTAGTAGCTCATAAAATCATGATCTATCTCACGGTGCAACTTGCACATTTTTCCAGGAACTTTTTCTACAGAAACATTTACCAAATCTTGTTTTTCCATTTCTGTGATGAACTTTAGAAAATCACAGAGAGCCCATTTTTGACCCAAATTCCATGATTCAAATTCCTAGATGCTTATAAGTTCAAAACTTAGTTTTTGAACATTTTTCCTAGTACTTTCTACACCACATAGAATATTGGTCCACTTCTCCATATATTGCCAACTTTGCAAATCCATAGAATATTCATTTGAACTCCAAATCCAGTGAAACCAACTCCTAGATGCTTCCAAAATTGTGATTTGTTAAATGGGTGCCTTTGCTCATTTTTCCAAAATATATTTCTGTATACTTCTTACAAATCCATAAACCCCTTGATTCCATCATATCAAAATGTTCAGAAATATCCACTGATCCAATTCCAATGAAACCACTCTGGTTATTTTTCATATAACCAGAGAAGTCCTAGAAAAGTCAAATTAATATTTTTAGAGCAATTTTATTTTCTGCCTTGTTGTGTTGCTTATTATGGTTGCTTTCGACGATAGTTGATGAAATAAACGAAATGCTCGGAGTTGGACCAGAGATATTTGAAGACCTCGAAGACTTTGTTAAAACGGGCAAGCAGCCCTTTGACCATGTCTATGAAACCATTTTTATGCATGTCATATAGCACCATATTGTTGTTGCAACGGAATCATGATGAGGTGGTAACCACTTTGATGGCTTGCCACCGTTCTTTCTCGTTGATACTTGCATTGTGCATGACCCTACCTTCTTATGAGGGTTATGCCAGTGGGGGTAGATAGGATGCTAAAGTAGTGCTACGCAAAGAGGGGACAGGTATATGCATAGTGAAGGAGACAAAGTATTTTCAAAGGACTTTTCGAAAACCCCGTCGGGTGCCACTTATGCCCGAGGGAGATGATGAGATGGGTAACCACTTGATGACGAAGTGGTGTACCGAGGCAAGTGTGTGTGGTTTTCGGAAATGGGTTAGATTTAAGATTTGTCGACTGTCCCAACCTTACATGCGCAACCACTCTACCCTTGTATGGGAAAGGGCATTATTGATTACCTAGGCCGATACTAGCTTGGAGCCCACATTAGTAGTGACGGGGGAGAGTTGGTGCTCTCTCTCGGGACGGGGTCGTTCTAGGTAGGGCGGCCATGACTGTTTTTACAGGGCACCGGATACACCGTTGTGTCCCCTCTCGGATGTTACGATCTCGAGTGAGTCTCGTATGATGTGCATCATGAGGATACGGAACAACGAGTGGACTCCTTGTTAGTGTCGTCTAAGGAAAGGTAGTGATCGGTGCTTACCCCGGTACTTGAGGTATCATGGTCGTGGATGACATGAAGTTCCCGGATCTTGTGGGTAAAGTGTGCAACCTCTGCAGAGTGTAAAACTATTTGAATAGCCGTGTCCACGGTCAAGGACAGTTGGGCGGTGCTGCTTAAACTACGTCCAGAGCTTTACAAACCAGGTGTGCGTGTGTTGATAAAACTACTTGGGTCAAGTCAAGGGACTTGACATGATTGAGTTGGGTTGATGCCCACTCTATTTATGTTGATATCTGTAACCTGTCCCCATGGTTACTTGAATTCTCCTAATGCATGTCTTACAAGTTGTTGAACATGTCATTGCACTCAAAACTAGCTTTCTGCAAAAATTTACATATATCATGCATTGTTGTATCTTGAACCAAAACATGGGTTGCTTGAGAGTAAATTCAAAGTACTCATTGGCTTGCCACTGGTTATTTTATCGGCCAGGCATGAAAGAACAGGATATAATGAGGAGTACCTTGGTGACGAATATGCGAGCTAGGACGCTTCCCAGTCATTATGCCTGTAGGGTTAAGGCAGATGGCATGGGTCCAAGTTGTTATTGAAGATTTCCGCTGCGATGATACACTCAAGACTTGACCATAATGGTCCTACTTGTGTAAAACGGTATGTATGGATGTAAGACTCTTGTTATTCAGCTTCTGTGTGTTCAGTGAGCATTGATCTCTGGGATCACTGTACACGTGCATTCGGTGATCTTGACTTATGGTCGGGGTCCCCACACACCGCCATGAACTTGGCTAGATGTGGTCGGCCTAGGAGCACGTGATAAGGGCTTTCCAGGTCAACCACCTCAAACCAGATTGCTTCTCGGCGGAAGAGATTCTTGTCTTCAAAGATGACATCTATCTTGATCTTGCCGATTGGTGAGCAGGACAAGTCGGGCACAATGCCATGAAACACAGTCCGACTAGGCAGCAGCTGCTTCTCTTTGATGTTGAACTTCTCCATGGTATCACGGTAAAGGATGTTGATGCTGCTACCGCCATCTATTAGAATCCGGGAGAAACGAGCAGCTCGCCTCTCCGTAGCATGGGTAGCATCCAACACCAGGGCATAGGAACCCGGAGAAGGCATCACTTCTAGGTGGTCTGCGCAGCTTCAGCTGATAAGCTTCTCAGACGAGTGCATGAACTCTGGGGCAGTTGAGGCAACGGCATTTACTTCTCTGTGTTGCTGACGTCGGCTGCGCCTATCAATAGCCACACTGTTGAAGAGGACATAGGCTTCATGTTCTTTAGGGAAATCATCTTGGATTGCACCGACTGCTGGACGGGCGGCCGACTGCTGAGGAGGCGGAGCCAGTGGGCCAGCAGGCGGAGGAGGCAGTCCTTCTCCCTTGGAGATGCGGACGAGGTAGTGACACTTACGGGTTGTATGGTTGGACGGCTTTGCACCACTATGGAACTTGCAGGGAGCATCAAGGGTCTGCTCAAAGGAGAAAGCGGGCAACCAAGCTGGCTTGCCGCCCTTCTGACACTTGGGGCCGGGTTGTCCTTCAGGCTGCTGGTCTACAACTGTTGCTACCTGCCGGCTAGGGGCTGTGCGCTTGTTGTCGTTCGGCTGCTGGCGCCGACTATTGTATCCAGTCGGTGTTCGAGGAGCCTGAGGGAGCACCTTCCCAGAAGCATCCACTCGGAGCTCCGACTTCATGGAGGAGTCGGTAGTGGCGTACTTGTCTGCTATGATCAGCAGCTCGTCGAGTGTAGCCGGCTTGTCACAGAGGAGTCAGTGCTTGAGTAAGGTGCCATCTCGGCACCCGGCAGTGAGGTACTCTATGGCTTGCACCTCGTGAATCCCTTCGCAGGAGTTGCGCAGTTCAGCCCAACGCGTCAGGTAGTCGCGGTTGGACACGTCAGGGCCTTGAACGCACAGCGAAAGCTGGCGGGGCTTGGGTGGCCGCTTGTAGGTGCTGGTGAAGTTGCGGACGAAGACTTCAGTGAAATCTACCCAACTGTTGATGCTGCGGTGCTTCAGGTTGTTTAGCCATGTCCGGGCTGTGCCCTGGAGCATGTGTGGAACATACTTCACATCAACGCACTTGTTGTCGTTTGCTATGCTGACGTCAGTGGAGTAGTCAACTAACCAATCTTCCGGCTTCATGGAGCCGTTGTACTTGGGCGTGTCTCTTGGGAGCGAGAACCCTTTTGGGAAGGGCTCGTCGCGGATGCGGGGGCCGAAACAAGGCGGGCCCATCGCGTCTTCTTCTTCTAGCGCCAAGGATCACTACAAAAAAAATACACTTCCATGATGATACGTGTTTGTCACAGTAGGTCGCATTTTTTTCATGCATGTGCATCCATGGCAATTTTATGACAGAATCAAGATAGTCATACCTGTGCTGTCGTACAAATGTTCCATGACATTACCAAAATTATCATCACGAAAGTGTCCACTTCCATGACGATAAATCACGCGTCACAGAAGTGCTTTCGTCAAGGGTGACCGACACGTGGCATCCACCGTAGCGGAATGTCGTTAAGCTATCGGGTCCGGTTTTGGATCCGACAACGCGCTAACAGCCCCGACCAATGGGGATTTTCCACGTGTAAAATCATCATTGGCTGGAGGAAACACGTGTCGGCTCACCGTTGGGACAGATGTCATCGACTCATTGGACAGAAGGCGCCTATGATACGACGACACGTGGCACGGCGCAACAGAGGCCCATTCCTGTGAAAAGGCCGGCCCGTTTGACTTGGTCAAAAGGTGGCGGGCCGGCCCACGGAAAGCCTATTAACGGCCTGTTCGCATATAGCCAATTTACAGCCCGCTAACCTAGGGCCCGTTATGACCTATCCAAATTAGGCCCAATAGCGTCATCTGGGCCGTCCAATATGATTCTAGCCCATTTTAAGTTCCGGCCCATGTATGGCCCATGACGTCTTTCGGCCCAGATGAGGCCCTTTGTAACTCTTGGCCCATTAACGTCCTGTGGTGAAACTGGCCCGTAATGAACAGTGTATCACTTTATACCCATTAACGGCCCATTAATCATTGGGCCGTTTGCAGCCCATGTTATCTTTCGGCCTTCTCAGGGCCCATTTATTCTTGGGCTCATTTCTAGCATTCGGTTACTTACGGCCCGTTACTGCCATTTTCTCCTTGTGGGCCAAATTCAGCATGTGGTTACAGTCGGCCCGTTTGTGGCCCATTAATATGTTGGG
Organism: Aegilops longissima; assembly: GCA_021605205.1. Classification (NCBI taxonomy): domain Eukaryota; kingdom Viridiplantae; phylum Streptophyta; class Magnoliopsida; order Poales; family Poaceae; genus Aegilops; species Aegilops longissima. The sequence goes on along the minus strand of CM038680.1, from coordinate 193,399,675 downwards.
CCGTTTTCATAGCGTCATCAAATACGGCCTATTAACGACGGCCCGTTATGGTCGGCCCATGAACGGACGACTCCAACTCTAGCCCGTTTACGCCATAATGCGGTCTGTTTTTGGCCCATGTTTGGCCAATCGATCATACACCCCGTCTAAGGCCCATTTATGGTACGACCCATAGAAGGCCCATTGTTTCTACGGCCTATAGAAGGCCCATTGTTTCTACGACCTGTAGGAAGCCCAGTGTCACTATAGTAAATATGTAGCCCATGGCTTGTTAAAGGTGGGAAACTACTATAGGTTTAGACCTGCTAATGGCCCAAGCTGATTATAGGCCCACGTTTTGGCCCATATGAGTAACGATTCGACCTGAAGACCGACAACAGTGAGATCCACTGAACCTTCTGGCCTAAATTACAGCATACCGACCAAAGAATAAACCTAGACTATACAACAAAGAAATTACGGCATATTAGGACTCAAAGTTCACTACCCGGTGATAATAAAGTGCAACATGACCGTGGATTACATACACTGGGCATCAAAGGTCGCCACTAGTGCATATAAACGCGCCGATAAAAGAATATACAAAACTGAGAGCACTTCAGAAGGCACTAGACCTGGCAAGCAGCCGAACAAGCTGATGAGACCTCAGTTGTGTCAACGATAGATGCTTCATCCCTAGCTGTATGGCACCATAGTGCGCAAGGCAGTCCCCTGACATCTTCATTACATCTTTGACTTCAAGTTGGAGCTGAGCTGAAGCAAGCCTTTCCGCTTTAAGTTGAGACTGAAGAAGTCGAACTGATTGAGGCAGCGACTGCACAGAGGTTGTCTCACACGTGTTGGTGAGTAGCTTCAACTCACTGTATTCATCAAGACAGGACCTTGGGGTTATCTCGCTGTCCTCAGGATGGTTTGGCTCATTATCTTTCCTAATGTTCTACCTGGCATAAGAGATACGACTCTAAAAGAGAAACAAGGAGACACGTAACAGGTTTCACAATTATATAAGCAAATAAATGGATCTGTTCTGCATAAGGAACATGTTTTTGCAACTACAATTTAAAACTGGTAGTTGTTGCAAACATCCAAGCAGATGTAAACAGCTATGGAGGAAATGATGCCTATACAAATCTATACTAGAACAAAGTTTGAAGGCTTGAGAAGGATGAACTTAAATTACATGTTAACACGGGCTGGACAAAGCCCTTCTCCATGTTGATGGAAAGATCATTCAATAAATTCCCCAAAGAAAATTCTTTATAAGCGTTGCCATTATTCTACATTTTGCAAAGAGTAAATATAGATCAAATAATATTGGAAGAAATAGAGGATAATGAAGCTCAAGTGCAGACTGATGATACATAATCAAATAGCAATTAATTAAGTACAGCGTTACAAGGAAAAAGGTACTGACAAGAGGAATGCAGACATCAACGTGTGCACTAGCATTGGCTTTATTCAATATTTTGGTAAGAGTAAATGTAGATATGATAATTTGGAGAAAGTGGAGGGCAGGGCAGATAAGATGCAGACTAATGCTAGACAATCAACTATCTCGCGGTGCATGTACAGTAATACCACCACCGTCCATTATTAGTTGTCGCTCAAATGGATGTATCTAGCACTATTAAGTTCTAAATACATCCAATTGATCAACAATTAATTCAATACAGAGGGAGTACAGGTCGGATTTCGGGTTCCGGCAGACCCTCTAGGTTCGAACTCTGGGGTGCACGCGGAGATCTCACCTCCAACCTACCTACACCTCGTCGCCTCGCAAGGATCTAAAACTACACAAAGAGCAACACAAGGGACACAAGGTTTATACTGGTTGGGGTACAATTGTGGTGTAATACCCTACTCCAGTGTGTGGTTTGGTGGATTACCTCAGGGGCTAATGATGAACAGTACAATGAAGAACGGCCTCGCGACGGTCTGTTCTTGGCCGGTGCGACGAACTGCTAGGGGGAGTTCGGTCGCTCTCTCTCTCTCTCTCTCTCTCTCTCTCTAGATTGCTTGATCCCTAGCTCTATTCAAGATGCCTCTACCCTGTGGGTGGCTAGTCCTATTTATAGGCAGAGGCCCTGGGCCTCTTCCCAAATATTGAGCGGGAAGGGCACCAACAATTGGCCATTTTGAAGGGGAACATCTAGTACACTTATCCTGACTAAAGTTGGTCCTCGCCTGCCAAAGGCTCTGACGATGACGCCGGCTTGGGCTCCACGATGACCTCCTTCCTGCCGTTGTGTTGGTCTTGGTCTCGTTGTAATCAAATGGTTGCCTTAGCTTGATGCTCTCGCTGCGCTTGCCTCCTTTGCACCAAAGAGGAAATGAGACCTTCTTGCTGGGCTGGCGCCCGCCTGGCACCCTCGGTCGTCATGGCTTGCGTCATGGGCACCTCGTGAGGTACCCCGCCTTGATCTCTCCACCTCCTCGCGAGCCAGCCTGATGAGGCCGTGCCTAAGGAAGCTTCCTGTCGTCCGCCCCGCGAGGCTTGGCCCCTCGCGAGGGTCTTGAGCTTGTGCTGACGAAGATGGGCCATACTAGGCCACCCCTTGAGCCACGCCGCAGGCCGCAGGCAGGCAAGTCTGGGTACCCCCGTTACCAGAACGCCGACAGTAGCCCCCGGGCCCATGACGCGCCTGGACTTGGCTTAGCAGAGAAGCGAAGAGGCAAGTGTGAAGCGCCGCGGGCCCTAACAGCCTGCGGCCTTGGGCGCCGCGTGGCGGTTGATTGGACGTGAGCGTCCCTGTTCCCCCACGCCTCCTTATTTTGCGCCCAGCTAGGCGGACCCGTGGTTGCACACAATCATCCCTCTTCTCGCCGCTCGAGCGTCTCCTTCTCTTCCTCCTCTCGAGCTCCAGTCTCTGCTCCCAATCCGATCTCGAATCCTCCCCCTTCCTGTCGCCATGGCTCCGATGAAGAAGGGGAAAGGGAAAAAGCTTGTTCCACCGCCCCGCTCGCCGTCGCCGACGGCTCCTGCTGTCGATCGGTCGATCATACTCAACCGAGAAGGCTTGGACAAGGTCAGTTCTTCAATCGCCACCATCTTCAACGAGTGCGAGAGGACGACGGTCTGGCCCGCGTCTCACTTCTCGATTGACAGAATAGTCACCGAGGTCCGGTACTTCGCCGACGCCCTGTGGGCGGGACTGGTTCCCCCCTTTTCCAATTTCTTCAATGTTGTGCTTTCCCATTACCAGATCCACATGATGCATTTGGGTCCCGAATCCATTACTCTTCTTGCCATTTTCGCTTTTGTCTGCAAAGCGATGATGGTCATTCCTCCTTCAGTTGTCTTGCTGCGCCACTTCTTCTCTTTGCGCCTCAGCGACCCCACCCAATGCTCGGGGTGCGTGAGCTTCATTGGCGCACCAGAAACAGCGGCTTCAGGAATTGATTTCAGCCTTCCTCCGCCCGCGCCTAGGCTCCGCGAGCGGTGGCTGTATGTGGATGTCGGGGTGCCCAGCCCCCTGTTTTCGGAGCCAACATTACCCGCTATCCCCAATTCGGGCTGGGGCCAGGAGACGCTCACGATCCCCCTGCTCGTCTTCGTCTGGCATCGCTTCGCGTACTTGAGGGCGCTCGACGTGACGGCGCCCAAGGTGGTGATGGAGTTCCTCCTATGCTGCATTGCCCCTCTCCAGCACCATTCCCGTCGGATGTGGGCCTTCGGCGGGCGTGAAGACCGCATGAGGCTCCAGGAGGAGGACCTGACGCCTGAAGTGATGAGGAAGGTTCTCATGATCCTGACTGGGGACCCTTCCCCTGGCTGCATCCGGCAAGGGGGTGCCCTGCTGTACCTTTGCTCGAATAGGTGTGATTTCGTGAAGCAGATGCCCAGCTTTGACGAATGGGGGCCGCGCCCCGCAGGCCTCATGGGACCTCGTGAGAACCCAGTTGTGGTGGTTGCCCTTCCGGTTGCCCACGACGGTCCTTCCTCGAGTGGCGGAGCAGGGAGGCAAGGGCCACCGGGGGCTGAGGGGGTCTTCACCGGGATGACGGCACCAGGCGGCACTCCTGGGGTGGCAGCTCCTGTGGCCCGCCTCAAGGGCGGCTGGGAGGCGCTGAGCATGCTCCAGCGGCTCCCGTGGCAGAGGCCCCGGCCACCCTTCTTGGTGAGGTGACTGGCGGCGTGCGCCAGGACGACGCCCCTGACGCTGGTCACTTTGGCGCTTCTTCCTCGTCGCAGGCTGACCCCTGCACCAAGCTCCTGGGCTGCTTCTGCGTGGACTTCGAGGCTCTCCGAAAGAGAAAGGAGTCCTTGGGTGATGATTACCCTTGCCGCCCCTTCAAGCGCAGGAAGTACTTCGCCATTGATGAGTAAGCCTTCCCCTTTCTTAGTTCCTTATTTTCCCGTTGCTTCGGCTGATCCTTGCTCTACAGGGCCCTTCCTGCCGAGCCCACGGAGATGGCTGAGGAGCCATCCCCCCAGGCCTCGCCCTCTCCACCGTCCCCAAGCGCTTCGAGCTCAAGCACCGCCCTCGTGTTGAGGCCGGTTGGAGAGGTGAGCCATCCTGCGATGCATCATGGTTCTGCGCACCTCGCGACCCTCCTTCGCGAGCCTTCCCGGGGTATAGTAAGCCTGCCTTGGGCTCTTCGATTGGTCATGGACGGCGATTGGCTGAGGCCGGCCCTTCGTTCTTCCCTTGAGGGTGAGCCGGCTCCGGACAGGGCTTCTGGCGAGGCGTGCCCGGCCACCGCGAGGGCGCCAGCCCCTAGCCCCCTGCCCAGAGGGGGAGTGCTGATTCGTGGCCCCCCGCGCACACCTGGGGCGGAGGACGACGCGGAAGACGTCCTCGAGCGCGCCCGGGAGCGCCGCGCCCTTCGCCAAGGGTTTCTCCGGAGGGCACCTGACGCGGTGAGCCAGCTTGGTGTAGAGCTCGCTGACAAAGACGCGCGCCTTGAAGCTGAGGGCCTGCGCCTAGCTGAAGAGAGGCGCAAGCTGAAGGTGGCCGTTGCCCTTGTGCGCCACCAGCGTGACCTCGACAATGAGAAAGCCGAGGTGTCGCTGGCGGCTTCTCGTGAGGCCCATTCCCTGGCCGTCGAGGAGGCCCGGGAGGCTGACCGGCGGCGTGAGGCGGCGGAGGAGCGGGCGCGGGAGCTCCAGGCCTGGAGAAATTCCCTGGAGCAGCAGGTGGAGCTGCGTGAGACGGCCCTTGCGTCGATGAAGGGGGCTTCGGTCGACCAGGCGGAGCTCCAGAGACGTGAGGAGGCATTGACGCTGGAAGCTGCCGAGCGCGCCCGCGACCTTGAGCAGCTAGAGATGAGAGAGCGCTTGGTGGCGCAGGCGGAGGACGACGTCGCTTCGCGGGAGGCCCGAGTCCCGAAAGAGGTTGATCGCCGGGTGGCGGCGGCCCGCTCGAACCTCGAGCGTGAGTTCGAGGAGAGGCTGGAGTTGATCACGGCCAAAGCGGAAGGCAGGACCGCCACCCTGAGGGCCAAGCTGGATAAAGTGACGCGTCGGGCTGATGCTTCCCGGGCCGCCCTCGGCGCGGCACAGGAGGAGCTGATTTCCTCTCGCGCCGAGGTGCTTCTTCTCCGTCAACGGGTGGACGCGGCTGAGGCCGTTGCGCGGCGGAATGAGGACGAGATACGCCAGCGGCAGATCCTGGAGCACGAGCATGGCCCTATGCTCCGCACGCTCCGGGAAAGAGCTAACACGGCCTTGGGCAACATCTGCGAGGCGGCCGTTGGGGAGCCCCATGCGGTTAATTATGCTGGTAACCTCCAGTTCTTCGCTGACGTGGTGACGGAGCTGGTGGCGCGGTCGGGCAGAGCCAATAGGTTGGTGGAGGAGAGGAGCCGTGCCCTGCTCGGGCGTGCTTTTTCTCGCGTCTTCAGCCATCTTCGAGACATGGATCCTCACTTTGACTTTGATGCTGCCATCGCCCTATTACCCCAGGCCATCTGGGGCGACCTGGCGCATTGGGTGGAAGACAACGTGGATGCCCTCGTCAGGGCCTTCACTACTGGCAACGACGGCGTGGTCGTGGCTGCTGACGAAGGCGGCGTGGTGAACGGCCCTGACGCCGCCGACGGCGACGCGGAGGGTGATGGCGAGGCCAGCGACGCCAGTGACGATTCAGGAGTTGCCCTTGAGGATGCATTGGGGGATTTATCCGATTAACCGCGTGTTGTTCCCGCTTTCCACCCTACGTAGATAGAGTTCGGGCTTGGCCCTGAAGGTTGTAAGAGCATTTTGGGAGGGGGTGCCCCTCGTGTAAAAACTTGCAGTTAGCGTATTAGTAGATACGATATCACCCGTACGCCTGCGCCAAGTGGTTGGCCTTGCGGCGAGCTGGCTGGCTTGTTTACCGTTGACCCGCATGGGCCCCGAGATAGCCTGCGGAGGGCTGTGGCATCCCGAGTGCTTCCTGAACGAGCCCATTGAACCTGTAATGAGAACCTCCTGAGAGGCCGTGGTGACGGTAGTCCGGGCTGCACGCATGCTAGGCCTGGCCCGGCTCGTGAGGGGCTCACGAGGGGAGGCAGCTGAGGCAAAGTGGTAACCAGAACGCGAGAGATTGCTCGAACGAGACTAAACACCCCTTCCCCCGAACTGTCACACCCTGCATTTTGTAACATTTCATTTGCATTAATAAAGCATGAAAATTTGGACCAACAAAAACTTTTGCATTATTTGGCTTTTTATTTTGGAGTTGGTTTTCTCCCTGTGATTTTCAAGTGCTCTTCAAAGTCAACATAGCTTCACCTTCTATACTTCATCTCCTTGCCCCAAACTTCTGTCCAATGATCATGCCATGTGTATAGAGCAATATAGTATTTTCTTACAAAAATAATTTGGCCAAATAGAATTTTCAAAAATTAGTTTTTCAAAAAACCCTGAATTAAGAATTACACTGCATGTGCTTGATTTGGGGTGTGAAAAATCTTTCAAAAGGTATATTTGAATCCTATTAGATATAGGACTCCCATAAACCTCAAAAACATAATTTTAAAAGCTATTTTCCTATTTTATTTAAAAGCTTTTTCTTAAGGCCAGAAATGGTCTTTAATAGGGAAAAATTATTTTATTGTTTTAAAAATATTTGACAAAAATCAGGGAAACTCAGTGGGCATATATTTCCCATATATAAGAATTTCAACATATGGTCATGATCAAAATATTGGACAAAACCTCCCAAAACCATTTCAACCCATTTCAAGGATTTGAAATATTTCTACAGGAAATATTTTCATAAAAATCCAAGGAAAATCCAGCAAGTCACAAATGCATATTATGATCACCTTGCAAAGCCTCATGTCATTTGAAGTCATTTTTGTTCACCAGAATGCCCCCAAAACCCTCTCTGACCAGAATCATATTTGAACAACTTTGTACTACCAACTTTCTCTCCTTGACCCCAACTTTGGTGAGCATGTTCACATGACCAAATAAGGCCACCACACCAAGTGGTGCATCAAGGAGAAGTGATTTGCTCAACTAAATCTACACAAGTCCATTTCTGCTAATTTCCAGGGTTTACAAAAGTTGCATTGGCAACTTTGCCCAAATGAGCTCAAAATGGGAGGAAGGCCCTAATTACAAGTGCCATTTCACCCTGTGGAGTCTCATGACCAATGGAAATCATATACTTGCCCAAACCTACATCAAACACCTTCTGGCAGAATCTCAAAATGCAAATTCCAGCCTCTTCCCCTAATCTCCTTGTGCTCCACTTTTTACCACAACCCATCCTAGTTCCCCTCTAGCACCTGGATGCTTTTCTGCCCGAGGAAGCAATGATGAAGGAGGAGAGAACCCCATTTTTCTTCTCTGGACAGCAGATTCCACCCTCTCTCTTAGCCTCCGTCTCTCCCCTCAGCTTTCCAGAGCATCCAAGGCTCTCCCCAGCTTTTGCCCACACCCCCTGCAGCCTCCAGACACTAGTGGACATGCGCGGACGCGGGAAAACCACGGATGCCGGCCAAAGTCGCGCTCTGGAGCGCTTGGCAGGGCACCCGACCGTTGACGCCGTGTCTCCCGGCCACCTCGATCCTCCCCCGCGCGCCAGTCGATGCCCCTCGACGTCCGCTCCACGCCAGCAGGCCACCCACTTGCTCCCGCGCCCTTCCCCCTTTCCTGCGGCTCGCGCCAGAGCACCGGCCCGCTCAGCCAATGGCTGCGCCGCCCCTGTGGCTGCCCGCAGCTCGCCCCGCTCCTCCTCTCTCTCCCTGGCACCCTATACCACTCCCACAAACACCACTGAGTCCTCCATTCCCTCTCCAACGGCCACCCGAGCCGATCCCGCGGGCACCCGTAGACCGCGCCTACGGTAGACCTCGGCCGGCTTATAAGAGGTGAACCCGAGCCCCTCTCTCATCTACTGTCACTCCCCCACGCTCCTAATCCACCTCCCGCACCACCCAGTTGCCTCCAGAGCCGCCCGAGCTCGAGATCGACCTCGAGCTCCGCCGCCTCGGGTCGTCGACGTCCACGCGGTACAAGCCTCCTCCGCCCTTGTTCCCTCTCGATCTGGAACCACAAGGCGTCACTGACCCTTTCCCCTCTCTTTCCCACTCTTTTTGCAGCCGGGAACGGCCGGAACCATCGACGCCCGAAGCACCTCCGCCGCGTGACCTCGTCGCCGGCGAACTAGGCTGCTCCGGCGACCACCTCCACCACCACCCGAACGGCGACATCCCCCCGAGTCCAACGGTACCACCCACGCATCCTCCCGTGCCCTGTATCACCGCCGGCGAGCTCGTCGTCGCCTCTGTACAGAGGCAGACGACGACGGCCGTGGGCCCTGTCCGTTAGCGTCACGCCCTGACGGGTGGGACCCACCCATCAGGTTTAAAACGCACGCGCGCGCGTACCGGTTCGCTGCGTCGGCTAAAGGCGTATTCTGCCTTTACGCCTTCGACGTGGCAGCCTCGCGCGGGCTGAGTTCCCTCTGGGCCTGCTGCACTGAGGCCTTTCTGACCCAGTGGCACAGTGCCACTTTTCTTTTTCTTTTTCTGTGAAGTTTCCAAAAATTCCACAGATTTAAATATCTATCCAAATGAAATAATTCCAGTTCCTAAATTCTTGTAAAAAATCCCACCTATTTAATGGTGCAACTGTCGGATTTCGGGTTCCGGCAGACCCTTGAGGTTCGAACACTGGGGTGCGCGCGGAGATCCAACCCTCCACCGTCTCGCACCTCGCCGAATCGCTGGGACCTAAACTACTAAACGGAACAGCACAAGAGACACGAGATTTATACTGGTTCGGGCCACCATTGTGGTGTAATACCCTACTCCAGTGTGTGGTGTGGTGGATTGCCTCTTGGGCTGATGAGTAAAAATACAAGGAAGAACAGCCTCGTGAGGGTCTATTCTTGGCGGGTGCGATGAACCGTTAGGTGGTGTTCAGTCGCTCTAGCTACCGGTTTCTTGATGAGGATTCGGATCCCCACGCCCTGGGGGTGGCTACTCCTATTTATAGGCGAAGGCCCTGGGCCTCTTCCCAAATATTGAGCGGGAAGGGCGCCAACAATTGGCCATTTTGAAGGGGAACAACGGGTACACTTATCCTGACTAAAGTTGGTCCTCGCCTGCCAAAGGCTCTGGTGGTGACGCCTGCTTGGGCTCCACAATGACTCCCTTCCTGCCGTTGGGCTGGTCTTGGTCTCATTGCACCGAAATAGATGACTTTGCTTGATACTCTCGCCTGCGCTTGCTCCCTTTGCACCAAAGAGGAAGGGAGGACATTGCGTGGGCTGGGGCCCGACTGGCGCCCTTGGTCGTCATGGCTTGTGTCACGAGCACCTTGCGAGGTACCCTGCCTTGAACTCTCCGCCTCCTCATGAGCCAGCCTGACGAGGCCGTGTCTGAGGAAGCTCCTTGTCGTCCGCCCCGCGTGGCTTGGCCCCTCGCGAGGGTCTTGAGCTTGCGTTGATGAAGATAGGCCGTGCTGGGCCTCCTTTGAGCCACGCTGTAGGCCGCAGGCAGGCATGTCTGGGGACCCCCATTCCCAGAACGCCGACAGTAGCCCCCGAGCCCACGGCGCGCCCGAACTTGGCCGGCAGAGAGGCGAAAGGGCAAGTCTGGCATCGCGGGCCCTAACAGCTGCGGCCTTGGGCGACGCGTGGCGGTTGATTGGCGCGCGCCTTTGCTTCCCCATGATGCCTCGGTAACCACCCGGATTCGACAAGTCCCTGCATGCAGATTCGGTCATGATTACCGGTGATCGTGGAGGCCGACGGTTGGCCTTCGCTGGCTATAAGTACGGAACGGCGCGCGTCCTTCCAGTCTATCCTTTCTTGTCTCTCCTTCTTCTCCATGGCTCCACCAAGGAAGTTCTCGGCCGCAGAGAAGGGGAAGGGCCGTCAGGTCGAGTCTTTCTCTCCTCCGCCTAAGCGCGGTCGAGGTCGCCCTCGCAAGCATCCCGTGGCCTCCACGGCGGTCCCCCGCGGTCGTGGGGGAGGCTCTCAGCGTGGCGACGAGCGGCCGGCCATGGTCGGAGGGCGTGCCCCGGCCACGCGTCCCCCGAGGCCGCGCCTCCATGCTGCTGAAGCGCTGCCGGAGTTCATGGTGTGGGCGGAGGGGCCGTCCGGCGTCCGGCTTCAGCTCCCGCGCTTCCTCCTGGGTGAGCTCCCAGCTGGCGCCCTGGGTGGCCTCTGGCTCCAGGCGGATGGCTGCTGCAGCCGGGCTTCGTGGGCTTCTCTGGAGGTCTCTCGCCACAGGAACCTGTTCACGACCATGGTGGCGGGCAGACGCTCGCTGCTGCGTGGTCTTCGCCGCCGGTGCTCCCTGCACTTCAAGTACGATGGCGACGCCACCCTCTACGTGAGGGTGTTCGGGGAAGACGGTCGCCGCATGGGGTGCTGCCCTGAAGACGACGACCGCGGCCGAGGACTCAGCCCCGGCATGGATGGAGAGGGCAGCGCACGGGCGGCTGGCGATGTCCGTGACTCCTCAAGCTTCGCCAGCTCTTCTTTGGGTGGTGATTCTTCCAACAGCGGCCGCGGCCAGCCCCCACGCCACCGCGCCTGCTTGGGGGGTGGCAGCGGGTCCGCTCGCCGCTGCGCCCCGGTGAAGCGCGAGAGGGAGTCCGCCTAAGCTCCGGAGACGGCTCGAGCCTTCCAAGAGGGCCGGCACGGGGCGTGCTTCACCTGCTTTTGTCCTTTGCCTTTCTTTTCTCCTGCGCAAGAAGACAACAATGTGTGGTCCCGTGGGGGCACGTTTAGGTTAACGCCGTTAATTATTGTACTGCTTTTGTTATCCTCGACATGTTCCTTTACATGTATCGCCCATTCGCAAGTGAACTCCAGCCGTGGCTGCGGGGGCGACCGATCCAGGCCCCGTGTTCGCGTTGTGCTGCCCGTGAGGCATGGTCAGGAGGGGTGCTCCAGCTGTGGACCAGGGCCGTGAAAACTTGAGCCATAGGGGTAGGAACGCTCGCGAGGGCTCCCGAGGCTTCTGCCTCGCGAGTCCCCACGCAAGAGAAATCGAGGTAGGAGAGCGAAAATGATCGAAGAACCACGGACGAAAAGATGGCGATAGTTTCGATAAAAACTCCAAATGGGAATAACTAGTCAACTGCAGAAAGCAATTGAAAAAGCCGCGTCCGGCACCTAGTCTAGTCTTCGACGTCTTCTCACCAGAGCGGAGCTAAGTGCTGCCACTGGGCGTGGGAGGGAGCCCCAGGGCCTGAGGTCGGCACTCCTGAGACTCCGGGGCGTGTACAGCCCCAACTCATTATTATGTGAGAGTGTCACGGGCGGCGAGCTTCACAGGTGTTGGCCCTCTTCACAGGCTCCGGGCCTTTCTTCTGGGAAGCAAGCTTCACGGGCGTTGGCCCTCTTCACGGGCTCCGGGCCCTTTCGAGCAGCGACTTCTTCAGGCGTTCGCCTTTTTCACAGGCTCTGGGCCTTTCTTCTGGGAAGCAAGCTTCACGGGCGTTGGCCCTCTTCACGGGCTCCGGGCCCTTTCTAGAACGCGACAGCTTCACAGGCGTTCGCCTTCTTCACAGGCTCTGGGACTTTCTCGAAAAAGATGAGCTTCACAGGCATTTGCCTTCTTCACAGGCACTGGGCCTTTTCCAAAAAGGATGAGCATCACAGGCATTCGCCTTCTTCACAGGCACTGGGCCTTTTCCAAAAAGGATGAGCTTCACAGGCATTCGCCTTCTTCACAGGCACTGGGCCCTTTTAGGGGTAAAACCTCCGGAGGTGCTGGATGTTCCATGCGTTCTGTATAGGTACTCCCTCTTGAGTCTCCAAGCGCATGGAGCCGGGCCTGGAAACATGAACAACCTTGAACGGGCCCTCCCACATGGGAGAGAGCTTATGCAGTCCCTCCACGAGAGGACCCGTCGAACACGTGGTCCCCTACCTCGAGAGTTCAGGGGGCGGATGTTGCGGCGGTGGTATCGCCGGAGTGCTGCTGGTACCTTGCCTTTCGCAGCGCAGCTTCTCGGCGCGCTCCCCAAAGACGAGGCTGTCCCCGCATGGCGCCTCATGATGTTTCATCGAACGCCAGGACCCGCACGGATCGACGCTTGACCTCGTGAGGGAGGACCGCTTCGGCTCCGTAGACCAGGAAGAAGGGGGTCTCTCCAGTTGGCTTGGTTGCGGCTGTGCGGATGGACCACAACACGGACGGAAGCTCGTCATACCAGCCTCTGCCGCAGGCCTCCAGTTTCTTCTTGAACGTCCTGGTCTTGAGGCCTCTCAGGACCTCTGCGTTAGCCCGCTCGGCCTGTCCATTGCTGCGGGGGGCGCCACCGAAGCGTAGCATATCTGCGTCCCAAGGTTAGCGCAATATGTTTTAAAAAGGTTACTGGTGAACTGCGAACCGTTGTCGGTGATGATGCGGTTTGGCACTCCGAACTGGCTCACGATGCCCTTGATGAACTTGACCGCGGAACCAACGGGGATGGTGCAGACGGCCTCGACTTCGGCCCACTTGGTGAATTTGTCCACGGCGACGTAGAGGTAGCGATAGCCCCCTGGCGCCCGAGGAAAAGGGCCCAGGATGTCGAGCCCCCAGACCGCGAATGGCCAAGTGAGGGGGATGGTTTGCAGACCTCCTGCTGGCTGGTGGATCTGCTTGGCATGGAATTGGCAAGCCTCGCAAGCCTTCACGAGTTCAACAGCGTCATTGAACGGTGGGCCAATAGAAACCGCTATGAACGCATGCTTGCCGACGAGGGCCCGTGACGACGAATGGTGCCCACAATCTCCACCATGTATATCTGCCAGCAGTTCCTTCCCCTGTTCCCTGGTGATGCAGCGCAGGGATACATCGTTCGGTCGTTTCCGGTAGAGCTCTCCATCCATGATGTTGTATGCCGTGGCTTGCCGCGCCACACGCTCTGCCTCCTCCTCCATCTCCGGAAAAGTTCCATGAGTTAAGTAACTCTTGAGCTCCGTGATCCAGCACCCCTCTTGAGGTTCCATCATTAGGAGCAAAGGCGTGCTCCGAGGTCGAACCCACAGTGGGGCTCCCGAGGCAGGTGGTGAGGAGCTCCACCCGAGGCTGTGCTGTGCTTGATAACGGCGGCAGGGCAGAGGGCTTGAAGAGCCGTTCCTCAAAGACGCCCGACTCCTGGGGTAACCTCCTGGAGGCTCGTTTGGCGATGTCGTCAGCTTCTTGATTGGTGCCGCGGGGCACGTGCTGCAGCTCCAACCCCCAGAACTGTTTCTCCATCCTGCGGACCTCCGCAAGGTAGGCCTCCATGTGTTCATCTCTTGGCTCATACACCTTGGTGGAGAAATTGACGAGGAGCCACGAATCGCCCTTGATGGTAAGGTGCTTCAGCCCCAGGGCAGCGGCAGCCTTCAGACCCGCTATCAGCCCCTCATATTCTGCTATATTGTTGGAGACCTTATCGCCCTGCTGGAAAAAGAGCTGCACGGCATAGTAGAGCTTGTCCTGAGCGGGAGATATGAGTACGGCCCCAGCCCCAGCGCCCTGTCTGAAGAACGCTCCGTCGAAGTACATGACCCAACCTTCTAGCGCTTCGCTTCCTGGGGAGAGGGATCGATCCTCGCCGGCCCTAAGGCCCGGTGCTTCTGTCCATTCGGCCACGAAATCTGCCAGCGCGGCCCCCTTGATGACTCTGGTTGTGTTGAACTTGAGCTGGAATGCTTGCAGCTCAATGTTCCACTCGGCGACCCTTCCGGCCGAGTTGGGGCTCCTGAGCACCCTCTCCAGGGGGTATGCCGAGACAACCTTGACCGGATGACCCTGGAAGTAGTGCCTCAACTTGCGCGAAGCCATCAACAGTGCGAGGAGGAGCTTCTGCGGCATGGGGTACCGTGCCCTCGCATCCCGTAACTCTTGTCGACGGAACACACGGGTGCTCGACGAGGCTAGGGGCGTCGGTGCTGGTGGCGTCTTCCGGAAGCTGTGGTGCCTCCCGAGGTGACGGCGTCTCCAGAAGCTGGGTGCTTGGATGGAGGGCCTCTCCCGCCCTTGGTGTGCTCTGCTACGACGGCTGATCTTCTTCCGTTGCGGTGCTGGCTTCTGCGAGTTCCTTCTGATTCGGCCTTGCCTTAGCTCGGGTGGCCGCCGTGGTCTTGGCCTGACGCTCCTCCCTAACTGCCACCAGGGCTGCGCTAGCGGAGTAGGGAGTGGCGGCGAGGTAGAGTACCAAGGGCTCCTGAGGGCGTGGGGCCACCATCACTGGAGGGCTGGTCAGGTACCTCTTGAGGTCTTGGGACGATTTGTCGGCCTCTTCATTCCATTCGAAGGGCCCCTTTTTCTTCATTAGCTGGAAGAAAGGCAGCGCCCGCTCCCCCAATCGGGAGATGAAATGGCCCAGCGCCGTTACGCGCCCCGTGTGCTTCTGCATTTCCCTGAGGGTCTTTGGTGGGCTCATGTCCTCAACTGCCTTGACCTTTTATGGGTTGGCCTCGATGCCTCGGTGGGACACGAGAAAACCCAGGAGCTTGCCCGAGGGAACTCCAAACACACACTTCTCCGGGTTGAGTCGCAGGCTCACTGCGTTGAGGCTCGCGAAGGTTTCTTCCAGGTCTTGTATCAAGGTCTTGGCCTCGCGAGACTTCACCGCGATGTCGTCGACGTAAGCCTCCACATTCTTCCTGAGCTGTGGGCCCAAGGTGATGTGCATGAGCCACTGGAAGGTTGCCCCCGCGTTGCGCAGCCCGAATGGCATGCATGTATAGCAGTACACTCCACACGGGGTTAAGAAGGACGTCTTTTCCACATCTTCCACCGCCATCTTGATCTGGTGATACCCGGAAAAGGTGTCCAAGAAGCATAGCAGGTCACACTCGGCGGTGGAATCAATGATCTGGACGATGCGAGGGAGCGGGAACGGATCCTGCGGGCATGCTTTGTTGAGGTTGGTGAAGTCGACACACATGTGCTCCTTTCCTCCCTTCTTTCGCACTACCACGGGGTCGGCCAGCCAATCTGGGTATCGGACCTCGCGAATAACCCCCGCGGCTTCTAGCTTGCGGGTCTCTTGGACGATGAAGGCCTGCTTTTCAGTGGACTGCCTTCGTATACGCTTCACAAGGCGCACGTTGGGGCACACGTTGAGGTGGTGCTCGACACGCCCGTGGGATCCCCGCCAGCTGATCGGGCTCCCAGGCGAACACCTTCTTGTTCGCACGCAGGAACTTGACCAGGGTTTCCTCCTGTTCGGGCTCGAGGTTGGCGCCTATAGTGAAGGTGGCATTTGTGGACCCGTCCTCGTCGACAGGTATCTGCTTGGTCTCCGCCTTGTCTTGAGTGAACAACTGCTTCTTCTTGGTCGGCGCAGCCCCCTTGGGCTTGAGGGCTTCCGCATTGGCGGGCCGCCGTCTTGAGGGCGAGCCTGAGCGCTCGCGGCGCACCTTCGGTATCCCCGGGCACGGTGAGGACGCTGCTGCTCCCGGGCATCTTCATGAGGTTGTACCCCGGGTGGGTTGCGGCCATGAATTTGGCCCATGCTGGATAGCCAAGGATGGCATTGTAGGGGAGGCCGATGGGGGCGATGTCGAAGTCGACCAGTTCCGTGCGGAAGTTGTCGTAGGTGCCGAAGGTCACCGGAAGCCGGATTTGCCCCAAGGAGCTGGATGACCCTCCTCCTATGCCCGAAAAAGGCCGGCTGGGCTGCAGCCGCTCCCTGGGTACACAGAGGAGGTTGAAGGCCTCGACTGAGAGTACGTTGAGGCCGGCGCTGTTGGGGAACGTTGCAGAAAATTAAAAATTTCCTACGGTTTCACCAAGATCCATCTATGAGTTCATCTAAGCAACGAGTCATGGGAGAGAGATTGCATCTACATACCACTTGTAGATCGCGTGCGGAAGCGTTCAAGGAAACGGTGATGATGCAGTCGTACTCACCGTGATTCAGATCACCGATGACCAAGTGCCGAATGGACAACACCTCCGCGTTCAACACACGTACGGAACGGACGACGTCTCCTCCTTCTTGATCCAGCAAGGGGGGGAGAGGTTGAGGAAGAAGGCTCCAACAGCAGCACGACGGCGTGGTGGTGATGGAGTGATAGTTCTCAGGCAGGGCTTCGCCAAGCACACGCGGAGGAGGAGAGGTGTTGGGGAGGGGAGGGGCTGCTCCTTGGAAGTGTGTTGCAGCCCTCCCCTCACCCCTCTATTTATAGGGAAGGGCAGGGGGGCCCCTCTAGATGAGATCTAGAGGGGGCGGCGGCTAGGGGGGGGCTTGCCCCCCAAGCAAAGGGGGGGCGCCCCCCACTAGGGTTCCCCCCAAACCTAGGCGCATGGGCCCAAGGGGGGGGGCGCCCAGCCCTCCAGGGGCTGGTTCCCTGCCCCTTGTGGCCCATGAGGCCCTCCGAGAGGGGTGGCCCCTCCCGGTGGACCCCCGGAACCTCTCCGGTGGCCCCGGTACAATACCGATATGACCCCGAAACTTTCTGCCATTTGACAACTTCCCATATATAAATCTTTACCTCCGGACCATTACGGAACTCCTCGTGACGTCCGGGATCTCATCTAGGACTCCGAACAACATTCGGTAATCACATACAAGTCTTTCTAATAACCCTAGCATCACCGAACCTTAAGTGTGTAGACCCTACGGGTTCGGGAGACATGCAGACATGACCGAGACGACTCTCCGGTCAATAACCAACAGCAGGATCTGGATACCCATGTTGGCTCCCACATGCTCCTCGATGATGTCATCGGATGAACCACGATGTCGAGGATTCAATCAATCCCGTATACTATTCCCTTTGTCGGACGGTATGTTACTTGCCCGAGATTCGATCATCGGTATCCCAATACCTCGTTCAATCTCGTTACCGGCAAGTCACTTTACTAGTACCGTAATGCATGATCCCGTGACCAGACACTTGGTCACTTTGAGCTCATTATGATGATGCACTACCAAGTGGGCCCAGTGATACCTCTCCGTAACACGGAGTGACAAATCCGATCTCGATCCGTGTCAAACCAATGACACTTTCGGAGATACCTATAGTGCACCTTTATAGTCACCCGATTACGCCAGACGCTTGGTACACCCAAAGCACTCCTACGGTATCCGGAGTTACACGATCTCATGGTCTAAGGAAGAGATACTTGACATTGGAGAAGCTTTAGCAAAACGAACTACACGATCTTGTGCTATGCTTAGGATTGGGTCTTGTCCATCACATCATTCTCTTAATGATGTGATCGTGTTATCAATGACATCCAATGTCCATAGTCAGGAAACCATGACTATCAATTGATCAACGAGCTAGTCAACTAGAGGCTCACTAGGGACATATTGTGGTCTATGTATTCACACGTGTATTACGATTTCCGGATAATACAATTATAGCATGAATAAAAGACAATTATCATGAACAAGGAAATATAATAATAATCCTTTTATTATTGCCTCTAGGGCATATTTCCAACAGTCTCCCACTTGCACTAGAGTCAATAATCTAGTTACATTGTGATGAATCGAACACCCATAGAGTTCTGGTGTTGATCATGTTTTTCCCGCGGAAGAGGTTTAGTCAACGGATCTGCGACATTCAGATTCGTATGCACTTTGCAAATTTCTATGTCTCCATCTTGAACATTTTCATGGATGGAGTTGAAGCGACGCTTGATGTGCCTGGTCTTCTTGTGAAACCTGGGCTCCTTGGCAAGTGCAATAGCTCCAGTGTTGTCACAGAAGAGTTTGATCGGCCCCGACGCATTGGGTATGACTCCTAGGTCGGTGATGAACTCCTTCACCCAAATTGCTTCATGCGCTGCCTCCGAGGCTGCCATGTACTCCGCTTCACATGTAGATCCCGCCACGACGCTCTGCTTGCAGCTGCACCAGCTTACTACTCCACCATTCAACATATACACGTATCCGGTTTGTGACTTAGAGTCATCAGATCTGTGTCGAAGCTAAGCGCCGACGTAACCCTTTCTGACGAGCTCTTCGTCACCTCCATAAACGAGAAACATGTCCTTTGTCCTTTTCAGTACTTCAGGATATTCTTGACCGCTGTCCAAAGTGTTCCTTGCGGGATTACTTTGGTACCTTCCTACCAAACTTACGGCAAGGTTTACATCAGGTCCGGTACACAGCATGGCATACATAATAGATCCTATGGCGAGGCATAGGGGATGACGCTCATCTCTTCTTTATCTTTTGCCGTGGTCGGGCATTGAGCTGAGCTCAATCTCACACCTTGCGTGACAGGCAAGAACCCTTTCTTGGACTGATCCATTTTGAACTTCTTCAAAATCTTATCAAGGTATGTGCTTTGTGAAAGACCTATGAGGCGCCCTCGATCTATCTCTATAGATCTTGATGCCTAATATATAAGCAGCTTCTCCAAGGTCCTTCATTGAAAAACTTTTATTCAAGTAGGCCTTAATGCTGTCCAAGAGTTCTATATCATTTCCCATCAAAAGTATGTCATCTACATATAATATGAGAAATGCTACTGAGCTCCCACTCACTTTCTTGTAAACGCAGGCTTCTCCATAAGTCTGCATAAACCCAAACGCTTTGATCATCTCATCAAAGCGAATGTTCCAACTCCGAGATGCTTGCACCAGCCCATAAATGGATCGCTGGAGCTTGCATACTTTGTTAGCATTCTTAGGATCGACAAAACCTTCCGGCTGCATCATATACAGCTCTTCCTTAAGATAACCGTTAAGGAATGTCGTTTTGACGTCCATATGCCATATCTCATAATCATAGTATGCGGCAATTGCTAACATGATTCAGACGGACTTAAGCTTCGCTACGGGAGAGAAAGTCTCATCGTAGTCAATCCCTTGAACTTGCCGATAACCCTTAGCGACAAGTCGAGCTTTATAGATGGTGACATTACCATCCGCGTCCGTCTTCTTCTTAAAGATCCATTTGTTTTCTATCGCTCGCCGATCATCGGCAAGTCTGTCAAAGTCCATACTTTGTTTTCATACATGGATCCTATCTCGGATTGCATGGCTTCAAGCCATTTGTTGGAATCGGGCCCGCCATCGCTTCTTCATAGTTGAAGGTTCACCGTTGTCTAACAACATGATTTCCGTGACAGGGTTGCCATACCACTCGGTGTGGAACGTGTCCTCGTGGACCTACGAGTTCAAGAGCAACTTGATCCAAGTACCTTGATCATCATCATTAACTTCCTCTCCAAGAGGTGTAGGCACCACAGAACATTTTCCGAGCTGCACTACTTTCCGGTTCAAGAGGTAGTACTTCATCGAGTTCTACTTTCCTCCCACTTACTCCTTTCGAGAGAAACTCTTTTCCGAAAGGATCCGTTCTTGGCAACAAAGATCTTGCCTTCGGATCTAAGGTAGAAGGTATACCCAATGGTTTCCTTAGGGTATCCTATGAAGACGCATTTTTCCGACTTGGGTTCGAGCTTTTCAGGTTGAAGTTTCTTGACATAAGCATCGCATCCCCAAACTTTTAGAAACGATAGCTTAGGTTTCTTTCCAAACCATAATTCATACGGTGTCGTCTCAACGGATTTAGACGGTGCCCTATTTAAAGTGAATGTAGCTGTCTCTAGAGCGTATCCCCAAAATGATAGCGGTAAATCGGTAAGAGACATCATAGATCGCACCATATCCAATAGAGTGCGACACGACGTTCGGACACACCGTTCGTTGAGGTGTTCCAGGCGGCGTGAGTTGTGAAACGATTCCACATTTCCTTAAGTGTGTACCAAATTTGTGACTTAAATATTCTCCTCCACGATCTGATCGTAAGAACTTTATTTTTCGGTCACGTTGATTCTCTACCTCATTCTGAAATTCCTTGAACTTTTCAAAGGTCTCAGACTTGTGTTTCATCAAGTAGACATACCCATATCTACTTAAGTCATGTGAGAGTGAGAACATAACGATATCCTCCATGAGCCTCAACGCTCATTGGACCTTTTACATCGGTATGTATGATTTCCAATAAGTTGGTTGCTCGCTCCATTGTTCCGGAGAACGGAGTCTTGGTCATTTTGCCCATGAGGCATGGTTTGCATGTGTCAAATGATTCATAATCGAGAGACTCTAAAAGTCCATCAGAATGGAGCTTCTTCATGCGCTTGACACCAATGTGACCAAGGCGGCAGTGCCACAAGTATGTGGGACTATCGTTATCAACTTTACATCTTTTGGTATTCACACTATGAATATGTGTAATATTACGCTCGAGATTCATTAAGAATAAACCATTGACCATCGGAGCATGACCATAAAACATATCTCTCATATAAATAGAACAACCATTATTCTCGGATTTAAATGAGTTGCCATCTCGCATTAAACGAGATCCTAATACAATGTTCATGCTCAAACTTGGCACTAAATGACAATTATTGAGGTTCAAAACTAATCCCGTAGGTAAATGTAGAGGTAGCATGCCGACGGGGATCACATCGACCTTGGAACCATTCCTGACACGTATCGTCACCTCGTCCTTCGCTAGTCTCCGTTTATTCCGCAGCTCCTGCTGTGAGTTACAAATATGAGCAACGGCACGGTATCAAATACCTGGGAGTTACTACAGTCTTGGTAAGGTACACATCAATTACATGTATATCAAATATACCTTTAGTGTTGCCGGCCTTCTTGTCCGCTAAGTATTTGGGGCAGTTCCGCTTCCAGTGGCCCTTCCCTTTGCAATAAAAGCACTCTGTCTCAGGCTTGGGTCCATTCTTTGACTTCTTCCGGCAACTTGCTTACCGGGCGCGGCAACATCTTTGTCGTCCTTCTTGAAGTTCTTCTTACCCTTGCCCTTTTGAACTTAGTGGTTTTATTGACCATCAACACTTGATGTTCTTTCTTGATTTCAACCTCTGCGACTTCACATTGAGAATACTTCAGAATGGTCTTCACCATCCCCTGCATATTGTAGTTCATCACAAAGCTCTTGTAGCTTGGTGGGAGCGATCAAGGATTCTGTCAATGACCGCCTCGTCCGGAGGTTAATGTCCATTTGGGACAGGCGGTTGTGCAACCCAGACATTTTGAGTATGTGCTCACTGACAGAACTGTTTTCCTCCATCTTACAACTATAGAACTTGTCGGAGACTTCATATCTCTCGACCCGGGCATGAGCTTGGAAAACCATTTTCAGCTCCTCGAACATCTCATATGCTCCGTGTTGCTCAAAACGCTTTTGGAGCCCGGTTCTAAGCTATAAAGCATGCCGCATCGAACGAGGGAGTAATCATCAAGACGAGACTGCCAAGCATTCATAATGTCTTGGTTCTCTCGGGATGGGTGCATCACCTAGCGGTGCTTCTAGGACATATTGTTTCTTGGCTGCTATGAGGATGATCCTCGGGTTCGGACCCAGTCCGAATAGTTGCTGCCATCATCTTTCAGCTTGGTTTCTCTAGGAACGTGTTGAAGTTCATGTTGACATGAGCGTTGGCCATTTGATCTACAAGACATATTTTGCAAAGACTTTAGACTAAGTTCATGATAATTAAGTTCATCTAATCAAATTATTTAATGAACTCCCACTCAGATTTGACATCCCTCTAGTCATCTAAGTGTTACATGATCCGAGTCGACTAGGCCGTGTCCGATCATCACGTGAGACGGACTAGTCATCGTCGGTGAACATCTCCATGTTGATCGTATCTTCCATACGACTCATGTTCGACCTTTCGGTCTCTTGTGTTCCGAGGCCATGTCTATACATGCTAGGCTCGTCAAGTTAACCCTAAGTGTTTATGCATGTGTAAAACTGTCTTACACCGTTGTATGTGAACGTAAGGATCTATCACACCGATCATCACGTGGTGCTTCAAAGCATTTAACTTTAGCAGCGGTGCACAGTTAGGGGAACACTTTCTTGAAATTATTCTAAGGGATCATCTTATTTACTACCGTCGTTCTAAGTAAACAAGATGCATAAACATAATAAACATCACATGCAATTATATAAAGTAGTGACATGATATGGCCAATGTCATATAGCTCCTTTGATCTTCATCTTCGGGGCTCCATGATCATCTTGTCACCGGCATGACACCATGATCTCCATCATCATGATCTCCATCATCGTGTCTCCATGAAGTTTCTCACCAACTATTACTTCTACTACTATGGCTAACACGTTTAGCGATAAAGTAAAGTAATTTACATGGCGTTGAATCAATGGCACGCAGGTCATACAATAATTAAGACAACTCCTATGGCTCCTTCCGGTTGTCATACTCATCGACATGCAAGTCGTGATTCCTATTACAAGAACATGATCTCATACATCACAATATATCATTCATCATTCATCACAACTTCTGGACATATCACATCACATGACAATTGCTGCAAAAGCAAGTTAGACGTCCTCTAATTGTTGTTGCATCTTTTACATGGCTGCAATTGGGTTCTAGCAAGAACGTTTTCTTACCTACGAATAACCACAACGTGATTTTGTCAACTTCTATTTACCCTTCATAAGGACCCTTTTCATCTAATCCGCTCCAACTAAAGTAGGAGAGACAGACACCCGCTAGCCACCTTATGCAACTAGTGCATGTCAGTCGGTGGAACCTGTCTCACGTAAGCGTACGTGTAAGGTCGGTCCGGGCCGCTTCATCCCACAATACCGCTGAAGCAAGAAAAGACTAGTAGCGGCAAGCAAGTTGACAAGATCTACGCCCACAACAAAATTGTGTTCTACTCGTGCAATAGAGAACTACGATAGACCTAGCTCATGATGCCTTTGTTGGGAACGTTGCGAGAAAATTAAAATTTTCCCACGGTTTCACCAAGATCCATCTATGAGTTCATCTAAGCAACGAGTCATGGAGAGAGATTGCATCTACATACCACTTGTAGATCGCGTGCGGAAGCGTTCAAAGGAACGGTGATGATGGAGTCGCATCGCCGTGATTCAGATCACCGATGACCAAGTGCCGAACGGACAGCACCTCCGCGTTCAACACACGTACGGAACGGACGACGTCTCCTCCTTCTTGATCCAGCACACAGGGCTTCGCCAAGCACACGCGGAGGAGGAGAGGTGTTGGGGAGGGGAGGGGCTGCGCCTTGGAAGTGTGTTGTAGCCCTCCTCTCACCCCTCTATTTATAGGGGAAGGGGCAAGGGGGGCCGGCCCCTCTAGATGAGATCTAGAGGGGGGCGGCAGCTAGGGAGGGGGGCTTGCCCCCCAAGCAAAGGGGGGCGCCCCCCACAAGGGTTCCCCCCAACCCTAGGTGCATGGGCCCAAGGGGGGGGGGCGCGCCCAGCCCTCCAGGGGCTGGTTCCCTGCCCCTTGTGGCCCATGAGGCCCTCCGAGAGGGGTGGCCCCTCCCGGTGGACCCCCGGAACCTCTCCGGTGGCCCCGGTAAACCGATATGACCCCGAAACTTTCCGGTGTCCGTTTGACAACTTCCCATATATAAATCTTTACCTACGGACCATTCCGGAACTCCTCGTGACGTCCGGGATCTCATCCGGGACTCCGAACAACATTCAGTAATCACATACAAGTATTCCTAATAACCCTAGTGTCACCGAACCTTAAGTGTGTAGACCCTACGGGTTCGGGAGACATGCAGACATGACCGAGACGACTCTCCGATCAATAACCAACAGCGGGATCTGGATACCCATGTTGGCTCCCACATGCTCCTCGATGATGTCATCGGATGAACCACGATGTCGAGGATTCAATCAATCCCGTATACTATTCCCTTTGTCGGACGGTATGTTACTTGCCCGAGATTCGATCGTCGGTATCCCAATACCTCGCTCAATCTCGTTACGGCAAGTCACTTTACTCGCATCCGTAATGCATGATCCCGTGACCAGACACTTGGTCACTTTGAGCTCATTATGATGATGCACTACCGAGTGGGCGGTGATACCTCTCCGTAACACGGAGCCACAAATCCCAGTCTCGATCCGTGTCAACCCAATGACACTTTCGGAGATACCTGTAGTGCACCTTTATAGTCACCCGATTCACGTTGTGACGTTTGGTACACCCAAAGCACTCCTACGGTATCCGGAGTTACACGATCTCATGGTCTAAGGAAGAGATACTTGACAATGGAAAAGCTCTAGCAAAACGAACTACACGATCTCGTGCTATGCTTAGGATTGGGTCTTGTCCATCACATCATTCTCTTAATGATGTGATCCCGTTATCAATGACATCCAATGTCCATAGTCAGGAAACCATGACTATCTATTGATCAACGCGCTAGTCAACTAGAGGCTCACTAGGGACATATTGTGGTTTATGTATTCACACGTGTATTACGATTTCCGGATAATACAATTATAGCATGAATAAAAGACAATTATCATGAACAAGGAAATATAATAATAATCCTTTTATTATTTCCTCTAGGGCATATTTCCAACAGGCGCCGCCGTCGATGATGGTCCTGGTGCGGCAACCTGGCAAATGGTGGGTGTGCAGAGCATGGGGAGCGCACCCGAGCCGGCCGAGTTGGTGGGGTGGTCCCGAGAGTCGAAGGTCAGCCCGTCCGACGGCTCCGTCCGGCCCGAGGGAGCCCCCTGCCGCGTGGGGGTGGCACTGACCCGGCGGACGAATGTCTTGACATGGCGGCTAGAAGGCAGCGCCTGCGAGCCGCCAAGGAGGGCCGCGACGACCGGAGGAACCGGCGCGACGGGGCGGGTGACGAGGAAGCTGCGCGGCTCCTCCCCAGAGGTCGCCGAGGAGCGCAGGGACGATGCTTGTTGCCCGCTCCCCGCCGGGCCGGTGGCGGTGTTGGACAGCGGGCGGTGAGGAACGACGAGGCGCGCCGCCGAAGCCGTCCCGGCGACATGGGAGGCGAGGGCGGCGCAAGGCCGCGCGAGCCCGACGAGCGCCGACATGGTTATGTGGTCGGGAAGAACGAGGCGATGAAGGTAGATTCCGCGCACCCTACCGGGCGCGCCAAATGTCGATTTCGGGTTCCGCGGACCTTGAGGTTCAACACTGGGTGCGATGAAGATCCAACCTCCACCGCCTCGCACCTCGCCGAATCGCTGGGACCTAAATTACAAAACGGAACAACACAAGAGACACGAGATTTATACTGGTTCGGGCCACCATTGTGGTGTAATACCCTACTCCAGTGTGTGGTGTGGTGGATTGCCTCTTGGGCTGATGAGGAACAATACAAGCAAGAACAGCCTCGTGAGGGTCTGTTCTTGGCGGGTGCGATGAACCGCTAGGTGGTGTTCAATCGCTCTAGCTGCCGGTTTCTTGATGAGGATTCGGATCCCCACGCCCTGGGGGTGGCTACTCCTATTTATAGGCGAAGGCCCTGGGCCTCTTCCCAAATATTGAGCAGGAAGGGCGCCAACAATTGGCCATTTTGAAGGGGAACAGCGGGTACACTTATCCTGACTAAAGTTGGTCCTCGCCTCCCAAAGGCTCTGGTGATGACGCCTGCTTGGGCTCCACAATGACTCCCTTCCTGCCGTTGGGCTGGTCTTGATCTCGTTGCACCGAAATGGATGCCTTTGCTTGATACTCTCGCCTGCGCTTGCTCCCTTTGCACCAAAGAGGAAGGGAGGACATCTGCTGGGCTGGCGCCTCGATCGCGCCCTTGGTCGTCATGGCTTGCGTCACGGGCACCTCGCGAGGTACCCTGCCTTGAACTCTCCACCTCCTCATGAGCCAGCCTAACGAGGCCGAGCCTGAGGAAGCTCCTTGTCGTCCGCCCTGCGAGGCTTGGCCCCTCGCGAGGGTCTTGAGCTTGCGTTGATGAAGATGGGCCGGCTTGGGCCTCCTTCGAGCCACGCCATGAGCCCACAGCGAGCAAGTCTGGGACCCCGTTCCTGAACGCCGACAAAGAACTTTCATTCAAATCCCACAACCTTTTCTTTCTTGTAAATATTTAAATTTGATTTGAAGCATTTAAATATACCCTTGTAAATCCATTTCTCCTATTCGCTATTTCAAATCTAAAACTAAGAATTTTCCCTTCTTAGTTTTCACCTAGTATTTAACAAAATAAGTTGACATTTTTCCGAGCACTTTGACTTTCCTGTTTTTATTATTGTCTTATTTTTCCGTTATTTTCTTGCGACATTTAGATCCGTGATTGTGAAGTTTTTGAAGGAGAAGGAGGAGAAGGATTTGAAGACCTCAAGAACAAGCCAATCAAGGCAAGCAGCCCTTTGACCATGACACCCTCTTGTTCATCGGTACCCTTTTACCCGATTGCATGATGATGAAATATGACGATGGTAAACTTGTTGTGAACCACCACATGATGCATACCCCTACTCATGACTTTACATTGTTCATGATTGCATTTTCAAGAAACTAGTTGATGCATAATGATGCATGTGTATCATGAACTCTTCATGGTTACGTTCTTTTGAAAACCCATCGGGTGCCCCTAATGCCCTTGGGAGATGTTGAACTAAGGTCATCACTTGAGGAAGAAGTGGTGCACCAAAGAGAGCTTTTGGTGTGTGTGTAAAGTGATGGATTAGATTTAGGTGTGATTACCGTCCCGACCAAACATGTGCAACCACTCTACCCCTTATGGGACGGGGCATTATTGATTACTTAGGCTGATACTAGCATGGTGCCCACATTACTAGTGACGGGGGTGACTTGAGGTCACTCTTGGGACGGGGTCATGCTTGGATAGGCGGCCATGACTGTTTGCACAGGGCACCGGACACACCGTTGGTTTGGCGACCCTGCTTCTCACCGTTGAGACTGCTGCCCTCAAGGCTGATACTAGCATGGTGCCCACATTACTAGTGACGGGGGTGACTTGAGTTTGGCGACCCTGCTTCTCACCGTTGAGACTGCTGCCCTCAAGGCACTGACTCGCCTTCGGGATCTTCTGCCCGAGATGGCAAGTGAGCCAGCCACTCGTTACCTGCCTTATCGTAAGGAAGGAGATGAGGAGAGCAGCGCACCAGCCCCACCCATGGACGAAGGAATTTCTCTCCGCTTCCAGACCTACTTCAGCTTGTGTGCCGACAGCCTGGCACAGCACCTAGCCTCGGAGTCGATGGAGCTTCGGAAGGAACTCCGCGAGACCAAGGAACTCCTCCGCCTAGCACAGACAAAGGCGGACAGGATCAAGAAGGATGGTGCACCCCCTGGACAGCCCGTTGTAGCCTATCGAGGCGGGCGACCCCCATAGGTCACGCATGCCAAGGGATCACCTCACCGCGCCCAGATGACGCATGAAGGAGTATCATAACCTCTTCACGGTGCCCACCGAAGTAAGCAGTGTTCAGCTCCTCCACTCCCCACTCCCTCAAGTGACGAAGATCTCGAGACAGATGAAGGTGAGGAGGAAGACCGGAGGAGCCGGAATACTGTGACCGAGCATTCCACCACTTAGACACCGTTCGGGACTAGGGTAGGCGGTCTCAGAACCCTTAAGGTAGGATAGGTCGTGTAAATTTTATGCTAAGTCGAGTCCGTAATGGTTCAAATGAAACCATGTTGTGTTGTGCTTGCTTTCAACTTGCTTTGATGAAGTCGTACTTTCCTTGGTAACTTTGTAAACCATGCATTCCCCATTTGGTTTTAATGTATGAGTTTAGCCTTGGCCCTTGTTTAACTTAAAATTGTGTCACGCCCACCCCTTACTAGGCACCCCATCTATATTGTTTTCCTCATGAGCCCTTGACCGCTCCAACAGGATGCTGTTGTAACACGATCTTGGTACCTCTACCAAAGAAGAAGAAGCCGGAGCAGGAGCCACTCAGGACCAAACCCAAGGACAAGCTCCACCACCGCCACCACCTCCCAACATGGACATAACTCAGTTTCTCCAGGCCTTCCGAGAGGAACGCCAAGCCAACACTGCAGCCCTCCAGATGATTGCTCGTTGTCAATCGCCAAATTGACGGGAACGGCAATGGGCGTTCCACGTTGGCAGATTTCAAGAAGCATGCACCGCCCACCTTCATCAAGACTGTAGAACCCCTGGATGCAGACGATTGGGTCCGCACCATTGAGGATCTATTGGAACTAGTCGGCTGCACTGAAGACCGTGAGAGGATGGCTTATGCTGCCCTTGTCTCTGGGAACTGCGAGCTTGGTGGGATGGATTCAAGGTCATGCATGCGGGGCAAAACATCACTTGGAATGACTTCAAGGCAGAATTCCGCAAGGCCCACATTCCTTCTGGGATTATGACCATCAAGAAGCGTGAGTTCCGAGCCCTGAAGCAAGGTAGTAGCACTGTCAAGGAGTACATGCAGAAGTTCAGTGTTCTGTCAAGGTATGCCCCTGAGGATGTCAACACTGATGCTGCCAAAAGGGAGCGCTTCATGGAAGGCCTTAACCAGACTCTGCAATACTCGCTTGTTGTGTGTGACTGCCCAACCTTTCCCGATCTGGTGAACAAGGCACTCATGCTTGAAGACAAGCGACGTGCTTTGGATGATACCCGTAAGCGCAAGATGATCAACAAGCATAGCTCCAGCAACCAGAAGCCTCGCCAATGGCAGCCAGCCCCAGTCAGGCCAACCTATCAGCAGCCAAGAGCTCCTGCACCCCGCACCAACTATCCACCTCAAAGAAGACTCCAACCCTGCACCAGCTTACAACAACCCCAATAACATCGGTGGCAAAAAGACCAACAACCCAAACCAAGTCACTTGCTTTGGATGTGTTCAATCAGGACACATCTCAAGGGTGTGCCCCAACAAGAAGCCCGATGCTCCGCGCCCCAATGCGCAGAACCCAGCACAAGGTCGTGGGATGCCACCAAGGAACCAAGCTTCCCGCAACCCGCCTAACAATGGCAGGGGTCGTGTGAATCATGTCACGGCAGAAGAAGCCCAGAAGACCGGACGTCAGGTCTTTGGGTGCGTGCCTTGTCAACTCAAGCACCCAGAATCGTTTTGTTTGATTCTGGAGCCACGCATTCATTTGTCACCCAAAAGTTTGCATTAAAAAGAGGCATGACCCCTACACCCCTGAATAACCCTATGGTGGTAATAACCCCCGGAGCAGAGATGAGAGCCAAGATAGGATGTAAAGGAATCGGGATTGTCATTAATGGGGTAGACTTCCTAGCAGACCTTATCATCTTAAGATCGCAAGGCTTGGATGTGATCTTAGGAATGGATTGGCTCATCAAGCATCAAGGCTTGTTAGATTGTGCCAACCGGACTGTCAATGTGACCAATGACCAAGGAGTCAAAGTTAAGTTTGCCTCCAACCCCTCCCCTGCTCAAGCCTCCCAAGTCAACTGTCTGACTGAAGTTGGATTGGAGCAAGTGTCGGTAGTATGCGAATACCCCGATGTCTTTCCTGATGAGCTACTAGGAATGCCTCCTGACCGAGAAATTGAGTTCAACATCGAGCTCCTGCCGGAGCAGGACCCATCTACAAGAAGCCATATAGAATGGGATCGGAAGAGTTAGCGGAGTTGAAGAAACAACTAGAAGAGCAGTTGAGGGAGGGATTTATCCGCCCTAGTGCGTCCCCTTGGGGATCTCCTATTCTGTTTGTGGCAAAGAAGGACGGTACCATCCGCTTGTGCATTGACTATCGCTCCATCAATGAAGTTACAATGAAGAACAAGTATCCACTTCCCAAGATTGAAGATCTGTTTGATAGACTCAATGGGGCCAAGGTGTTCTCCAAGATCGACCTCAGATCTGGGTACTACCAGCTGAAAATAAGACCCCAAGATATTCTGAAGACGGCATTTGTAACCAGATATGACCTGTATGAGTGCACGGTCATTTCCTTTGGATTGACCAATGCCCCAGCTTACTTCATGTACCTCATGAATAAGGTCTTCATGGAATATTTGGACAAGTTTGTCGTCGTCTTCATTGATGACATTCTTGTCTTCTCGAAGACGGAAGAAGAGCACGAGCAACACTTGAGGATGGTCCTAGACAAGCTTCGAGAGCACCAACTGTACGCCAAGTTCGGCAAGTGTGAATTTTGGCTGCATGAGGTTGGATTCTTGGGTCATGTATTGAATGCCGAAGGGTTGTCAGTGGATCCCACCAAGATCCAGGCCGTTATTGAATGGCAAACCCCGAGCAATGTGAAGGAAGTCAGAAGCTTCCTCGGACTCGCGGGATATTACCGCAAGTTCGTTGAAGGATTTTCAAGCATTGCCCGACCTATGACCCAGCTCCTGAAGAAGGACAAGAAGTTTGAGTGGACACCAAAATGTGAAGAGAGCTTCCAAGAGCTAAAGAAGAGATTAACCACCGCCCCAGTGCTGGCCACACCTGATATTCACAAGGAATTTGTGATATATTGTGATGCGTCGAGAACCGGACTGGGAAGTGTTCTGATGCAAGAGGGCAGAGTCGTAGCTTACCTTTCATGGCAACTACGGCCTCATGAAGAGAACTATGCTACTCATGATCTTGAATGGCAGCAGTGGTTCAGGCCTTGAAGACCTGGCGACATTACCTTCTAGGAAAGCGATGTGAGATATACACGGATCACAAAAGTCTGAAGTATATTTTCACTCAGAAAGAATTGAACATGAGGCAGAGAAGATGGCTAGAGTTGATCAAGGATTACGACCTCAGTGTTCAATACCACCCTGGGAAGGCTAATGTGGTAGCAGATGCCTTAAGTAGAAAGGCTTGTTCCTTGAACGCTTTGATTAAGGAAAGACTACTCGCCTTATATGAAGAACTTGAAGGCTTCGGATTGGAACTGGTTGCACCAGGATTCTTAGCCAACCTTGAAGTCAAGCCTACCCTGATGGATGATGTTAAGGAAGCTCAGAAGGGACACGAGAGTATTGAAGGCATCAAGAGGAAGATCAAGGCGGGCAAAGCCCCAAATTTCTAAGAAGATGAGCAAGGAGTTGTGTGGTTTAGGAATCGCATTTGCGTGCCCAACAAGAATGAGCTCAAGAATCTAATCTTGCAAGAAGCTCATGATGCCCCGTATTCCATCCATCCTGGAGGGACGAAGATGTATCAAGACCTGAAGGAAAGATTCTGGTGGCACGGGATGAAAAGGGAGATTGCCACCTATGTTGCAAAGTGTGATGTATGCCAAAGGGTCAAGGCGAACATCGCGACCTGCTTTGGATTGCTCCAACCACTCAAAGTTCCCGAGTGGAAATGGGATAAAGTCGGAATGGATTTCATCACTGGGTTACCTAGGTCAAATAAGGGTCATGACTCCATCTGGGTTATAGTCGACCATTTGACTAAAGTAGCCCATTTCATTCCTGTTAAGACTACCTATGATGGCAACTAGCTAGCGACTCTATACATCAACAAAATCGTAAGTCTTCATGGTGTTCCTAAGGAAATTGTGTCAGATCGAGGAACCCAGTTTACCTCGAGATTTTGGAAAAAGTTCCAAGAGGCCTTGGGAACCAAGTTGTCTTTCAGCACTGCTTTCCACCCACAGACCGGAGGCCAGACAGAATGAGTAAATCAAATTCTCGAAGACATGCTCCGAGCCTGTGTCCTAGCATATGGGGCTAAGTGGGAAGACTCTCTCCCTTTAGCCGAGTTCTCCTACAACAACAGTTATCAGTCAAGCCTCCAGATGGCACCATTCGAAGTGTTATATGGACGCAAGTGTCGCACACCCCTCAATTGGTCAGAGACCGGAGAAGGACTAGTCTTTGGGCCAGATATTCTCCGCGAAGCAGAAGAGCAAGTGCAGCTAGTCAGGGAGCGCCTGAAGACCGCCAAGTCAAGACATAAGAGCTATGCTGACATTCGTCGCCGACAGATGAACTTCCTAGTCGGAGACCATGTGTACCTACGGGTAACACCCCTCAAGGGAACCAAGCGTTTCCATGTTAAGGGGAAGCTCTCACCAAGATTTATTGGCCCTTTCAAGATCACCGCACGACGAGGGGAAGTTGCTTATCAGCTGGAACTACCACCTAAACTATCCTAGGTGCATAACGTATTCCACGTGTCACAACTCCGGAAGTGTCTCCAAGTTCCAGACAAGCCTGATCTCTACAAAGATGTCGATCACCAAGCCATTGACCTTCAGCCTGATTTGACTTACCGTGAGAGGCCCATCTGAATTTTGGACGAAGCAGAACGACGTACTCGAAGCCGCACCATCAAGTACTTCAAGGTCCAGTGGAGCAACCACACCGAAGCAGAAGCAACCTGGCAACGTGAAGACTACCTTAGATCCGAGTTTCCATATCTCTTTAAAGCCTAGCTTAGGAATCTCGGGGACGAGATTCTTGTAAGGGGGGTAGGTCTGTCACACCCTGCATTTTGTAACATTTCATTTGCATTAATAAAGCATGAAAATTTGGACCAACAAAAACTTTTGCATTATTTGGCTTTTTATTTTGGAGTTGGTTTTCTCCCTGTGATTTTCAAGTGCTCTTCAAAGTCAACATAGCTTCACCTTCTATACTTCATCTCCTTGCCCCAAAAACCCCTGAATTAAGAATTACACTCCATGTGCTTGATTTGGGGTGTGAAAAATCTTTCAAAAGGTATATTTGAATCCTATTAGATATAGGACTCCCATAAACCACAAAAACATAATTTTAAAAGCTATTTTCCTATTTTATTTAAAAGCTTTTTCTTAAGGCCAGAAATGGTCTTTAATAGGGAAAAATTATTTTATTGGTTTAAAAATATTTGAAAAAAATCAGGGAAACTCAGTGGGCCTATATTTCCCATATATAAGAATTTCAACATATGGTCAGGATCAAAATATTGGACAAAACCTCCCAAAACCATTTCAGCCCATTTCAAGGATTTGAAATATTTCTACAGGAAATATTTTCATAAAAATCCAAGGAAAATCCAGCAAGTCACAAATGCATATTGT
The DNA here is from genome assembly GCA_021605205.1 of Aegilops longissima. Lineage (NCBI taxonomy): Eukaryota > Viridiplantae > Streptophyta > Magnoliopsida > Poales > Poaceae > Aegilops > Aegilops longissima. The sequence continues at coordinate 193,366,523 of CM038680.1, read as the reverse complement.
GATCACCTTGCAAAGCCTCATGTCATTTGAAGTCATTTTGGTTCACCAAAATGCCCCAAAACCCTCTCTGACCAGAATCATATTTGAACAATTTTGTACTACCAACTTTCTCTCCTTGACCCCAACTTTGGTGAGCATGTTCACATGACCAAATAAGGCCACCACACCAAGTGGTGCATCAAGGAGAAGTGATTTGCTCAACTAAATCTACACATGTCCATTTCTGCTAATTTCTAGGGTTTACAAAAGTTGCATTGGCAACTTTGCCCAAATAAGCTCAAAATGGGAGGAAGGCCCTAATTACAAGTGCCATTTCACCCTGTGGAGTCTCATGACCAATGGAAATCATATACTTGCCCAAACCTACATCAAACACCTTCTGGCAGAATCTCAAAATGCAAATTCCAGCCTCTTCCCCTAATCTCCTTGTGCTCCACTTTTTACCACAACCCATCCTAGTTCCCCTCTAGCACCTGGATGCTTTTCTGCCCGAGGAAGCAATGATGAAGGAGGAGAGAACCCCATTTTTCTTCTCTGGACAGCAAATTCCTCCCTCTCTCTCAGCCTCCTTCTCTCCCCTCAGCTTTCCAGAGCATCCAAGGCTCTCCCCAGCTTTTGCCCACACCCCCTCCAGCCTCCAGACACTAGTGGACATGCGCGGACGCAGGAAAACCGCGGATGCCGGCCAAAGTCGCGCTCTGGAGCGCCTGGCAGGGCACCCGACCGTTGACGCCGCGTCTCCCGGCCACCTCGATCCTCTCCCCCGCGCGCCAGTCGATGCCCCTCGACGTCTGCTCCACGCCAGCAGGCCACCCACTTGCTCCCGCGCCCTTCCCCTTTCCTGCACCTCGCGCCAGAGCACCGCCCCGCTCGGCCAATGGCTGCGCCGCCCCTGTGGCCGCCCATAGCTCGCCCCGCTCCTCCTCTCTCTCCCTGGCACCCTACACCACTCCCACAAACACCCCCGAGTCCTCCATTCCCTCTCTAACGGCCACCCGAGCCGATCCCGCGGGCACCCATAGACAGCGCCTACGGTAGACCTCGGCCAGCCTATAAGAGGCGACCCCGAGCCGCTCTCTCACCTCCTGTCGCTCCCCCACGGTCCTAATCCACCTCCCGCACCACCCAGTTGCCTCCAGAGCCGCCCGAGCTCGAGATCGAGCTCGAGCTCCGCCGCCTCGGGTCGTCGACGTCCACGCGGTACAAGCCCCTCCGCCCTTGTTCTCTCTCGACCAGAATCGCAAGGCGTCATCGACCCTTTCCTCTCTTTCCCACTCTTTTGCAGCCGGAGCGGCCGGAACCATCGACGCCCGAAGCACCTCCGCCACGTGACCTCGTCGCCGGTGAACCAGGCTGCTCCGGCGACCACCCCCACCACCACCCGAACGGCGACATCCCCCCGAGTCCAACGGTACCACCCACGCATCCTCCCGTGCCCTGTATCGCCGCCGGCGAGCTCGCCGTCGCCTCTGTACAGAGGTAGACGACGACGGCCGTGGGCCCTGTCCGTCAGCCTCACACCCTGACGGGTGGGACGCACCCGTCAGGTTTAAAACACGCGCGCGCGTACCGGTTCGCTGAGTCGGCTGAAGGCGTATTCCGCCTTTACGCCTTCGACGTGGCAGCCTATCGCAGGCTGAGTTCCCTCTGGGCCTGCTGCACTGAGGCCTTTCTGGCACAGTGGCACAGTGCCACTTTTCTTTTTCTTTTTCTGTGAAGTTTCCAAAAATTCCACAGATTTAAATATCTATCCAAATGAAATAATTCCAGTTCCTAAATTCTTGTAAAAGTCCCACCTATTTAATGGTGCAACTTTCATTCAAAACTCACAACCTTTTCTTCACTGTAAATATTTAAATTTGATTTTAAGCATTTAAATATACCCTTGTAAATCCATTTCTCCTATTCTGCTACTTCAAATCTAAAACTAAGAATTTTCCCCTTCTTAGTTTTCACCCTAGTATTTAACAAAAATAAGTTGACATTTTTCTGAGCACTTTGACTTTCCTGTTTTATTATTGTCTTATTTTTCTGTTATTTTCTTGTAACGTTTAGATCCGTGATTGTGAAATTTGTGAAGGAGAAGGAGGAGAAGGATTTGAAGACCTCAAGAACAAGCCAATCAAGGCAAGCAGCCCTTTGACCATGTCACCCTCTTGTTCATCGGTACCCTTTTACCCGATTGCATGATGATGAAATATGACGATGGTAAACTTGTTGTGAACCACCACATGATGCATACCCCTACTCATGACTTTACATTGTTCATGATTGCATTTTCAAGAAACTAGTTGATGCAAAATGATGCATGTGTATCATGAACTCTTCATGGTTATGTTCTTTTGAAAACCCATCGGGTGCCCCTAATGCCCTTGGGAGATGTTGAACTAAGGTCATCACTTGAGGAAGAAGTGGTGCACCAAAGAGAGCTTTTGGTGTGTGTGTAAAGTGATGGATTAGATTTAGGTGTGATTACCGTCCCAACCAAACATGTGCAACCACTCTACCCCTTATGGGACGGGGCTTTATTGATTACTTAGGCTGATACTAGCATGGTGCCCACATTACTAGTGACGGGGTTGACTTGAGGTCACTCTTGGGACGGGGTCGTGCTTGGATAGGCGGCCATGACTGTTTTCATAGGGCACCGGACAAGCCGTTGGTCCCTTCATGTATGGGAAGTAATGTGAAGGGCAGAGTCCCACGATCTTTTGCTTATACACGAGGGCCGTGTATCAACGAGTGGACCCTATGTTAGTGTCGTCTAGGGAAAGGTAATGACCGGGTGCTTCCCCCGAGTGCTTGAGGTACTACGGGATCGTGGATGACACGAAAGCTTCCCGGATCTTGTGGGTAAAGTGCGCAACCTCTGCAGAGCGTCAAACTATTCGAATAGCCGTGTCCACGGTCATGGACAGTTGGGAGGTGCTACTTAAACTATGTCCAGAAATTTTACAAATCACGATGCATGTGTGTGTGGAAAGGAACTAGTTGTGTCAAGGTGGAGACTTGACATGATGAATGACATGACATCGATTCAACCCTATTTATGTTGATATCCGTAACCTGTTCTCGAGATTACCCATGTTTCATTGATGCATATCTCACAAGTTGATAGGACATCTTACTAGCTTGATGCTAGGGTGCTTACTCGCTGTGCTATTGCATTGTTACATTGAACCAAATCGTGGATCGCTTGCGAGTACATTCAAAGTACTCATTGGCTTGCCACTGATTATTTAATTGGCCAGGCATTGAAGAACCGGAGTTCGAAGAAGAGTTCTTTGGAGACGAACATGCGAACTAGGATGTTTCCCAGTCAGAATGCATGTAGGGTTAAGGCAGATGGTATGGGTTCTACTTATCGACGAAGATTTCCGCTGCTTGTGTTTCATTTGATGTTCAACCCTTAAGGCTTTATCAATGTAAGACTTGACCATAATGGTCATAATTTGTGTAAGACGGTATGTATGGATGTAAGACTCTTGTTATTCAGCTTCTGTGTGTTCAGTGAGCATTGATCTCTGGGATCACTGTACATGTGCATTCGGTGATCACGGCTTATGAGTCGGGGTCCCCACACGAACACACATAAATCTCAAGCTCAAATCCAACTTAAATCCAACTGGGGGAAAAACGACAGCCAAGGGGAAGAGCAAGGAAAGCAGAAAAAAGCCGCGTCCGGCACCTAGTCTAGTCTTGGACGTCTTCTCACCAGCGCGGAGCTAAGTGCTACCACTTGGCGTGGGAGGGAGCCCAAGGGCCTGAGGCCAGCGCTCCTGAGAATCCGGGGCATGTACAGCCCCACTCATTATTACGTGAGTGTGTCACGGGGCGGCGAGCTTCACAGGCGTTGGGCCTTCTTCACAGGTACCGGCCTTGCTTCATATCACCAGACGAGGGCCCCGCCTTGCGCCACACTCTAGTGCCATCGATGACGTCCGGAGACCGAGGACGCCGCCGATGGGGTAGAGCGGTCGCCAGCGGTTCCCCCGACGACCACGGGTCCTCTGCCGGGGGTAGGCCCTGAGGCACCTCCCCGGCAGAGGGCCTACCTCCTGAGGACGCCTTGCTCCGAACGCCGTGGTGGTGATGCCGGATCTCGGCCCCTCTCCTGCAGCCCCCGGCGCCCTCCTCCTGAGGGGTAGGAAGCTGCTGGATTGGGGCAGCCATCCGCCGCGACGACCTGTACCTCCTGTGATCCATGGTTAGCGTATGCCTGCTCCTGAGGAATTAGCGGTACATACTCTTCCGTGGCACATCATGTGGGGCACATACTCTTCCGGGGCCGCCACCTCGAATGCTTCACCATAGTGCCCCATGTGCCACACAACCCTGCTCGAGGCGCCCACCTGGGGGTGGTAGTGCAGCGGCCCACTGGGGCCATGGGCTGTGGCGAGTCCTCCTTCGCTGGACGGGGTGGAGGCAGCGCCGCTGTTAGCCCGGTGATGACGGCCTGGTTGGCGTTGGAGTGGCCCTGGAGACCGCTTGGAGCTATGCGGGCGCGCGTGGGGCCTCCATGTGGCCCGCCCTGGACCTGAGGTGGCAGTTGGGTGCAGAAGGGGTGAGCCCCTGATGCGGCGAAGCCCAGGAGCTCTGCCACCCGCTCCAGCCGCACGTCGTGGCCGCCTTCCAGCAGCCTGCATTGTAGTAGCTCTCGGGCCACCGTGAGCGCGGCCCTTGAGTTCGCCTGCTCCCGTCGGGTGTACGGCGCCGTGGCCGCGGCGTGGTTCGAGTCCTCGCCGCCGCACCTGCATAGCGTGAGAGGCGTTGCTGACCGCGTCGCCCGCGGCCCGCAGCGCCCTGCGGACCGCGGGCTGCCTGGGGCACGGGGTTGAGGTCGCCCGGGGCAAGCGGCTCTGCGTGGGCGGGCCAGGCCGCCCAGGGATCAGGGTTGCCCGTTGGGTCGCCGGACATGATGATGACGATGCGACGGTGCACGAGGCGGCAGAAGGAGGATTCCGGCGCACCCCTACCTGGCGCGCCAAATTTCGGATTTCGGGTTCCGGCAGACCCTCTAGGTTCGAACTCTGGGGTGCACGCGGAGATCTCACCTCCAACTTACCTACACCTCGTCGCCTCGCAAGGATCTAAAACTACACAAAGAGCAACACAAGGGACACAGGGTTTATACTGGTTCGGGGCACCATTGTGGTGTAATACCCTACTCCAGTGTGTGGTGTGGTGGATTGCCTCAGGGGCTGATGATGAACAGTTCTAGGAAGAACAGCCTCGCGAGGGTCTGTTCTTGGCCGGTGCAACGAACTGCTAGGGGGAGTTCGATCGCTCTCTCTCTCTCTCTAGATTGCTTGATCCCTAGCTCTATTCAAGATGCCTCTACCCTGTGGGTGGCTAGTCCTATTTATAGGCAGAGGCCCTAGGCCTCTTCCCAAATATTGAGCGGGAAGGCGCCAACAATTGGCCATTTGAAGGGAACATCTAGTACACTTATCGACTAAAGTTGGTCCTCGCTTTGCCAAAGGCTCACGATGACGCTGGCTTGGGCTCCACGATGACCTCCTTCCTGCCGTTGTGTTGGTATTGGTCTCGCTGCCTTTGAAATGGTTGCCTTTGCTTGATGCTCTCGCTGCGCTTTCCTCCTTTGCACCAAAGAGGAAATGAGGACATCTTGTGGGTGGCGCCCTCTGGCGCCCTCGGTAAATCATGGCTTGCATCATGGGCACCTCGTGAGGTACCCGCCTCCTCATGAGCCAGCCTGTTGAGGCCGTTCTGAGGAAGCTTCTCGTCGTCTGCCAGGGTCTTGAGCTTGTCTTTGACAAAGATGGGCGTCTTGGGCCACCCCTTGAGCCACGCCGCAGGCGCAGCGAGCAAGTCAGGTACCCCGTTCCCCGACAAGACATGACAACATGTACTTACATGAGCAATCCAAAACTTCATAACCATTGTGTTAATTCTACATTTATCTAAGAGTAAATATAGATCTTATAATTTCAAGCAAAGGAAGGATAAAGAAGCGAACATTTACAGTGATGCTACATAATCAAACAGCAATGAGTGTAAGTATGCTGATAAAGGGCAAGAGGTACTGACAAGAGCAATGCAGAGCCCAGTATTGTCGTGAGATCCTATGATCCATTGAGCAAGGAGATTCATCTAAATTTAGTTTTTATACAAGAGAGAAGGTAAGGCACATGTGTAGTACCTTGAAGTATGTCTAGAGGGGGGGGGTGATTAGACTACTTGACCAATTAAAAGCTATGCCTTTTCCCAATTTTAGACTTTGGCAGATTTTAGCTAACTTTGAGCAATTCAAGCAATCATCACGCAATTCAAGCAAGCATGCAAAGAGTATATAGGCAGCGGAAAATAAAGCATGCAATGCAAGAATGTAAAGGGAAGGGTTTGGACGATTCAAACGCAATTGGAGACACAGATGTTTTTGTCGTGGTTCCGATAGGTGGTGCTATCGTACCTCCACGTTGATGGAGACTTCAACCCACGAAGGGTAACGGTTGCGCGAGTCCACGGAGGGCTCCACCCACGAAGGGTCCACGAAGAAGCAACCTTGTCTATCCCACCATGGCCGTCGCCCATGAAGTACTGGCCTCACTAGCGGTAGATCTTCACGAAGTAGGCGATCTCCTTGCCCTTACAAACTCCTTGGTTCAACTCCACAATCTTGTCGGAGGCTCCCAAGTGACACCTAGCCAATCTAGGAGACACCACTCTCCAAGAAGTAACAAATGGTGTGTTGATGATGAACTCCTTGCTCTTGTGCTTCAAATGATAGTCTCCCCAACACTCAACTCTCTCTCACAGGATATGGATTCGGTGGAAAGAAGATTTAAGTGGAAAGCAACTTGGGGAAGGCTAGAGATCAAGATTCATATGGTTGGAATGGAATATCTTGGCCTCAACACATGAGTAGGTGGTTCTCTCTCAGAACTGATAAGTTGGAAGTGTAGGTTTGTTCTGATGGCTCTCTCCACGAATGAAGAGGAGGTGGAGGGGTATATATAGCCTCCACACAAAATCTAACCGTTACACACAATTTACCACACTCGGTGGGACCGAATCATAAAACTCGGTCGGACTGATTTAGTAAACCTAGTGACCGTTAGGGTTTTCGGTGGGGCTGACATGCAACTCGGCAGGACCGATATGGTTAGTGTTAGGGCATAACGTAATCTCGGTGAGACCGATTACACAAACTCGGTGAGACCAATTTTGGTAATTAGCTAACGGGCGGTTGGTCGGAGTAAACTTCGGTGGGACCGATTCGCTCTTTCGGTGAGACCGAAAAGTTACGAAAGGGAAGCAGAGAGTTTACATTGCAATCTCGGTGGGACCGATCACTCACTTGTTAGACCGAAAAGTTCTGAAGGAAATAGAGATTACAATCCCATCTCGGTGAGACCGAGATCCCTATCAGTGAGACCGATTTGCCTAGGGTTTGTGGCGATGGCTAAGACATCCGAACTTCGGTGGCGCGGATAGAAAGAATCGGTAGGGCCGAGTTTGACTTTAGGTTTTGGTCATGTGTGGATGTGAGAAAGTAGTAGAGGGTTTTGGAGCATATCACTAAGCACATGAAGCAAAAGGCTCATTAAGCAACACCTCATCCCTCCTTGATAGAATTGGCTTTTCCTATAGACTCAATGTGATCTTGGATCACTAAAATGTAAAATGTAGAGTCTTGAGCTTTTGAGCTTGAGCCAATCCTTTGTCCTTGATATTTTGAGCGATCCACTTTCATCATCCATGCCATGCCATTCATTGAGCTTTCCTGAAATATTTGTCTTGGAATAGCATTAGCTCAATGAGCTATATGTTGTTATGAATTACCAAAACCACCTAGGGATAGTTGCACTTTCAATCTCCCCCTTTTTGGTAATTGATGACAACATATAGATCAAAGCTTCGACAAATGATAATAAAATTTGAAAAACATCGTCGCTTTGAGAAGTATGTGATAAGCAAGAGCTCTCCCTAAATTTGTGCATATTTTAAGATTTGCTTTGGACTGCAAATGCACAAGGAATTGGGCTCATGGGTTACTCTTCCATGTCACATACATCTTGGTGGAGCGCTCAAAATAACAAAGATTGAATACATGCACTCATCACCAAGCAAAGTGAATGATCATATAAGGATAAGTAAGATAATATCATAACGAGCATAAGTGTAGCTTATGATCAAACACATGATCATCAATGTCTCACGGGTAAAAGCATATTATCTCAAGCAATCAAAAGCAAATAAAGTTCAACCAAAAAGATAAGAGAGAATAAAAGCAAATCTCTCTCTCTCTCTCGAAGCCTATGTTCTATACATTTTTCTCCCCCTTTGGCAACAAGTTACCAAAAAGTTCCTAGAAAATGCATAGGACTATATCGTCTCTCAGGCTTGGTCTTCTGGTGGTGGTGTCCGGAGAACTCTAAGAACGAAGGCTTCAGTCGATGTAGATGGAGCTGAGGGAGTTGGTGCTAGAGCTGGTGGTGCTGGAGCTATAGCTGGAGCTGATGAAGTGACTCTGGTGTCTTGAACTGGCTCTGCAGCTGATCTCTGAGCTCGTGGTACTCTGGCAAATGCATCAGTCGTTGTCCTGCCCTTCCTCTCCAGCATGTCTTCCTGTAGCTGCTCCACAGCTGACTGAATCTCAGTTACTTTGACATCAAGATCATAGAATTTTTGTTCCATGATTCTTTCCAGGCTCTCCTGGTTTTGAGTTAGGGTGGCCAACCCCTTCTCAATCTGCAGAGTTGATGCTCTCAAGTAACCAAGCTGCTCATGCTTGTTCTTCAGAAAGTATTCAGATGCCTCTGCTTGAGTTGGCATCTTGGCAGCCTTCTCTTGCCTTGCTTTCTCCTTCTTCTCTTGTGCTTGCACTGATGATGGTTCATTCTCAGTCATGACAACTTGATTGACCTCAAATTCAGAATAGAGAACCATGTGTTCCTTATCCAACAGGTATTTCCCTATGCCCATCTTTGAGTTAATCAACTCCTGAATCTGTGGTGCAAATCCACAGCTCCTCTTCTGGTCTGCTGCAGTCCTCTTGATGGTTTCAACTAGGAGGCTCATGACTTTGAATTTCTGAGGCACATCAAAAACGTGAAGCAAATTGATTGCATGCTCTCTGATCATGTTGTGGTCACCTGATTTGGGCAAAAGAGTGTGCCTTAGGATCCAGTTGATTGTAGGCAGCCCTGACAGAAGATAGTGAACTGATCCAAACTTGAAGGACTCAAGTGCATCATCTAGTATCTCCTTGTACATGTGTGACATTGAGTTGTGTCCCATCTTCTTGGCATAAATGTCCAAGTCATCTTCATCTTCCTTTGGGGCATTGATCAGACTTGCCCATTCCCCGAAGTCCCCGAAGTTTTTGACATTATCATCCCATGTTCATCATGCCATAACTCTCTGCATATTGCTCCGTTTCGTGCGTGTAATATGTCAAATTGTCCGCCTCGACGAGTACATCATTTCATCTCATTGCATCATTTGCATTTGAGCTCATCTTGATGCCCTAAATGCTGTGGGAAGAGAGCTATGTGATGTTAGTTTCAGATTCTTATCAGAACATGCACTTTTGTCATTTTTGCCATGATTGATGTGTGCATCCTATGAACTTGAGTCCTACATGTGTTTTGTACTATGCCATGCCATCTTTACAGGGGTGTATGCCACGTATTTTTGTGATCTCTGTGATGACTAGCACAAGCATGCAAACTAGGCTTCATGATGTTGATGATTTCAGCCTGATTCTGCGATATTTTTATGCCATGTAAACTTGATGCTACCGAGAGATCCATGCTTATTTTGAGATACTTCAGTAAGGATGTTTTGAACATATGGTTATTCTATATCCATCCATGCCCTTGTTTGCAATTATGGAGTGCCATAGCTTGAGTCAATCGAGCTCTACTTTTGCTATAAAATGTTTCCTGGCAGGTTGTTTACATGTTATTCAATTTTGCTAAGGTTGTTGTAGTTGATCCGTGTATGCTATGATGTTGTTCTTGCTATGTATAGCTTCTATGCCATGTCTTCTTACTGTGAGTTGCCTTGCCATGCCATGTATTGCTCTGTGGTGAGTGGTTCAAGCTCACCAACATGCCTACTTATCGTTGTTCCTGCCATGTATGAATCTGTCATATAACTTGCCATGTTTACATGGGTGCCATCATATTTTCTGATCCTTTTTGGCTCATGGTCACTAAAGGACTTTAGATCTATGCATTTAGTAGTATCATGCAATGCCTTTGTTTGCCCTGATAAGTTCCTGTAACATGTTGTTTGATAGCTCTAAACATTGCAACCTGATGTTATTTCCTGATAAGTCTGAAACTGTTATTATTTGCAATCTTGCCATGTCATGTTGAGCATGTTTTAGTCATTTATGGAGATAGCTCAGTGTTCATGTTTTGTAATGCTTTACCTGTACATCATGCCCATGACTTCTGTTATTACGTTGAGATGATGTAGCATAGTGTTTTGATGCTTGCAATATGCCTAGTTGCTGTTTTGGACAGCTTGTCCTTTAAACTTGTATAGAGTGTATGTGTTGAACCGTTGCTCCGTTTTGAGTGTGCTCCATATGAAACTTGCTTGATTTTGCATGTAGTTTCATATTATCATGTTGCATCATTGTCTTGATGTGTTTGTGTGATGTTTGTATGCATTTTGCATCAATGCCATGTTTAACTTGTTTTGCTCATATCTTCTAGGCCGTAGCTCCGAATTAGATGAACTTATATGTAACTTGACTAGAATTTCGTGTAGATCATCGTGGTGCATCTTAACTTTCTGTTTAACAACTTGAACATAAAGTTATTAAGATCTGGACAAATTTCGAAATTTGCATATGAGGACTTACCTGAATTGTTATATGTTCTTTCCGGCCTCATTTAAACTTGCCTTGATGTGTTGCTCTTGTTTGCATCATCCCTTGCCATGAGTAGCTTCATGTAGTCTTGTCATGCATCATTCTTGTTGTGCATCATGCCTTGTTCATGTGTGGTGTGTGTACCTTGTTGTGTGCTTCTTCTTGTTAGTTCCTGTTTCGTTGCGATCGTGAGGATTCGTTCGTCTACGCTTGGTTCGTCTTCATGGCTTCATCTTCTTCATGGACTCATTCTTCTTTCTTGTGGGATTTCAGGCAAGATGACCGCTACCCTGTATCTCACTACTATCATTGCTATGCTAGTTGTTTCGTTCTATCGCTATGCTGCGCTACCTATCACTTGTTCCTCAAGCCTCCCAAATTTCCATGTCAGCCCCTAACCTTTTGCACCCTTCCTAGCAAACCATTGTTTGGCTATGTTACCGCTTTGCTCAGCCCCTCTTATAGCGTTGTTTGTTGCAGGTGAAGATGAAGTTTGTTCCTTGTTGGAACATGGAGATGTTGTTCCTTGTTGGAACATGTTTACTTGTTGGGATATCACAATATATCTTATTTAATTAATGCATCTATATACTTGGTAAAGGGTGGAAGGCTCGGCCTTATGCAGTGTTTTGTTCCACTCTTGCCGCCTAGTTTCCGTCATATCGGTATTATGGTCCCGGATTTTGCGTCCCTAACGCGGTCGGGTGATTTATGGGACCCCCTTGACGGTTCGCTTTGAATAAGACTCCTCCAAAGCAAGGCCCAACATTGGTTTTACCATTTGCCTCACCTATGCCCTTTTTCCTTGGGTTTTGAGCCCAAGGGTCATCTTTATTTAGCCCCCGGGCGGTGCTCCTTGAGTGTTGGTCCGAACCGAAAACCTCTTGGGGCCACCACGGGCAACTCGAGGTTGGTTTTACTCGTAGCTTGACTTATCCGGTGTGCCACGAGAACAAGGTGCGTCGACTCCTATCGGGATTTGTCGGCACATCCGGCGGCTTTGCTGGTCTTGTTTTATTTTTGTCGAAATGTCTTGTGGCAGGATTCCGAGACTGATCGGGTCTTCCGGGAGAAGAATATCCTTCGTTGATCGCGAGAGCTTATCATGGGCTAAGTTGGGACACCCTGCAGGGTATAAACTTTCGAGAGCCGTGCCGCGGTTATGTGGCAGATGGGAATTTGTTAATATCCGGTTGTAGTAGACTTGAAGCCAACTCTTCTAAAATACACCAACCGTAATGCGTAATCGTGAGTGTCTCTTTTTCGGGTTGATCGAGAGGAGAACACGGTTTCTGGGTTATGTCTGATGTAAGTAGGAGTTCAGGATCACTTCTTGATCATTACTAGTTGTTGACCGTTCCTTTGTTTCTCTTCTCGCTCTCTTTTGCGTATGTTGGCCACCATATATGCTTAGCCGCTGCTGCAACCTCACCACTTTACCCCTTCCTTTCCCCATTAAGCTTTGCTAGTCTTGATACCCATGGTAATGGGATTGCTGAGTCCTCATGGCTCACAGATTACTACATCACCAGTTGCAGGTACAGGTTGTGCGATGATCATGACGCGAGAGCGATGCTTTCTTGTCTTGAGTTCTTCTTCTGTTTCTTCGATCAGGGGATAGGTTCCAGGTCGGCAGCCTGGGATAGCAGGGTGGATATTGTTGAGTTTCTGTTTGTGATTCATCCGTAGTCGGATGTTGATCTTGTATGTGATATTGTTGTATTCTTGTGGCATTTGTGCCTTATGTATGTATCCCCACTATTATGTAATGTTGATGTAATGATATCCACCTTGCCAAAGCGTTTCAATATGCGGGTCTATCCTTGGTGGGACCTTCGAGTTCCTTTTGGATAGGATCGCATATTGGGCGTGACACTACCACTTCGCAGATGGTGGGGGTGCACAGCATTGGGAGCGGACCCGATCCGGCGGGATTGGAGGGGTGATCATCCGAGTTGAAGAGTAGGTCGGCCTCGGGCGCCACCCAGCCCGGCGGGGCCCCTGGCGCTTGGAGGCGGCGGCGATCTGGCGGGTGAACGGCTTGACGTGGCGGCTCGAAGGTGGCGCCAGCGAGCCGCCCAGGAGAGCTGCGACAACCGGGGGCGCCGGACCAGCGCGAGGGGCGAGGTAGAGGTCGTGTAGCTCCCCCCAACAGGTCTGGTGCCCGTTCCCCACCGGGCCGTTGGCGGCGTTCATGCGAGACGGCGAGCGGCGGGCGTCCGCCGACGGGAGCCGTCTGGGCGAATCGACCGGCGCGAGCAGCCCGGCGCGAGCAGCCCGGCGCTCGGTGCGAGCTCGGCGAGTGTCGGCCATGGGCACGACGGAGAATCACACGCGACCAGCGGAATAAGGATTCCGGCGCACCCCTACCTGGCGCGCCAAATGTCGGATTTCGGGTTCCGGCAGACCCTTGAGGTTCGAACACTGGGGTGCACGTGGAGACCTTTCCCCTACCAGCTTATGCGTGCCTGGATTGCGAGGGATCTAAACTACTAACGATGAACAACACAGAGACACGAGGTTCATACTGGTTCGGGCCACCGGTGTGGTGTAATACCCTACTCCAGTGTGTGGTGTGGTGGATTGCCTCAGGGGCTGATGATGAACAATACAAAGGGAGAACAACCTCGCAAGGGTCTATTCTTGAGCTGGTGTGATGAACTGCTTGGGTGACTCCAGTCGCCTCTCTCTCTCACTCTGCTAGGGCTCTATCAGATCGATCCTCTACTTTGGTGGTGGCTAGTCCTATTTATAGAGGGAGGCCCTGGGCCTCTTCCCAAATAATGAGCGGGAAGGGCGCCAACAATTGGCCATTTTGAATGGGAACATCTAGTACACTTATCCTGACTAAAGTTGGTCTTCGCCTACCAAAGGCTCTGACGGTGACGCCGTCCTGGGCTCCACGGTGACCTCCATCCTGCCGTTCTGCTGGTCTTGGTCTTGTTGCACCGAAGCGGTAACATTTGCCTGATGCCTTGGCCTGTGCTTGCCTCCTTTGCACCAAAGGGGAAATGAGGACACTGCGCGGGTTGGCGCCCGCCTGGCCTTGATCGTCATGGCTTGCGTCACAGGGCACCCTCACGAGGTACCCTGCCTTGATCTCTCCGCCTCCTCGCGAGCCTGCCTGACGAGGCTACTCTTGAGGTAGGTTTCTATCGTCCGCCCATGAATCTCAGCCCCTCGCGAGGGTCTTGAGCTTGAGTGATGAAGCTGGGCTGTCTTTGGGCCCCACTTGAGCCACGCCGCGGGCCGCGAGCGAGCAAGTCTGGGGACCCCTGTTCCCAGAACGCCGACAATTTCATCCAATACAATATTCTCACACGAAAAACAGTTCACCTTATGTCAATCATACAAGTACCGAGGATTACCTCGCCTAAAAAATTCGGATCATTACAACACATTGACAACATAGGGGGTCTTACAACATAATCCATTCAGAGACATGACACAACATGCAAGTACAATAATCTAATGATAATTTCAACTGCTATCTAAAGAAGAACCGGGATTACCCTAGGCTTCAGATAGCAGAAGCAGCAGGACCTCCTCCGTCTTCAAATGCAAAATTCTTACTTCCTCCAATTCTTGGGTTGCTTGCATAATGCGTGCAGCTAATAGCATAATTTCCAGCTTCAAGATCGAGATTACCTCATTCATGACAGCCACACCATCTCTTTCTGCCTCTAGTAGAGCCTCAAGAACTAAAATATTTGTGCTCAGACTGCTCTCCGACGGTGTTGCCTATGAACTGCTACCATCTGGTAACATGGATGGCGCACTGCTTCCACAAATAGATTCTGGGGTTGTACATTGTGTCCTAGTGTGAACGGCATCCTGAAAGGTTTCCGCTGGACATAAGTAAGAGATAGTTATCACATGATCCAGGCAGTAAGCTTACATGGTAAACGACATACGAATTATTGTCGAGCATGGCAAGCTATATTTAAATGGTTCGAGGCAGCATTAGCCGAAAATAAATTAAAATGGTAAGATCAAACTAGGGATGTAAGTGGCAAATAAACGACATCCGCTAGTCCCATCTAGTTAGTTTTTGCTAGCTCCCTGGTTCGTTTTCCTCAAAAAACAAAAACTCTTTTGAACTATCATACCACTAGTGGACTTTAATTGGGATTAAATGGGACCCAGTTGACATACCTAGTTGAAAGGGAGTGTACCACCGCTATGTTGCCAAGGCATCTAAGCAGTTGAAATAATCTGAGAAAGCACTTAACAGTGTGGCCTCATATAAACTACGAAGAAAGTCTTGTGATGAAGTTCAGAGGAAAAGTTAAGGACTCAAATGAACTAGGCATGCATTTCTTTACGATAGTACAGCATGCACTGCTAACATATTGGCCAACTCAGGTATAGCGTAACAAGTAACAAACAAGCATTCGAATCAAGCAATACAACAAAGCAGAGAACTGAACTTTTTGTTATACTGTAGGATTACAGGTTGAGGGCACAAGCCAAGAAAGAAGCCCACACGCATTACATTTCACATGTACTAAAACACACTAGCTTACCATATGTTGCTGTGAAGCCTCGCTACTGTTGCAATGTTCTTTGAAGATATCGTCAGCATCCTGTGGTTGCAAATCTACTTGTTGTAGTTTATTCTGCACCCTCTATTTAGGTAAAATTAATTTTAATCGCATGCACCGGTTCGAATTGATCACCAATGGTTCATCTAAACTAATGAAAGAAGGGTGTGTGCATACACGACAATATATCTGCTTCCCTCTATTTTTATGCTTGTTCGAGGTGCCAGCCCCAAAAGAACAAATATTTTGCTTGATGGGGTTGGCAGCTCCATAATTAATAGAAGCATCAAATTAGTCTTGCAACTTGGGAAGATCAAGAACACACAAAAAAGTAATGAACAGAGGCTCGTAGCAGTGATGTAATAGCTAGCATCAGAAAATGTAGGGTAAAACGAACAAAAACCAGCGGAACCACATGCTAGTTTGCTGATGTGTAATTAAGCATAGAGAACATGAAGCAGTCTGATGGAACCAATAGGTGGCATCAGAACAACACCATTATCATAAATATAGCATGCAAGAAGAAAATAGTAGGCAGTGATATCTAGGAAGTACAGTAATACTTAGGACAAAACTAAAGCATATTAACTATATGTGCACTGGTATGTAATTTAGCACATGTAACATGTTCACTGCCAGAAGTATGGCCCTACAGGTTCAAGCGTGCGTATCGTCTCATCAAAAACTGAATGATGCCCTGAAGAAATTCAAAGGTGCGGTGCTTATGCTAAGAAAGTGAACGTAGGCGCTGGCCGTTGGATAATAGTACCTGATTCTCGGCGGCGTATGGGTATCGTTGGCATACTTGATAGCTAAGGATCGTCGATGGTACTCGTGTTGCGGTTGAGTTTGGGCCGGTTGTCACCGTCGCTGAAGCACCTTCGGTGCTACGGTTGCGGCGCCTGTCGACATACAAGAAAGCTCATCTGTGGTATGTGAGCAGTTACACTATAAAGAGAAAAACCGAAGGAGTACAGATCGAAATAACCTGATGAGGCTGCGGCGTCGGTAAAGCAGGGCCGGTGGAGTTGAATATGGCATCCGTGGAGCGGGTCCGGTGCAGCGGACGAAGGCTTTGGCGGGCGTGTTGTACAGTGCTTTCGATGAGGCAGATCTGTTGCGACGGACGAGGGCTTCTATGAAGGGCTAGCGAAGGGACGGACGAGGGAGTCAGTGAAGGGCCTACACTGTGGTGGACGAGGGCGCCGGTTAAGCAGATGCGGTGCAGTGGACCATGATGGCGGTCAAGGAGATCTGGAGCGGTGTACAAGCCCGATTCTTTGAAGCGGCTTCGGTGAAGTGGTGAGTTGGCAGTTGGGGTTTCAAAGGTGCGGAAGGTAGATCCGTCGAGTGTGAGGTCCACCGCTGCGGCGGAGGACTAGATTCGGCTGCTTGCCGTGCTTGGGGGAGGGAGGGCTCAGGGAAGAATGTTGGGGAAAAGAGGGAAAACAATGGAGTTACCAAAGCAGCCCTTTTCCGTTCATGTGGCAGGGTAAAACAGGAATATCGCAGGGCTAAACTTTGGTAGCGAGATATTTCGATGTGGTGAGGAAGTTTGAAAGCTTTTGGCGCTGAAATTATATTCTGCTCTTATCGACCGACTATGATATCATGGCGAGAATTTGTTTGTTTTGCATAAAAAAAGTGCAAGTTTTGAAAATCAATGTCTCAACTCGAAACTTAGATTGTCCATTCAATTCAAATATGGATCATTGAGCTACTACAAGAAAATACCATCATATGGTCCAATTCAAATGAAATTCCAAATGTGTTTATCCTAAATATGATCACAAAAGCAAAAATGTGTGTTTGTATGAATAAAGTGGATGATTATAAAGTTTGAACATGCCCGTATGTGTATATCTCTAGGTTTGATATATGAATTTGAAATCCCGAAATTCCGGCTTAAAAATGTACCTCCGTTTAAATGAATTACAGAAGCTAATGATGGAGTTGAATTCCAAAATTACATTCTTAGGTTTGTAATTCTGGTACATCAAAGTTTATCACGCATGTTCAAAAGTATCGTGATCTCATAGTCCAAACTGTGAAACAAATTGATCAACCTTGAGTGCACACACTATTGAGCATGTATATCTCAATTACGCTAAAGTCCCTCAAATATAGACACCTCACTCTTTATCTGAAGCAAACCCTCCCCCCCCTCGTCGCCCCCCCACACACACACAGAAGTCGTTCTCTCCCCCAAACACCAACACACGAGCACTTAACACCCCTCTCTCTTCTAAAGTCCGGACCCCATTATAGGTCTCTATCACTTTATCTCTTGGGCATGCACACATCTCTTCCCCCACTCTCTAACTAGGTCTCCCGGCATCTCTCTTTCCCAAGCACACGCACTATGTAGAGTGTATCTTTCCCATACACACAAAACGTCGCCCCCAAACGTCTATCTCCCTAGTTATGTGGTTCTCGCACACTCACCTCACACACCACCCCCACTTCAAACCAAGCACACTTTTTCTCCTTGTGCACCACTCTCCTCTTTCTATCTCTCCCACATGCGGACCCGCCCCAGCTCCTCCCTGTATACATATATGTCGTGACTCTTTCCATAGCTCCCTAATGTATCATCGTTCTCGATCTCGCACATTGTTCTCTACACCATCTATTCTAAATCTCTCGTGAAGTCCCTGTCACACACATGATGACTGGCTTCCCTTGCGTCTCCGTACATAGGCCAATTTCAAACAACATCAACATTGTCTCCCTATCTATATGCCATTTATGGACACAAACGCCCCCTCTCTCGCCCCCTCTCTTCCTCTCTCTCTCTCTCTCTCTCTCTCTCTCTCTCTCTCTCTCGCTATCTCTCTCTCTCTATCTCTCTCGCTCTCACACCCCTCTTCCACACACAATTGATGTCTCTTCCAAATAGTCTGCTCCCCCCGCCCGCACCCATGCTATCCCACTACTACACATGTCACACCATTCCCCCTTCCCTTATACTAGGTTTACATCATTAGTGGTCTCTCTACTCCACATACACACACTCCCTCTCACACACAAACGCGCGCACAAACACACACAGACACGCACAAACACCCATTAATCTAGATCCTCATCTCTCCCCATGTCCGCATGTGTATCTCGCACACTCACTCTCTAATTATGTATATGTGTCTCCACGTCAACACAAAGCCCCATGTACATGTCTCTCTCTATCCTCCACACACATACACACAAAGAATTTGTTATCATTGCCTCAGTCTCTGGACATATCACACACGCACACTGTCTCTCTCTCTCTCTCTCTCTCTCTCGCAAACACGATCAAGGGTTTCCCCGTGAATAACTTACAGTCTATTCATCAACAGTCGTGGCAGTACGGAGAACATGAGACGTGAAAAAAATAAATCTACACGTGCTTAGACCACCTAGTATGACTACAAGGACTAGAGCAAGCCAAAAAGTGCGCCGCCATCACCCCCTCCTTATCGGCGACGGGAAAACCTTTGTTTTACACAGTCGAGAAGTCATCGTGCTAAGGCCTCATATGCTGAGGCGTTGAATAGAATGTACATGCTAGTTTACGGAAACAAGTATCAATAATACGTTTGTATCTCCATACTTATATTTCTTCTCTTATAAAAAACGAGTTGGTGATGATGGTATGCGTGCCATCTTGCAATATAGACCGTCCGATCTATATCTGACTGATGGAAATTAAACTAAAAGATACCCGCACCCCTCTCCACATTTGCAGACAAGGCCTTCCCTCATTCATCGTTATCTCCAACAACCTCATTGTTGAGCAATTAAGAAGGGAAGCCTCTGGAACAAACTGGCCTGGTGGCCGCTGCCGGCGTCATCAATCCCCATGCCTCCGCTGAGTCCGACCACCGATCACCACCACGCCCCACTCCTATTCACCTTATCTCCTATTTCTCGATATATCATTAGTTTCTACACATGGGATTACTCCCGCATGGGTCAATCACAACGAGTGTTTTTATCAAAAAATGCATCTTGATGTTCCGTGCAATGCACGGATCTTGCTAGTACTCCTACAAAAGACTAAGTTGGTGATGATGGTGTGTCTGCCATCCGCCATTTGTGACCATTAGATCTACATCTAACGACTGTGAGTTAAGTTATTGCCTTTTCTCACAAACATCCCACTTGTCTACCAATTTGCAGAAAAACCCATAATTAGTATCTTAAAACCAACCACATCCCTCCCTGACCTCACCAAAACAGCCCAGGGAATATATTCTAATTGAAACATAATATATCTCTAGTGATATATGTATATCAAAATTTGAGTGTTTTGTATCAAGTTTGTGAATAAGTATTATTCTAATTATGATTCGTTGCAACACACATGAATGTTGCTAGTATTTCCAACCATGCAAATTTTTTCCCTAGTATTCCATAGTTTCGAGTTTTCCATCAAGATATTAGTCACTCATGGTTGATATTTACTTTCAATCATGTACACATATGCACTATGTAACTAGCCTGGCTTATTGGGTTCCAAAGCTTAACTTTCACTCCTACTTACAATATGTAGAGTATTTAATAAAAAACTACCACTTTCAACCAGCCCTAGGAAGAATTTATTGTACAAAAAATAGAAAAAACATACCCAAAATTTCTTAATCCACGCCAAAAACTACTACCTACCGATTAGGTTAGTTTAAACCCATTTATGACGAGGTTGGCCCACACGTCCGTCTTGTGAGGCAGCTTAAACCAACACATTTTGTTTGACCGTTGACACGAGGGACCCACATCGACATTCTATCATGTTATTCCCCTCAAATCATTATTTTTCTTGAACATTACTTCAAACAGTCTTGATGCGTGTTCGTCGGTGGCGCCGGTGATGGCGAGTTGGCCGCCTCCACCGGACGGGCGGATGCCTTGGCTAGCCTCCTTGAGGTTGGCGAGGCTGGCGGCGTGACTCACGAGCGAGCAAGCCGCCATGCTGGCCCGAGCGTGACTCACGAGCGAGCAAGCCGCCGCGCCGCCGTGCCAATCTAGCTAGCAAACCTTGCAGACAAGCAGCTGGACGGAGCTGTCTTGGCTAGTTAGCGGCCGCGAGCGCCGGACAGAGCTGGCATCCGGGCTGCCTCAAGATGGGCTCCGCACCACCGGCGGTTTTGACCTCGCCTTCTGCCGGCGGCGGTAGTTGCATCCCATGGCCGAGGATGACTAGGTGGACGGGCCGGAGGTAGGAGGTCACTCGGGGATCTTTGTGCAGACTAACATGTAGGTCCCACAAGTCATAGCGACCGGTCGAATAGAAGGCATTGACTTAATGAGCGACACGGGCCCTGTTTGGATACTCTAAGTCAGAGGTTAGATTCTAACCCTGAACTAACTCTAACCAAAGTGGTGTTTGGATGGCAGGGTTAGATTGACAACAAATGTATCCAAAGCAGGGCCATGGGTTGAAGCGATGCCTATAACGGCACTTTGCGAGTAGTCGTTTCTTGGTAGGGCTGGTTGGTAGAGCATGTACAATGGTTGATAAGGTAGTCTTATCTTAAGTCTGCCACGTATGCAAGTGGTAGTAGTTTCTTGGCATTATTAGTGGTTTCTTGCATTATTAGGGGTTTCTTGTTAGGAACAATGTACTACTAGCGACAAAAGGCGATTCTAGGTTGCGTTGTACTCCAACGAGTACTACTAGTGGTCGCAGGAGTGTATACCTCGTTTTGTGGGTTCGATCCCGGCCGAACGCACGGCGGCCTTTTTTTAAATATTAACTTTGCTGCGAGCCAATATTTTACACGGGTAGTTTGAGTTATGAAGTCAAACGGACGCGCGGCACCACTATTTAGGTGCACCAGATAGCCTAGCCACATGAACAGGTTTTCGTTCCCAGCATCTCGTGGCTCGCGTGCTCGCCCTAGCCGCACCTCGCTTGCAGCTTCCTCATCAGCTAGTAGCATATTTAAACTAGCGCCTCCCAATTAAGCCCGAGGAGCCGGAAAAGCCTGGCGGGGCATTTGATACTGTGCAATATGGCTCTGTATGTGAAGTGCTCTACTACTACTTTGTAGCTTGTGGTGTTGCACGCATAGACTTCACTCTATTATCGGCTCTACTATAAAAGAAATTCCTCTTGACGTGTTTTTTTTGAAACGGAGGCAAAAGCTTTGCTTCATCTCATTCATAAAGAAGGAACTACTAACAAAGTTTGACGAGATCCATTACACCTCCACAAATGGAAGCAAAAAGCCTAGTCTGGCTGTATCAAATAACTCAAATGTTCTGCCCCCGCAATAACCGTCGCTGATAAACATGCTGCTAGTGTGTGCGTGAGAGGAGCGGCTGAGTAGGCCAGCTACGTGAGAGGAGCGGCTGAATAGAGCACCGAGAGTACCCACTAGGCCACTACGCATGTGTACTTTCCCTGCATTGATAGTACAGCGATGGTTCTAGAGAACATTAGTACCCTCCACTTCCAACTGTAGCTCCTTGGCCCTGAGATTCAAGAGTTCAAAACTGGTGCCTTTGTCTTTCGAAATGCAGTACATATCACTAGTAGTACCCTCGCACTACTAGTTGAGAAAGTAGTACTAGTCTGCTTCTGATGCAATACGTACTCTCTGTCACATAATGTAAGGCGTTTTTGACACTAGTTGGCGTGTACAAAAAATAGCAAAAACATATCCAAATTTTTTTAATCCACGCCAAAAACTACTAGCTAGTGCCAAAAATTTCTTACTAGTGCTATTATTTACAGTATAAGAAATCCCATAACGTCCCATAATGCTAGTACTAGTAGTAAATAATAGCCTCACCCCTTCGCTACAGTTGGAAGGAACGATCTACAGTTGGAAGGGACGAGGCCCTGCAGTTACTACGCTCTTATCTCCTCCTCGCTAGTTCCCCTCCCCCCGAAGAGAAGGCAGTTCGTCGTTGCTCCCATGGATTTGCTACTCGGTTCTCCTCCTCGTCGGGGCTAGGAGACCTTGGACGATGATCCTCTGGGAGAAATTGCGTGTTGCTCCGACGTCCTCACCGCCGCAAGACTCGGTGCTTCCTGCACAAACTATTTCAAGACGGTGCTTAAAATGGCTTGGGAAAAGGCCATGCTTGTTGGTCTTCCATGTGTCCTCGAGGAGAAGGTTCTTCTATGGGACAATCCTTCGAACAGTCCATTGCTCCCTGGCCATGGTTGCACCATGACTCCACTAGAGTTGCCGACGTTGAGAGGTAGTCGGATTTTATCCGATGAGCAGGTCAGTAATGGAGGTTGATCATGTAGTACTTAGTTATTCCATTTCCATCCCGTAATTTCTCCGCTACCCACCGTCTTATATATAGGTATGGGTCGGTGCCAACGAAGATTGGCTTGCATACCTCCGGCCGGATACCACCATCATTTTGCAGAACATCCACAAGCGGTGCGGCCGTTCGGTGAGACCCCTTCTCCACCATTGGGATCGGCCTTCCGGACTGGCTGGGCTGGAATCGTATGATGATGCCTACATGAGATTGAAGAAGATAGCAATTGCAGACCCGCCGACAAAGCAACGCAGCTCGGCGATTACTATCTCATCGCGGTGTTCGACATAAGGATTGCCATCAATGCAAGAGGCGATGTGGGCAGAGGTGGCGCGATGTTGTCGTTGGCAGATTTGTACCCCTACATGTTCGAAGACGTCGTGCGCCATCTAGGCCGCATCTTCGCGGTGACAAGCCAGGGGACTTGTTTCATCTGGTTGCCATCCTACGGTACGGGAGATTACAAACGGAATGCACAAACCATCATTTGCATCCCTAACGGTACTCCATTATTTTGCAGGGACCAGTCATCCCGTGATCAAAATAAGATCGCTGATCCTAGATGTGCATTTGCATCCATGATTCGGTCTAACCTAAAACCTTGTAGCTGACTTTGGCATATTGGGATCAACTATCTTAGCAGTCGTTACCCATGGTACCACTGATGTGCAACATGGTCACACAATCTACCACGATCGGACCGTCACCATCTACCCAGGTATTCCATTTTTTAACCCTCTCGCCTTCTCTTTCATTGTTGTACTAGTACTCTACTTACGTACTAGTAGGAGTACTTTTTACCTTGGAGGACGCGTATAGCTAGCTAGGCCCTTGAAGACTTGAACCCACTAGTTGCCACCATTTTTGGTTTTCCATGTCTTATTATCTCATCCATGTAGCCAACAGTGGCTATATATAATAAGCCGGTTATTTTACTTCCTCTATACCGGAGTAGTACTATTTGCTGCACAGTATTACTGACCGCCATGTTTGCGCACAACATTATTATGCATGGACCTTGACTATGTATGTCACTATGTGTCCAGATATGAGGTGCCGCGTGTACCAGATGAACGGCGCCGAGTTCGACCCCCGTGATGCTACGTGGGTGCCGAGGAACACTCTTGGAGAGTACTTGCTTTTCATTGGGGACAGCTACCCCATTGTGAAGCGGATGCCACCTTCCGTGCCGTTCATGAAGCATAGTTGTGTCTTCCGTGCGCACCGCCGGATGAACGACATGCTGGGAAACGCTATCCCTGATTTATGCCGCTTCAGCTTGGATGAGTCTCCATCGTGTGGAACCGGACTAGAAAGCTGCGACGATGATTCCCGTTGCCCACCGCTATGGATCGTGCCATCCATGAAGAACACCTGGGACTGGAACCTGGAGGAGGACATGCAGCCCATCTATAACGTGTAAGTGGAGTACGGTAAATTGTGACCAGTAGCGTTGTGAATATATGTAGACTAGTCATGCACAAATTTATCACATGAATTGGAGATGAACTTGTGTGGCATACTGGCATTTGTCCTTTAGAATTTATTACTAGTCAATGTGTTATGTGTACGTGCAACTTGTGTGGTTGTTGCACGGGCTCCAACACGCTCTTTGAGAAAAAAAGGTGGCCCAGCTTTGGATATACGTGACGTGGCGGCATCATACAGTAGCTCGTTCGCTATAGTTGTAGTATGCTCCTACTAGGACGACAACTCCTATAAAACCTTGCGCTTGGCTCTTTGCCTCTTTGGGAGGTTCAATAGTTCGTACTCGTGTGAACCTTGCACTTGGCTCTTCGCCTCTTCGGAAGGTCCAACAATGATACTACAGTACACATTATGCTTCTGGCAATCTGACACCGATTAAACAACTGCACGTCCACCACGAGGGCGAGGGCGAGGGAGAGGGAGAGGGCGCGCTGTAGTCAAAACCCTCTCCTCGTCCTGCGAACCACCGCGCGCGTGGGCGAGGGAGAGGTGTAGTAAGCAAGCTTCTCCTCGTTCGGCGAGTTGATGGGACACATCAAAGCAGTACTAGTACTAGTCCATACTGCATCCTTTCCGGTTAATATGGCTTAATTTGAAACGAGAAAATACACTGGCGGTCAACGTATGTAACAATACGCTCTTTACGATCACTATATATAGTTTTGCGGTGATTATCGATCACTAGCTCATCGTGAAACACCGTGTTGCACCCTCTTGACCGGCCACATAGTCGACGTGGCACTTTGTTGATGGTTAAATTGTCACCTGGTTTACGGGTCCCACACATCGGTTAGCGAGCAAAGAAATCAGCTAAAAACAAAGAGTGTAGTACATCTACACTTCCAATGCATTTAGCCTTTAATCTAAATCGATATTGATTGACTAATGCATCAACTTGTGCTCTAGGTATAGGCTACATGTCTATCATAATTACAGCATACAACGACCTTCATTTAATCTTCTTCTCTCAATGGCGCATGCACACATAACTTTTGGGCGTTAATTATGCCCTGGTCAATGTGTAAATCTCTAAATGTACAGATCTTTCACAGACGTAGGGAGTAGGTTGAGCACTTGGCGTGGCGTGTGTGTTGCGTCGTGTCTTGTGTGCCGCATGGGGGCGTGAGTGTTGCGTGCGTCCATGTGTACGTGTGAGTGTTGCATGTTGCATGCATGCATGCATGCATGGGGCTTACTCCCTCTCATTGACATGTTCATATTTCAAGCTTCCTCTGTTCCCTCCATATGGTGATACTCCCTCTGTTCCCAAATACGGAGTAAAATCCTCCCTCTGTTCCCAAATACAGAGTATTTGTCTTTCTAGAGATTTCAGCAAGTGACTGCGTATTGAGCAAAATGAGTGAAGTGAGCGTAGAGGCATAGGGATAATTAGAAAGGAAGTCTTCGCGATCCATTATTCCCCATCTCGGTCAGAGAGAACTATTCAACTAGTCTTCACAGTGAAGTGACAATACACGCTGCAGCAGATGGGACACTTAATTAAAAAGCTGAACCAGCGTGTTGGTGTTACTAAATCAGCCTTACCCAGTACTGCCATCATGTTTGCCAGTAGAGCATGCTTCTGTCCTCCATTAACTGACATATGGGCCCTCTTGTGGTAGACCCTCATGTCATCGGTGTAACTATTTACAATCCGAAGGACGGTATATCCTGGTAGTAGTAGTAGTAGTAGAATTGAGATTTAATGCACTTTCTTCCCCGTCTTCCACTCGTCTTCCTCCTCTCTTCTTCTTCCTCCTCTCTGCCCCATCGTCAGCCGCACACCATTTCCTCCCGCTCCTTTGCTTTCGCCCGCTGCGCTATCTTCCTTGGTAGCTCGTGTACCATATCCCCGCTCCTTTGCTTTCGGCCACACGAGGAGAAGCTTCTTTTCGCCGCCCCGAATCCACTTCCCGCTGGCTCGCGAGCACCGAAAACCCCAATGGCAGAACCTCTCGACACGCAGGGCCGCGATTGGAATTCCCTCCCGGATGTTCTCTTGGAGCAGATCTGTAATCGTATGGATCTACTCAGCACCGTCCATCTGGCTGCATGCTCGGTGTCTTTGTATCGTCTACTCAATCGCAACCGCCGGCTCTTTTCAAGACACCACGCTTGCGATGCCCGATCTCGCAGTGGCCGGACACCGACTTGACGATCCTACGGAGGTTTCGGTGGTGCCCCTCGACATGCTACCACTACCCGTCCACCTGCCCTTTATGCGCGGCCACTACTGGGCAGGCATGAAGGCCAACTGGATCGTCCTCATCCACCAATCCAGTAGTTTGCGGCGTCTCGTGGATATCTACACCCAGCAAGAGATCACCCTTCCATCTTTGGATACCGCCGCCATCGAGGCTCGTGGCCCGCCGGACACTCCTGCCTACTACACACGAGACGCGTCGAGCTTTTGGCTCGACCTCTGTTTGCTGAAGGCTATAATCTACGAAGTGCCCACACCATCAGAAGACTACATGGATTACAAGCTCATTTCCTTGTTCAATATGGGATTAGTCTATCTGGAATCCGGTCGCCATACATGGTTATGGCTCATCGTCGATCCTCTTCACCCAACACTTCATCTCATGCTATAGTGCATGATGGCATCGTTTATCTGATCGGCCGCATGATTGGCTGCCTATTTGGTGGAATCTATCGTCGTGTAATTGTTCTATCTCATCTCATCTTTACCTTAAGAATCATTGCTTGTTCATTGTTACAAATTTAGAATATATAGTATGTCTATAACCACATCATTGCTATATGTTCCTCTCATTTCCTACATATTTATGACCACACATGTTATTGTTAGAGTTGATATGAGAACAAATGGTATCTAATGATTGTTAGAATAGATATTATGAGTATAACCTCATGATTGCTATATGTTACTCTCATTTCCAGGATTTTTATAACAACGCATGTTATTGCTTAGAGTTGATATGATAACTGTAGTAAGTGCTATGGAAGAATATGAGTAGGCCATGTCATATTTGTTTTGCTCTCATTGTTACATGATGTTTGAACCATGATATATTGCTAGAATATGAAAGCCATTGGCTTATTTTTTTAACTTGTGGTATGATTATGACCACGACATTGCAATTCTCTGTCTATGATATGTGTCATTATTATAATAATCTTAATAACACACGTACTCTGAACATGATTGTTTATTTTTGTCCCTTTGGTCTCCAATTTGAATTGTTGCAGCTAACGCAAATGCGTTGGCCTTCATAATTCCAGGACCTGGAATCATACCAGCCGATGGGTGGTGGTTTATCGCTCGTTCAGATGACGGTGGTCATATGATGCTCATTTTCACGTACCAAATTGACCAAACCATTTCATCAAACCACATGCAGTACAATGCCTGAGGCGTTCGTGACATTGATGGCTATGGCTGCTTCGTATTCGAGAAAGATCCCAGCTCCGTTGGGCCAGGCGTATTCAACTGAAGGCGGGTTTACAGCCTCGGCAACCACTCCATGTTCCTCGGCCTCAATTATCCGATCATCCAACCAATCATCAATCATATCACCGGTGATGATTACCGTGCTATGCAACTTCCATTCGCCAGAGGGGACTGTGTTTACACATCATACCATGGGTTTCATGAATCACCATATCCAGAGATTCGTCGACACAGCTTGTTGCGAGATAATCTTCAGTGTGTGAAAGGCATCAAGCTTCCATGCGATGGATGGCTTTTGCAAACCCGACATGCGGCGATGTGGTTCATGCCAATAGCAAATATGGACAACTTGATTCGTACTGATATGTAGACTGAGCCATGTATTTTGTTGTTGTAGCACGACCCTCTTTTGTTGGACTGTTGTTAGTTTGAAGCACTCCTCTGGTTTGAAGGATAGATACCTTTCTGGGATCAAGTGCATCCTAACTCACCTGCGTAGGATGTACTGATAATGATGATGGAGATGATGTATATCAGTTAGGCTTCAAGTGCGTACTTGTTAGTTAAACCTATGGTTAAAATGTGACACTAAATACGACTAGTAAGTAGTACAGTAGCAGTACTAGTATACGTCGGTCAAATTATTCATCATGTCCACACATTGAGTTGACGTGACAACACGCAGCGCGTGAGGTGACACAAGAATCCCGGCGGCGTGTTCGGGTATTCTGGACTTTAGATTTGGAGTACCACTTATCTATCGATATCTTTCATCATTCACTTAAAACAGTCGATTGATCATACATTGAGTACCATTAACTGGAATTAACCCATGCAAGTCGAAGAAGGATTGACCGGTGCTGCCAGTTGGCGTCAAGTTCGATCCCACGGATCAGGAGTTGATCGAGCACCTCGAGGCCAAAGTGAGTGTTGACAGCGCGAGATCTCACCCTCTCATTGATTTGTTCATACCAACCATCGACAGCGAGCACGGCATATGCTACACCCATACTGAGAAATTTCCAGGTTAGACACCGATCGGCCGTCTACTTGCACAAACATATTCCTTTGTTTATAGATCTATTTTTCTTTTTATACGCAGACCTGGTGAAGCAATTACAATTTGACAGTTAATAAAAAGTGAAACAAGTGACTGCAACATGCCAAAGATGTTATGAAAATGCCAACTACGTACACTAAAACCTGTATTCGACAATGCTGCGGTATCACCGAGTGGCCTAAGCAAGCATTTCTTCAGTATAATTCAGGCGTTCAAAAGGGGCACATGGACGCGTCGCAACATACAGTCGGAGTGCGGCATGCACGCGATGTGGCACAACACCGGAAATACCTTGCCAGTGATGGTCAACGGTCGGCAGACGGGCATCAAAAAGGTTCTGTTGCTGCACACCAACAAGAACTTCGACCAGCTGAGGAACAACTGGGTGATGCACCAGTACCACCTCGGGGACCTGGAGCAAGAGAAGGAGCGGGAGATGGTCCTCTGCAAGATTTTCTACCAAACGAACACTAGGGCCAGGAGTAAAAAGATTATAAGTTAGTTTGGTATTGGTACTTGTACTACCTTGTCGTCCGCAAGTTGGTATTGTTGTTAACCATCTTTTGGTATGAACTTGGCATTTTCTTACAACCATCATGCCGAGGGTCGACGTGGATATAAAGCTGATTCATTTGTTTCGAAACGAATTTTCAGGCACCTAATTTTTACTTGATGGGTAGCATAAGCACCTGCCGTTCGAATTCCCAGTTCTCCAAATTTTTTGAAACAAGTGCATGCTCTTATTATCACGATGAAAAAAAATCCCTGCTGCATCCCAGTTATCAGTCTGTACTTGCAGAATTCTCTCGTTTATTGAGCACGTATACTATTTTTTTAGGTCGAGCAAGTTTCAACTCGGCTGTAGACTGCCCAGGCGTGGTTTTGTTTTTAACAGGCCTAGCCCATGACGACAACGGGGCACAAAGATCCAGGAGGTATCTACTGGCCTCTGTCCCGCCAGCGTTAATTATATTTTGTCTTACAACATCCGCAGGCACTTTTTTTACTGAATCAAACACACAACCCATTTCTATTTTCCTCTCGAAACACATGTCCTACATCCGTTTTCTAATCTCTACCTATAGTTTTACTAGTTCATCTACACATATCATTATATGGAAAATACATAAAATTCACTTTTCATATTTACATCCTTATTTTTGTTGTTGTTTTCCCTCCCAGCGCTGATTTTTTTACCACTGGTTTTTGTCGGTGTTCTGGGAACGGCGGTCCCCAGACTTGCCTGCCTGCGGCCTGCGGCGTGGCTCAAAGGGGGGGCCATCATGGCCCATCTTCATCAACACAGGCTCAAGACCCTCGCGAGGGGCCAAGCCTCGTGGGGTGGACAACAGGGAGCTTCCTCAGGCACGGCCTCATCAGGCTGGCTCGCGAGGAGGCGGAGAGATCAAGGCGGGGTACCTCACGAGGTGCCCATGACGCAAGCCATGACGACCAAGGGCGCCAGGCGGGCGCCAGGCGGGCGCCAGCCCGCGTAGTGTCCTCCTTTCCTCTTTGGTGCAAAGGGAGCAAGCACATGCGAGAGCATCAAGCAAAGGCGTCCATTTCGGTGCAACAAGACCAAGACCAGCCCAACGGCAGGAAGGAAGTCATTGTGGAGCCCAAGCCGGCGTCACCACCAGAGCCTTTGACAGGCGAGGACCAACTTTAGTCAGGATAAGTGTACTAGATGTTCCCCTTCAAAATGGCCAATTGTTGGCGCCCTTCCCGCTCAATATTTGGGGAAGAGGCCCAGGGCCTCTGCCTATATAAGTAGAGCTAGCCACCATAGTAGAGAGATCTGATCGCATCTTGGATAGACAGAGCTAGAGGCCAAGCAATCAAGAGAGAGAAAGAGAGGGAGCGACCGAACTCCTCCAAGAAGTTCATCGCCCGGCGAAGAACAGACCCTCGCGAGGCTGTTCTTCCTTGTATTGTTCATCACCATCAGCCCAAGAGGCAATCCACCACGCCACAAACTAGAGTAGGGTATTACACCACAATGGTGGCCCGAACTAGTATAAATCTTGTGTCTCTTGTGTTGTTCCTTTCGTAGTTTAGATCCTAGCGAGGCGGCGGGGTGCAGGTAGGTAGAGGGCGAGATCTCCACGCGCACCCCAGTGTTCGAACCTCAAGGGTCTGCTGGAACCCGAAATCCGACAGTTTTCCCTTAAACCAACTAAATTGTAACACGTCTTATTTGCTTATAAAAACAAAAGAATTTCTTTGGAAAATCAATAAGTTCTTAAAAAAAATGTTTATCATTTCAGGATTACAAAAGTTCAGACTCCACAGAAATATGCAAAATAAGGTTGAACTTTTTGACCGTGGTCCTGGGCAGAAAATGGGCTGTAATAAATTACTTAAGAATTAGCAAATGGGCTGCAAATTATTAAAAAATAGCAAATGGGCTCTATGTTGTCTGCCACAGATTTGGAGGCTGACTTGTGGGCCTACTAAGTTCATGCATACACAAGGTTTATCAAAAAAGAAACTTAGTCAACAATCGACTCTACCAACGCCGATCGTTAGATGTCAATCTAACGGCAATCGTCTTCTTCGGATCTCTCGATCTTCACCCTGACTGCCCAAACCAGGTTGCCTTGAACCGCTTTGCTCCCGCCTCCCATGGCCGGCTGTGCTGCCGGTCAGGTCTCACGGCCCCATCATATACTCGGATCCCTGGCCTGTCTATCCCTCTACTCACCCACACCTCCTGTTATTTTCCAGCGACGGCAGCCGAACCAGTCAACCCTCGTACTCTCCACCGCGTGGGCAGCCACTACTGTGTCTTCCCCGGCTCCATGTCGTTCCCTTCGTAGGCCTCGCCGTCGTCCACCGCCCTGGTGCTCTCGGCGCGGCGTGGTCAACATGGTCAACGAACGACATCCATCGGAAGTGGACTGTATGTGGAGAGGCTGACAGCTGGGTCCACGGCCGCACACAAGGAAATGCCTCCTTATTACGTGCAAAATAATGATTCCTCCACCTGACATCTGGGACCCGCCGGAAGGTGTCGGTGTTCTGGGAACGGGGGTCCCCAGACTTGCCTGCCTGCGGCCTGCGGCGTGGCTCAAAGGAGGCCCAGGACAGCCCATCTTCATCTACACAAGCTCAAGACCCTCGCGAGGGGCCAAGCCTCGCGGGGCAGACGACCAAGAGCTTCCTCAGGCGCGGCCTCGTCAGGCTGGCTCACGAGGAGGCGGAGAGTTCAAGGCGAGGTACCTCGCGAGGTGCCCATGACGCAAGCAATGACGACCAAGGGCGCCAGTCGGGCGCCAGCCCGCGCAGCGTCCTCCTTTCCTCTTTGGTGCAAAGGGAGCAAGCGCAGGCAAGAGCATCAAGCAAAGGCATCCGTTTCGGTGCAACAAGACCAAGACCAGCCCCAACGGCTGGAATGCAGTCATCATGGAGCCCAAGCAGACGTCATCACCAGAGCCTTTTGTAGGCGAGGACCAACTTTAGTCAGGATAAGTGTACCCGTTGTTCCCCTTCAAAATGGCCAATTGTTGGCGCCCTTCCCGCTCAATATTTGGGGAGAGGCCCAGGGCCTTCGTCTATATAAGTAGAGCTAGCCACCATAGTAGAGGGACGATTGAATAGGGTGGGAAGAACCCGAAGAGAGAGAGAGAGACCCGCTCCTCAAGCTAGAGCGACGGGATACCATAGCAGTTCATCACACCCACCAAACAGACCCTCGCGAGGCTGTTCTTCCTGTCTTATTCCTCATCAGCCCAGAGGCAATCCACACACCACACACTTTGGGTAGGGTATTACACCACGATGGTGGCCTGAACGATATAAATCTTGCGTCTCTTGTGCTGTTCTTGTTAGTAGTTTAGGTCCCTGCGATTCGGCTAGGTGCGAGGCGGTGGAGGTTGGATCTCCGCCGCACCCCGAGTTGAACCTTAAGGGTCTGCGGAACCCGAAATCCGACATTTGGCGCGCCCGGTAGGTGCGCGGAATCTACTTTAAATCGCCTCGTTCTTCCCGGCCACAACCATATCGACGCTTCGTCGGGCCCAGCGCCCGCCGAGCCGCGCCTCCCGTCGCCCGGGCCGCTCCGTCGGCGCGCCCTCGTCGTTCCCAGCCACTGCCGTCAACACCGCCATCGGCCCGGCTGGGGCGGGCAGCAAGCATCGTCCCTGCGCCACCGGCGACTTCATGGGGGCGGCTCCTGATCGCCCGCCCCTCGCGCCGGCTTCTCCACTCGTCGCGGCCCTCCTCGGCGGCTCGCAGGCGCCGCCCTCCAGCCGCCATGTCAAGACATTCGTCCGCCAGGTCGGCGCCGCCTCCACGTGGCAGGGGGCTCCCTCAAGCCGGACGGTGTCATCGGCCGGGGTGACCTTCGACTCTCAAGACCACCCCGCCAACCTGGCCGGCTCGGGTGCGCTCCCGCTGCTGTGCACACCTACCATCCGCCAGGTCGCCGTCACCAGGACCCTCATCGACGGCGGCGCCGGCCTCAATGTGCTCTCATTCGAGGCCTTCAACCTCCTCTGCATACCCAGGGAGCGGCTGCTGCCCAGCCGGCCTTTTTCGGGCGTAGAAGGAGGGTCATCCAGCTCCTTGGGGAAAATCCGGCTTCCGGTGACCTTCGACACCTACGACAACCTCCGCACGGAATTGGTCGACTTCGACATCGCCCCCATCGGCCTCCCCTACAACGCCATCCTTGGCTATCCGGCATTGGCCAAATTCATGGCCGCAACCCACCCGGGGTACAACCTCATGAAGATGCCAGGGAGCAGCGGCGTCCTCACCGTGCCCGGGGATACTGAGGGTGCGCTGTGAGCGCTCAGGCTCGCCCTCAAGACGGTGGCCGCAGCACAGCCCGCCGATGCGGAAGCCCCCAAGTCCAAGGGGC
The DNA here is from genome assembly GCA_021605205.1 of Aegilops longissima. Classification (NCBI taxonomy): domain Eukaryota; kingdom Viridiplantae; phylum Streptophyta; class Magnoliopsida; order Poales; family Poaceae; genus Aegilops; species Aegilops longissima. The sequence continues at coordinate 193,333,037 of CM038680.1, read as the reverse complement.
CTGCGCCGACCAAGAAGAAGCAGTTGTTCACTCAAGACAAGGCGGAGACCAAGCAGATACCCGTCGATGAGGACAGGTCCACAAACGCCACCTTCACCATAGGCGCCAACCTCGAGCCCGAACAGGAGGAAGCCCTTGTCAAGTTCCTGCATGCGAACAAGAAGGTGTTCACCTGGGAGCCCGATCAGCTGGCGGGGATTCCACGGGGCGTGATCGAGCACCACCTCAACGTGTGCCCCAGCGCAAGGCGTCGGTGAAGGAAGCGAGGAGGCAGTCCACCGAAAAGCAGGCCTTCATCGTCCAAGAGACCCGCAAGCTAGAAGCCGCGGGGGTTATCCGCGAGGTCCGATACCCAGATTGGTTGGCCAACCCCGTGGTGGTGCCGAAGAAGGGAGGAAAGGAGCGCATGTGTGTTGACTTCACCAACCTCAACAAAGCATGCCCACAGGATCCATTTCCGCTCCCTCGCATCGACCAGATCGTCGATTCTACCGCCGAGTGTGACCTGTTGTGCTTCTTGGGCGCCTTTTCGGGTATCACCAAATCAAGATGGCGGTGGAAGGCGTGGAAGACAGCCTTCCTAACCCGTGTGGAGTATCTTGCTATACTGCATGCCATTCGGGTTGCGAACGCAGGGCAACCTTCCAGCGGCTCATGCACATCACCTTGGGCCCACAGCTCGGGAAGAATGTGGAGGCATACATCGACGACATCGTGCTGAAGTCTCGCGAGGCCAAGACCTTGATACAAGACCTAGAAGAAACCTTCGCGAGCCTCAACGCAGTGAGCCTGCGACTCAACCCAGAGAAGTGTGTGTTTGGAGTTCCCTCAGGCAAGCTCCTTGGTTTTCTCGTGTCCCACCGAGGCATCGAGGCAAACCTAGAAAAGGTCAAGGCAGTGGAAGACATGAGTCCACCGAAGACCCTCAGGGAGATGCAGAAGCTCACAGGGCGCGTAACTGCGCTGGGCCGTTTCATCTCCCGATTGGGGGAGCGGGCGCTGCCTTTCTTCCAGCTAATGAAGAAAAAGGGGCCCTTCGAATGGTGAAGAGGCCGACTGTTGCGTTCAAGACCTCAAGAGGTACTGACCAGCCCTCCGGTGATGGTGGCCCGCACCCTCGGGGAGCCCATGGTACTCTACCTCGCCGCCACTCCCTACTCCGCTAGCGCTGCTCTAGTGGCGGTTAGGGAGGAACGTCAGTCCAAGACCACGGCGGCCACCCGAGCTAAGGCAAGACCGAATCAGAAGAAACTAGCAGAAGACAGCACCGCAATGGAGGAAGATCAGCCATCACAGCAGAGCGCACCAAGGGCGGGGGAGGCCTCCTGTCTAAGCACCCAGCTTCCAGAGGCGCCGACGCCTCAGGAGGCACCACAACTTCCGGAGGACGCCACCAGCACCAACGCCCCTAACCTCGTCGAGCACCCGGTGTACTTCGTCAGTACCGTGCTACAGGATGCGAGGGCACGGTGCCCCATGCTCTGTAAGCTCCTCTGGCACTCCTAGTGGCCGCGCAAGCTGCGGCACTACTTCCAGGGTCATCCAATCAAGGTTGTCTCGGCATACCCCCTGGAGAGGGTGCTCAGGAGCCCCAACTCGGCAGGAAGGGTCGCCGAGCGGAACATTGAGTTGCAAGCATTCCAACTCGAGTTCAGTACGACCAGAGTCATCAAGGGAGCCGCGCTGGCAGATTTCATGGCCGAATGGACAGAAGCACCGGGCCTCAGGGCCGACGAGGATCGGTCCCTCTCCCCAGGGAGCGAAGCGCCAGAAGGTTGGGTCATGTACTTCGACGGAGCGTTCTCCAGACAGGGCGCTGGGGCAGGGGCAGTACTCATATCCAAATCTCAGGACAAGCTCTACTATGCCGCGCAGCTCTCTTTCCAGCATGGCGAGAAGGTCTCCAAAAATATAGCAGAATACGAGGGGCTGATAGCAGGTCTGAAGGCTGCCGCTGCCCTGGGGGTGAAGCGCCTTACCAACAAGGCCGATTCGCAGCTCCTCGTTAATTTCTCCAACAAGGTGTACGAGCCAAGGGATGAACACATGGAGGCCTACCTTGCAGAGGTCCGCAGGATGGAGAAACAGTTCTGGGGGTTGGAGCTGCAGCACGTGCCCCGCGGCACCGATCAAGTGGCCGACGACATCGCCAAACGAGCCTCCAGGAGGTTACCCCAGGAGCCGGGTGTCTTTGAGGAACGGCTCTTCAAGCCCTCAGCCCTGCCGCCGTTATCAAGCACGGCACAACCTCGGGAGGAGCTCCCTCAGCCACCAGCCTCGGGAGCCCCAGCCTGTGGCCCAGCCTCGGGGGCACGCCTGCTCCTAACGATAGAACCTCAAGAGGAGTGCTGGATCACGGAGCACAAGAGTTACTTAACGCGTGGGACTTTGCCAGAGAAGGAGGAGGAGGCAGAGCGTGTGGCGCGGCAAGCCACAGCATACAACATCATGGATGGAGAGCTTTACCGGAGACGACCGAACGACGTATACCTACGCTGCATCACCAGGGAACAGGGGAAGGAATTGCTGGCAGATATACATGGCGGAGATTGTGGGCACCATTCATCGTCACGGACCCTTGTCGGGAAGGCGTTCCGTAGCGGTTTCTATTGGCCCACCGCACTCAATGATGCCATCGACCTCGTGAAGGCTTGCGAGGCTTGCCAATTCAATGCCAAGCAGATCCACCAGCCAGCAGGAGGCCTGCAAACCATTCCCCTCACTTGGCCATTCGCAGTTTGGGGGCTGGACATTCTGGGCCCTTTCCCTCGCGCACCAGGGGGCTATCGCTACCTTTACGTAGCCGTGGACAAATTCACCAAGTGGGCCGAAGTCGAGGCCGTCCGTGCCATCCCCGCTGGTTCTGCGGTCAGGTTCATCAAGTGCATCGTGAGCCGGTTCGGGGTGCCGAACCGCATCATCACCGACAACGGTTCGCAGTTCACCAGTAACCTTTTTAAAACGTACTGCGCTAAACTTGGAACGCAGATATGCTACGCCACCGCGCAGACCCGCAGCAATGGACAGGCCGAGCGGGCTAATGCAGAGGTCCCGAGAGGCCTCAAGACCAGGACGCTCAAGAAGAAGCCGGAAGCTGCGGCGCAGGTTGGTACGACGAGCTTCCATCCGTGCCGTTGTCCATCCGCACAACCGCGACCAAGCCAACCGAGAGACCCCTTCTTCCGGTTTACGGAGCCAAGCAGTCCTCCTCACGAGGTCAAGCATCGATCCGCTGGGTCTGGCGCTCGATGAAACGCAGCAGGGCGCCATGCGGGGACGGCTCTTGTGCCGGGGAGGCGCCATCGAAGCATCATGCGAGCGGCAAGGTACCAGCAGCACTCCGCGATACCACCGCCGCAACATCCGCCCAGAACTCTCGAGGTAGGAGACCTCGTGCTCTCGACGGGTCCTCTCGTGGAGGGACTGCATAAGCTCTCTCCCATGTGGGAGGGCCCATTCAAGGTTGTTCATGTTTCCAGGCCTGGCTCCGTGCGCTTGGAGACGCAAGAGGGAGTACCTATACAGAATGCGTGGAACATCCAGCACCTCCGGAGGTTCTACCCCTAAAAGGCCCTGAGCCTGTGAAGAAGGTGAATGCCTGTGAAGTTCATCTTTTTGGAAAAGGCCCAGAGCCTATGAAGAAGGCGAATGCCTGTGAAGTTCATCTTTTTGGAAAAGGCCCAGAGCCTGTGAAGAAGGCGAATGCCTGTGAAGTTCATCTTTTTGGAAAAGGCCCTGAGCCTGTGAAGAAGGCGAATGCCTGTGAAGTTCATCTTTTTGGAAAAGGCCAGGAGCCTGTGAAGAAGGCGAATGCCTGTGAAGCTCACCTCTTGGGAAAAGGCCCGAGCTCGTGAAGAAGGCGAACGCCCGTGAAGCTGTCGCGCTCGAAAGGCCGGAGCTCGTGAAGAGGGCAAACGCCCGTGAAGCTTGCTTACTGAAGAAAGGCCGGAGCACGTGAAGAAGGCCCAGTGCTGTGAAGCTTCGCCGCCCGTGACACTCTCACGTAATAATGAGTGGGGCTGTACACGCCTGAGTCTTAGGGTGCCGGCCTCGGGCCTTGGGGCTCCCTCCCACGCCCAAAGAGCAGCACTTAGCTCTCTATTTGGTGAGAAGACGCCCAAGACTAGACTAGGTGCGGACGCGGCTTTTTCATTTGCTTTCTCGCAGCTTGACTGGTTATTCCCATTTGAAGTTTTTATCGAAACTATCGCCTTTTTTGGTCCTGTGGTTCTTCGATCTTTTCGCCCTCCTGCCTCGGTTTATCTTTGGGACTCATGAGGCGAAGCCTCGGGAGCCCCCCAGGTGTTCCTACCCCTATCGCCAAGTTTCACGGCCCTGGTCCTGCTGGAGCACCCCCCGACCATGCCTCACGGGCAGCACAACGCGAACACGGGCCAGGGTCGGTCGCCCACGCGCCACGATCGGGGTTCACTTGCGAATGGGCGACGGCAGAAGGGAGCGATGATCGTGGATAACAAAGCAGTACAATAATTAACGGCGCTTCCCTAAACACGCCCCACGGGCCACATTGTTCCTTTTAAGCAGGAGAAAAGGAAAGAAAAGGACAAAGCAGGTGAAGCACGCCTGTGCCGGGCTCTCTTGGGAGGCCCGAGAGCCGCCCGAGCTCTGTCGGACTCCATCTCGCTTCACCGGGCGTGGCGGCGAAGCGGACTGCTGCCACCCCCAAGCAGGCGCGGCGTGAGGGTATGACCGCGCCGCTGCTGGAAGAATCGCCACCAAGAAGAGCTGCTGAGCGTGGGAGTCGCGGCATCGCCCGCCGCCCGCCTGCTGCCCTCTCCGCCAGCGCTGGGCTGAGTCTCGTCCGCAGCTGTCGCCCTCAGGGCAGCACCCCTGCGGCGGCCGTCTTCCCGAACACCTCACGAGAGGGTGGCGTCGCCATCATACTTGAAGTGCAGGGAGCACCGGCAGCGGAGACCACGCAAGACGCTGCTGAACGCTGCCGCCACCAAGGGCCAGGAACAAGTTCCCTCCAGCAGAGACCTCCAGAGAAGCCCACGAAACCCGGCTGCAACAGCCATCTACCTGGAGCCAGAGGCCACTTAGGGCGCCATCTGGAAGCTCACCCAGGAGGAAGCACGGGAGCTGAAGTCGGACGCTGGATGGCTCCTCCGCCCTCACCAAGAACTCCGGCAGCGCTTCAGCAGCATGGAGGCGCGGCCTCGGGGGACGAGCGGCCGGGGCACGGCCTCCAACCATGGCCAGCCGCTCGTCGCCACGTTGAGAGCCTCCCCCACGACCGCGGGAGACCGCCGTGGAGGCCACGCGGTGCTTGCAAGGGCGACCTCGGCCACGCTTAGGTGGAGGAGAGGAAGATTCAAACCTGGCGGCCCTTCCCCTTCTCTGCAGCGGAGAACTTCCTTGGTGGAGCCATGGAGAAGAAGGAGAGACAAGAAAGGATAGACTGGAAGGGCGCGCGCCGTTCCGTACTTATAGCCGGCGAAGGCCAACCGTCGACCTCCACGATTACCGGTCATCATGACTGACCATGCATGCAAGGACTTGTCGAATCCGGGCGGTTACCAAGGCGTCGTGGGGGAGCAGTGCCGCCCACGTCCAATCAACCGCCACGAGGCGCCCAAGGCTGCAAGCTGTTAGGGCCCGCGATGCTTCGTACTTGCCCTTTCGCCTCTCTGCACGGCCAAGTCCGGGCACGCCGTGGGCCCGGGTGCTACTGTCGGCGTTTTGGGAACGGTGGTCCCCAGACTTGCCTGCCTGCGGCCTGCGGCGTGGCTCAAAGGAGGCCCAGGACATCCCATCCTCATCTACACAAGCTCAAGACCCTCGCGAGGGGCCAAGCCTCGCGGGGCAGACGACCAAGAGCTTCCTCAGGCGCGGCCTCGTCAGGCTGGCTCACGAGGTGGAGGAGAGTTCAAGGCGGGGTACCTCGCGAGGTGCCCATGACGCAAGCCATGACGACCAAGGGCGCCCGGTCGGGGCGCCACCTGCCAAGCGCCCTCCTTTCCTCTTTGGTGCAAAGGGAGCAAGCGCAGGCAAGAGCATCAAGCAAAGGCATCCGTTTTGGTGCAACAAGACCAAGACCAGCCCCAACGGCTGGAATGTAGTCATCATGGAGCCCAAGCAGACGTCATCACCAGAGCCTTTGGGAGGCGAGGACCATCTTTACTCAGGATAAGTGTACCCGCTGTTCCCCTTCAAAATGGCCAATTGTTGGCGCCCTTCCCGCAAAATATTTGGGGAGAGGCCCAGGGCCTTCGTCTATATAAGTAGAGCTAGCCACCATAGTAGAGGGACGATCGGATAGGGTGGAAAGCACCCGAAGAGAGAGAGAGACCCGCTCCTCAAGCTAGAGCGACGGGATACCACTTAGCAGTTCATCACACCCACCAAGAACAGACCCTCGCGAGGCTGTTCTTCCCTGTACTATTCCTCATCAGCCCAAGAGGCAATCCACACACCACACACTGGAGTAGGGTATTACACCACGATGGTGGCCTGAACCAGATAAATCTTATGCCTCTTGTGATGTTCTTGTTAGTAGTTTAGGTCCCTGCGATTCGGTGAGGTACGAGACGGTGGAGGGTTGGATCTCCGCCAAGCACCCCGAGTTCGAACCTTAAGGGTCCGCCGAACCCGAAATCCGGCTGAATGGCCTCTATATTTCACAAAAAACGCTCCTCCGCTGATGTGTCGCACTCCACCAACTATATCTTCGCACGCAAGGAAGTGCCTCCTTATTGTGCACAAAAAATGAATACCCCCTGCCAGCTGGGACCCACCACAGTGGGAGGCTGACTTGTGGGCCTACTAAGTTGACGAGGACAGGGGGCTTTGTCAACTTAGTCAATATGAATGATTCTAGCTCCAGTGACCGTACGATGTCCATCCAACGGCCTTAGTGCTTCTTCAACCTCTGGTCTTCTTGCTCCAGCCGCCCAAAGCAGCGCCGGTCATGCCGCATGCTCCTGCCTCCCATGGCCGTTAGGCCGACGCTGAGGCCTCATCGCTTTACTATTCCCACCGCTGGCCAGGCCCTGCGGCGACGGCAGCCTCACACCGCAGCCGAACCAGTGAACCCTGGTACTCCTCTCCGCGCGGGCTTCCACTGTCGTGTCTTCCCTGGCTCCGCGTCGTCCCCTTCCTAGACCTCGCCGTCATCCACCACCATGGTGCTCTCGGCGCGGCATGGTCAACATGGTCAAGAAACAGCTTCCATCGGACGTGGACTGTACGTGGAGAGGCTGACAGCTGGGTCCATGGCCGCAGCAAGGAAGTGCCTCCTTATTACATGCAAAATAATTATTCCTCCACCTGACAGCAGGGACCCACCGGACGGGCCACCATATTTCATGAAAAAAACATTTCCCCCTGACTGCTGGGACCCACCAGCTACATCTTCTCACACAAGGAAGTGCGTTCAGGCAAAAAAAAACGATTCGCCCGACTGCTGGGACCCACCGGCTACATCTTCGCAGAAAGGAAGTGCACCGGTCAGGACCCACCTGGTCGCAGCGTACGTAGCGTTGTCATTCTGGTCGCGAACGTGTACGTACATACTGGTCGATGTAGAGGCACGCACGTGTCATAGTAGAGGCACGCACGTAGCATGTACACGTACGTATAGCAGCCAGTGTGCAAGAAAGAAAATATGGCCACGTACGTACATGTGGGCAGGGTCTCGAATGCCTACTCGCGCATACGTACGGCCAGGGCTCGTGTACATGGCTGGGTCGAAACGGAGAAACAACGTCGTCGTGTTCATGGGGAGCCAACCGGCTGGGTCGGAACGGTATGCGTCGACGTGTTCATCGGGAGGGCTTGGACGGAACAACCGATGGAAACGAGGCCTGGCGTACCGCAGAACGGAGGAAACGGCCTTGTGTTCGACCGGCCACATTCGAAATGTCATCCTGTTCATCGGGAGGGGTCTGGCATACCGCAAAACAGAGGAAACAGACCTCCTACAGTCAAAACGGGGGTCCTGTTGATCCGGAGGGATGTGCCGTACCGCAAAACGGAGGAAACGGACTTGTGTTGGAGCGCTACGGTCAAAACGGGGGTCCTGTTCATCGGGAGGGGTGTGGCGTACCGCAAAACGGGACTCCACGGGATACTGTCCATCTCCACCGTCGACCCCCTCCAGCCTCCATGGGCTACTGTTCATCCACCGTCGACCTCCTCCAGCCTCCACCGCGATCGCTCATCCACGGGCTCTGCTCATCCAGCCTCCACCGCGCTTACTCCACCGGCCATCGCTCAACCAGCCCTCTCCACGGGCTCCTGCTCAACCACCCTCCACGGGCTCTCGCTCATCCGCCCTCCACCATCTACTGTTCATCCTGCCCTCCACGGGGTGGTCCTGTTCATCCTGCCCTCCATGGGGTCTTGTTCATCCAGTCCCAACCAGATCGAACGATCGGGGTCCTGTTCATCCACCCCCATCGGGAACTGTTCATCCAAACCCCCAAGCAACGCTCACTGTTCATCCAGAGGCAGCATCGATCGGCTTCGCTTAGCATCAAGATGGCGAATCGCCGATCGGGTTCGATTAACAGCCATCGATCAATCACTCGGGTTCGAATGCGAGCCTGCAGCTGTAATCGCCGGGTTCGCTTAGAGCCCAACGCCTCTCTCGGGTTCAGTTAGAGCCCAACGCCTCGCACCCACGCACGTGTGTGTACGAGAGAAACGCGCATCGCTCGGCCCCGACCACCCACCGTAACCGAGAACACCTTGATATTTTCCTCGCCCTCGCTTCTACCGCGGTTTTTCCGTCATGGGCGGCCCAAAGAATGTCATGCAGCTGCGTCTCCGGCCCGCCCAGGACGAAAAGCCCATTTTCTTTCATGATTTTTTGTCATAGAAGTAGGACCCCACCACATTTATGATGATACCGTGTTTTGTCACAATTATCGTCATAGAAGTGTCATAAGTATGACATAATTTTTTTCGTTCGGCTCAAAATGTCATGGATGTGTCTTTTTTTGTAGTGGATCGAGCAAGGCGGTCGATCCTGTGGCGTGCATCGTTCTCTTTGACTCCTTCTCGGCGGCCCAGCCAGTCGCCGTGTGTCGGGTGCTCAACAGGCTGCGGGGAGGCGCGCCTCCCCCTGCAACGAGGAGGAGGAGGCGAATAGTCGTCCCGTCGTTCCACTGCTCATGGGCGGCCATCTTGGTCGCGCTCGATGGTGAGGCATGTGCGGCTGCGGCTAGCAGCCGGCTCTCGATGCCGTCTATTGCGGACGCCACCAGTCAGCGTGTGGGAGATCGCGCCTTGGTCTCGGCGGGGGGAAGGTTCTCAACCCGTTGGTCGGGCTCTTCTACACGGCAGCCGGCTTCTTACTGCGCGGCAGCCGCGTCGAGGAGCTCCTGGACGCGCTTTGCCATGCAGCATCACTCGTCACCCTCAAGTAATCCATCTCGTCTGCTGCCGCCTGGGCACCTCGTATGTTCTCCACGGGCGTGGCATAGACAGGGCGGTCTACCCCGAACATGGTGGCAACGGCAACGCCACACTGTCGGACCGAGCCTACACGGCTGGGCCCGCCAGCAGCCGGCGTGCCGCCAACAACGCGGTCGATCTCGCGCTGGTAGGCTTCGGAGAGGCGTCTCATGTTGGCCAACTTCTTGGCATTCTCGATGAGCAAGACGCGGTGGGCTTCTATCGTCTCGGCGTCGGCGCCTACCGTGATGGGAGTGGACAGATCCTGCATTGCCACCTGCAACGGGTCTTGAGCAGCGCCATCAGAGGCTCTGTCGTGGCTGATGACGAGCACCTCCGTGACGGTGCTGCCGCCGCTGTCGGTGTGAGGGAGCGGGTCGTTGATGATCAACATGTTGGTGGGGAAGGCATCAAGGGATGTCGTGTCGGAGTCGACAAGCATTGGGCCGGTGGAGCCGATTGAATCCAGGTCGGAGGCCGACTCGTTGGCGATGTCGAGCTTGCCAAGGAGGTCGAGGAGGAAGCTCTCGGAGCTGGCTACTCCCGCGTCGGGCCCGGGATCATCGGGGAGGCGGATCTCGCCGATGAGGTCAGCGAGGCAGCTCGCCGCGCAGGCGAGCTCAGTGCCATGGAGCGCGTCGGTGCAAACTCCATCAGGCGTGCCGGGCTAGCTGCGCTCGCTAGGGAGGGACAAGGTTCCCGTCTAGAACAGATCTCCGGACGACGGTGCACGTAGCCCCACGGTGGGCGCCAAATGTCCGGGGATTCGTGCGACATATGCCAAAGGGTGGCTTATCATGGAGGGGGCTAATAATACGTCGCCGGTGCCTGGAAACGGGATAAGACGCAAACATGCCTGCCGGCGAATCTTACCCAGGTTCGGGCTCTCCTAGGGGATAACACCCCTACTCCTGCTCTGTGGGGTCTCCGCATGATCACTCAAGCAACAATGGTGGCTACAAGCTTGCTCCTTGAGCTGTTTCTCTAGAGGGGGAAGAAGAACAAGGCTAGCCCTAGCTTCCTCTCTCTATGTGTGTGTGTGTGGGGGGGTGGACTAAGGTCTGAACCCTTTGCATGGGTGCCCTGGGGGGTTTATATAGGCCTACCCCCAGGGGTACAATGGTAATCTGGCCGGGTGTAGGACCCTGCTGTCAGTGTCTTTGGTCACCGGCTTCTTCGCCGGTCGCTGGGGCCCACCGCCTGGTGGGTCCCGCCGGTTGTCTCATACTTCACCGACAGGGCGCGCCCGCCGCTTGCGGGTCCTGCCGGCTTCTTAGCACTATGGCAATGCCACTGATGATGCGTGCTTTGTCGGGGAAGGCGTGGCTATAGTACCGCCGCGTGGCGGGCGTTCATTGTAGCCACTCCTCGTCTCTTCCGATTAATGGCGCGCAAACTCTAAGGGAGGGGGAGGGCCGCCTGCTGGGAGTCGGCCTCCCCCCGTGCCGATTGGTCGGGGCTCGCCGCCTTCTGGCTTCTCACGGATTGGTAGGGTCCGCCGCCTGCGGGCCGTACCGACAGCCCGTAGTGGGAGCATGGCCTTCTCTGCCATGGGTGATGACATGGCCTGCGTGGCAACAGTGACGCGCCGGGCGAGGGATGTCTGCCCGGTACGCTGCTCTGTGGCCACGCTCTGCCTAGGATTCGGGGGTGGTAGGCTGCACTGTAGCCACGCCCCGTCTCGTCATAATTATGTGGTTTCTAACTTTGAGGGTGTGAGGGGCCGCCTGCTAGGAGCCGGCCTCTCTGGAGGACGCCTGCTAGGAGTCAGCCCGTGTCATGGCTTTCTTCTGAGGACCGCCGCCCTCTGGCAGCCGGCCGCTTGGACTAGCCGGCCCCAAGAAGGCGGCTCTTCGTCCTTGAGTCTTGAGGGGTGCAGCCGGCCCCGATGTCTTGAATCGCCATGGGGAGCGGATGAGGCTACCCGTGGTCATTTACTCCGACAATGCCTTTGCCCATCTTGGAGTTGATGAGCATCTGAATGTGTGGAGAATACCCACAAGATCTCTTCTGGTCTGATGTAGTTCTCTTGATGGTCTCAACAATCAAACTCATCACCTTGAATTACCGTGGCACATCAAACAGTTGAAGCAAGTTGATGGAGTGGCCTCTGGTCATCCTATGATCTCCTAATTTGGGCAGCAAGGTGTGCCTCGGTATGGTGTTCATGGTGGCCAATCCAGACAACAGATAGTACACTGAGCCTAGCATGTGTGTCTCCAAGGCCTTGTCAGGTATTTCCTTGTACATATTGGCCATGGAGTTGTGATCTTTCCTTGGCTTTGCATAGACATAAATGTCATCCTCAGCTTCTTCTGGAGCATTGATAAGCTTGGCCCACTCAGCAATAGTGGACTGGTACCTTATACCCTCAGACATCCAGACAATCTTCCCATCTGGGTAAAACTGAGCAGTAGAGTAAAGGTGCATGATCAGCTCATCATTCCACTTGGTCAATTTCTGACCCACAAAGGTGTCAACTCCATTGAGTCTAAAGCTCTTATGCACTCCAGGGAAATGATCTTCATTGCTATCAATGTACTTCCAATCTATCCATTTCATGTCACACACAATGGGCTTCTTATCCAAAAGGGTTGTCTCATAGAAGTCCTGTTGTTCCTTGGTGTGAAATATCTAGTCCACGGTAGTTCTTCTCCTCACAACATAGGGGTCTGATTGTCTCCACAATCTGAGACCTGCATCCTTTCTCTCCTTCATATTTTCAGCCACTGGATGATTGCCATCATGATCGGGAATCTTTGGTTTCAGTTTCCTAAGCACTTGGGCTTCTTCTTCCACTTCAGGCACTGGGCCTTGTTTTTCTCAGTAGCAATGATGTTTCTAGTGCTTCTCTTTGGTGCAGACTTGGAAGCTTGAGAAGTAGGCTTGGGGACAGTCTTGGGCTTTGATGGAAGAGCCCCAGACTTGATGGCATCCCCCATCAACTTTCGAGTCTTGGGTTTTTGTGCAGCATCTTCCTCATCATCTTCTTCCTCATCTGATGAGTGCTTCTCAAACTCAGCCATAGGATCAACACGCTTGCACCATCTCCCTCTCTTCCTTTCTTTCTTTTCTTTTCCAGCCCCACTTGCTGGTTGAGCTTGCTCCTGAGTTGATGCTCTAGCTTTGGAAATGGGCACTCTCTTGGCAGGAGCTTTCTTATGCAAACCAGGTTTGGTTGCACCAGCAGCAACATACTCCTTTTTCACCACTTTCTTGGAGGTGACCTCCTCCTCAACAGCAACATAATCTTCATCCTCAGAATCTGAGTCTCTCTTCCTCCTTGTCCTGGTTGCAGCTTTGGGCAAGTTGCTTGGGGTGCTTCTACTACCCTCATCATAGCTGCCCGAGGGACTAGTGCCCTCACTCAGGTTGACTTGTTCCTCAGACTTGTTCTGGCTGTCACTTTGATCAGACATGGCTGAAACTGCAAACTGACCTGAAAGCTGACCCTGTGAATAGATGTAGTTGAGATAGAGTGGATGAGCATCACAAAGTGTAGAGATTTTGCAAAACAATTGACTCAAAAAGTTAGTTTTATTTTTCTACAGAAAGCATTTCAGAGCTACCGATTTGTTGAACTCGGTGACACCGAAGCAATATTAGAGTCTAAACTAGTGGAATCGGTCAGACCGAGACATAGTTCGGTGACTCCGAGATTGCTAGGGTTTCACTGAGAATCAAACGCGGTCACACTGATTCGTAAGTTTCAGTCAGACCGAAAATTACAAGTGCAATGGCCTAGGCCAAATCGGTGAGGCTGATTTCTACAATTCGGTCGGTCCGAGATGAGTTCGGCGGAAACCTAACCCTAAATTTTCGAATCTAATCTAATCTAATGGAAGTTTTGCTGGGTAGAACAATCTCATACGTGGCAAGAATCATGGCATTGGCCTAAGTGCAGGAATCAGAGGTTAAGATTGCACATAGGGGTCGAGTTCATACCCTAAATCGGCGGTGAACTCGCTACGGCGACAACGGCGGCGAAGATTCCCGTTGATGGCGGCGGAGACCAGCGGCAGGAGGGCGCTGGCGGTGACGAGACGATCCGGAGACCTCGAGTCGGCAGAGCAGGATATGCGCAGGTGAAGGGTTTCGGAGGAATTTTCAAAATTTGGCCCATGGGTATATATATCCTGACCCTGTCGGTGAGACCGAGTGGAACGACTCGGTGGCACCGAGATGCAAAATTGCAAGCAGTTACTGCAACTCGGTGTGACTGAACTGTTCAAATCGGTTGCACGGAGATTGAAAACCTAGATCAACTTAATGAACTCGGTATGACCGAAATGGATGCATTGGTCAGACCCAAGTACACAGAGAGGTTTTGGAAGTTTAAGTCTATGACGAATCGGTGGCTCCGAATGCTCCTCACCCAGAGGGTTCGAATCTGACTTGATCAAACTTTGTGATGAAGCATGAATATAGTTTGAGACGAGGAAAGCATAGATAGCTAGAGGGAGTTCTTAGGCATTCTTGTCCATCAATTTGGCAAAAGAAAAAGACCAAACAATCAAAGCAACAACTGGATGTCCTCGAATGACAAAATATGGAATCAACATGCTCAGACAATAAGATGGCAAATGAAATATGTGGCAAAGCACACACAAACACTCTAGCAGCAATTGGCGATGACTAGGTCATCTATATATGAGTATATTGACTGAGGAGTAAAATGAGAACATTTGATCGTAGGTCATACTCATCATTTAAGCACAAGTGGCGGTACCACTTTTCAGTAAAGCATTGTTGTGTTCACACCATTACAGTTGCTTTTGCTCAATTCTTAGAGTAAAGCTCCCCATAGATGTGATATCCCCCCTAAGAGGGATGAACTAACCTTGGGTTTTGTTGATGATGACTTCATGTAGGTGTTGAATATGTGGATGCTCAAAGTTGATGTAGATCATTTGGAGAAATCCATTGGAGTGAGTTGCACTTTCAATACCTACATGGGTTAGTCCCACAAGTAACAAACAAGGATATCCATAGACATAGAGTGAAGTACACACAAGATGATGTCCATGAAAGCATTAGGTTACCTTGTCCCTTGACTTACCAACAAGAGGGTTTGTGACTCCTTGAACTAGTGCAAGATGTGAAAGTTGATTGCACTTGTCCTTGCCAAAATGAATATGAGTGATGTATGTTGGCGAAGTCACCCTCAAGAACTCCCTAGTTCTTCTTATTTGGGATCCAAATCATCTTAATGGGAATCCTTGAAGATGTAGTCGTACTTGATGAAGTAGAACTTGATGTAGTCTTGGGAACCCATTTGACCAAGGAATTCAGAGCTTCTTCAAATACATCAATCTCCTCTTGAAGCTTGTCCTTGCCTTTTAGCTTGTGGTCTTGTGGTGGAAGATCATCTTGAGCTTGTGTCATCTTGAAGGAAGTAGGGTCATACTTCTCTTGTTGAGGAACAAACTTCGTCTTGGGGTATTGATCTTCTTCCCACTCAACTCCATTGGCATTGAACTTTCTTCATAACCAACATCGTGATTCTTCCGGTGCCTTCCTTGCTTGCATACAATTTCCTCAAATTGCTTACTTCCGGCAAGGCTCTTGGAAACACCTTTCTCTATAATTCTCTTCAATAAGATATTTTCTTGCTCATGTGTAACTTGGCTAAGAGAATCATTAGTGGAATCAAGAGAAATACTAGAAGCAACAATATTGGATTTAGCATGATTATTGTTACTACTAACAGACGAATCTTTCTTATTCTGGTTGCTAGATTTTACTTGTGGCATGTAAGTAGACAAGAGTAAACGCTTGGCAATGTAAGAAGAACTTTTCTTATGAAGATCATCATTGATTCCTTTTAAGAACCCATGCTCTTGCTCAAGATTGAGCTTTTCAAAGTGTAGCTTCTCACGAGTCTTTAAAAGCTCTCGATGTTCTTCTAAGGTAGTTTCATGAGCTAACTTAAGAGTGTTTAGTTCTTTAGTTAAACACTCAATCTCCTTCTTATCATCCTCATCCGTTATATATTTATTAGCATGATTGATTGCATTCATCATATTGGTCATCACTAGAGTTGTCAACAAGTAAATCATCATCACCTAGCAAATCATCTTCATCACTATTGAAATCAACATACTCGGGGTGTGATACCTTTGGGCCTTTAGCCGTGAAGCATCTTCCAATTCCTTCATTTGATGAGTCAAATATGTCAAAGGAGTTGGTTGACACAAGTGCTAGACCGGCAACACCTTCATCTTGAGTATATTTGGAGTCGGAGTGATAACCTCTCTCGGAGTGATGGTCGGAGTCGGAACCGGATACCCACTCACCAACATGAGCTTTATGTCTTTGTTTTGTATAACTCCTTGATGACTTGTCCTTCCTTTCCAAATCCTTGCTTCTGCGAGAGGTTCTTCTTTCATAACGATCATCTCTACTCCTTCTCTCCCTTGGAGGTGATTCTTCTCTTTTGCTTCTCCTTTTAGGTGAGTCTTATCTTCTTTTGTAGGGAGTCGTACACTCATTGGAGCAGTGTCTGGGTCTTCCACAATTGTAGCAATTGCGTTCACGACTAGAAGATCTTTTGTCATTGTAGGACCTTGACTTGGAACTTCTTTCTTTGCTTCAACTCTTGTAGAACTTGTTGAAGTTCTTCACCATTAAGCTCAGTTCTTCATTTACACCTTGTTTCTCACTTGATGATGTAGGAGCATCACATGAGGCTTTGTAAGAACCACTAGACTTGTTGTGAAGCTCTTCTTTATCCTTAAGTGACATCGCATGAGCAACAATTCTACCAATGACTTCCGTTGGCTTGAGATCTTTGTAATTGGGCATCATTTGGATCAATGTGCACATGGTATCATATTTTCCATCCAAGGCTCTTAGGATCTTCTTGATGATGAATCTATCGGTCATCTCTTCACTTCCTAAGCCGGCAATCTCATTTGTGATGAGAGCAAGCCTAGAGTACATTTCAGCGACACCTTCACCATCCTTCATTTTGAAATTGTCAAGTTGACTTTGAAGCACATCCAATTTGGATTCCTTGACGGAGTCGATACCTTCATGCATATCAATAAAAGTATCCCAAATTTCCTTTGAATTATCAAGACGGCTGATTTTGTTGAATTTTTTGGGGCACAATCCGTTGAAGAGGATATCACAAGCTTGAGCATTGTATTGCAACATCTTCAATTCTTCCACGGTAGCTTCACGATTTGGTTCTCTCCCATCAAAGAATTCACCTTGCAAGCCAATACACACAATGGCCCAAATGGTGGGGTTATGTCTAAGAATATGCATTTTCATCTTATGCTTCCAACTAGCAAAATTAGTACCATCAAAGTAAGGACCTCTGCGGTGGTAATTTCCCTCGCTAGATGCCATACTCTCCTATGTTGTGAAACTAAGGCTATGATCACCAAAGCTATGGAAATCAAGGTAGATGGAGACCAAAGCTCTGATACCACTTGTAGGATCGAAAGTATGTATAGAGGGGGGGTGATTAGACTACTTGACCAAATAAAAATCTATCCTTTTCCTAATTTTTAGTCTTGGCATATTTTAGCAACTTAGCACAAGTCAAGCAATCAACCTACACATGCAATTCTAAGAGTATAGCAGCGGGATGTAAATCATTGCATATGAAGGTAAAGGGGAGGATTTTGGGGGGAACAAACGCAATGTAGACACGGATATTTTTGGCGTCGTTCCGATAGGTGGTGCTATCGTACATCCACATTGGTCGAGACTTAAACCCATGAAGGGTAACGGTTGCGCGAGTCCACAGAGGGCTCCACCCGCGAAGGGTACACGAAGAAGCAACCTTGTCTATCCCACCACGACCATCGCCCACGAAGGACTTGCCTCACTAGGGTAGATCTTCACGAAGTAGGCGATCTCCTTGCCCTTACAAACTCCTTGGTTCAACTCCACAATCTTGACGGAGGCTCCCAAGTGACACCTAACCAATCTAGGAGACACCACTCTCCAAAAGGTAATAGATGGTGTGTTGATGATGAACTCCTTGCTCTTGTGCTTCAAATGATAGTCTCCCCAACACTCAACTCTCTCACACGGATTTGGATATGGTGGAAAGATGATTTGAGTGGAAAGCAACTTGGGGAAGGCTAGAGATCAAGATTCTTGTGGTTGGATTGGAATGTCTTGGTCTCAACACATGAGTAGGTGGTTCTCTCTCAGAAAATGAATGCTGGAAGTGTAGGCGTTCTGATGGCTCTCTCCTCGAATGGAGAATGGGTGGAGGGGTATATATAGCTTGCACACAAAATCTAACCGTTACACACAATTTACCAAACTCGGTGGGACCGAATAGTGAAACTCGGTCAGACCGATATGGTTCAAAATGTGAACTTAGGATTTTCGGTGGGACCGACATGATCAACTCGGTGGGACCGATGCGTTAGGGTTAGGGCATAACTTGATCTCGGTGAGAACGATCACATGAACTCGGTGAGACTGATTTCAGTAAAAGGCAAACAGAGAGTTGGTCAGGCAAACTCGATGGGACCGATCGCTCATCTCGGTGAGACCGAAACGTTACAAAAAGGAAACAAGAGAGTTTGCATTGCGAATTCGGTGGGACCGATCGCTCCTCTCGGTTGGACCGAAATGTTACGAAGGGAAACAGAGAGTTTGCAATCCCATCTCGGTGAGACTGAACTGATTAGGGTTTCTGGTTGTGGCTATGTCAAGCGAACTCGGTGGAGCTAGATAGATCAGATCGGTGGGGCCAAGTTTCACTTTAGGTTTGGTACATATGTGGAAATGAGAAAGTGGTTGAGGGCTTTTGGAGCATATCACTAAGCATTTTGAGCAAGCAAGCCATTAAGCAACACCTCATCCCCTTTTAGTAGTATTGGCTTTTCCTATGGACTCAATTTGATCTTGGATCACTAAAATGAAAATGTAGAGTCTTGAGCCTTTGCAAATATGTGTCCTTCGCATTTTTAGGGGTCCACATCACTAGTCCATGCCATGCCAATCATTGAAATTTCTAAAATGATTATCTTGAAAGTATATTAGTTCAATGAGCTATATGTTGTTAAGAATTACCAAAACCACCTAGGGACTAGTTGCACTTTTCAGTGGGATATCAAACAAGTGGACAGGTTGATGGAGTCGCCACGGATCATCCTCTCATCGCCAGATTTGGGCAACAAGGTATGCCTCAAGATATATTTATGGTGAGCAAACCAGCAAGTAGAAAGTAAATGGAGCCAAACTTGTGTGTATCCATAACCGCATCAAGAATGGTCTTGTACATGTGTACCATAGTGTTGTGATCCATCCTGGGCTTCCCATAGACATCAATATCATTTTCATATTCCTTTGGGGCATTGATGAGAATGGCCCACTCAGAAATAGTTGAATTGGTATCTAGTGCCCTTAGTCATCCACACAATTCTTCCATCATAAAAGTGTGGTGTGGAGTAATACTGCATCACCATCTCATCATTCCATTTTGTGAGATTTTGTCCAACAAAAGCATCAACACTTGTCAGCCTGAAGCTCTCATGAACATGGGGGAAGTATTCTTCATTGGCATCTATGTACTTCCAATCCACCCATTTCATGTTTCTTATGATGGGCTTCTTGTCAAGCAGCACTGTCTCATAGAAATCCTGATGTTCTCTTGTATGGAAACGATAGTCACATGTTTTTTTCCTCCTTGCCAAATATGGATCAACTTTCCTCCATTATCTAAATCCACTATCCTTTATGAGCTTCATGTTTTCAGCCACTGGATGTCCATCATCATGGTATGGAATCCTTGGGTTAAAATTCCCGAGTACTTGTGGCTCTTCATCCTCCTGAACCTCTGGCACTAGGGCCTTGTTCTTTTCAGTAGAAGGGATGTGTCTTGTGGATCTCTTGGGAGCAGCAGCCTTAGGTGCAGGCTTGGGCTTGGACTTGGAGGGTGCACCTACAGATTGCATGGCATCTGCCATTAGCTTTGGAGGCTTGGCAGGGGGTGCAGGTGGTTCCTCTTCCTCCTCATCTTCATCATCCACCATCATGGATGGTGTGCCAATCACTCTGGCAATGGTCTTATTCACTCTCTGTTTCCTCTCTTTCTTCTCATCGGCAACTTCTTCTTCTTCTCTTGGCTCAAGAGTAAATTGCATAGTCTCTTGTGAAACTGTTGATTTCCTGGCCTTAGACACAGGAACTCTCTTTGCAGGAGCCTTCTTCTGGAGACCTGGCTTAGTATCAGCAGCAGTGCTATACTATTTCTTGAGCACTTTCTTCTTTGAGGTTACTTCCTGTAGGATCGAAAGTATATATGTCTAGAGGGGGGTGATTAGACTACTTGACAAAATAAAATCTGTACTTTTCCCAATTTTAGTTGTGGGCAGTGAGAGAGTCCTGGATTAGGGGGTGTCCGGATAGCCGGACTATAGCCTTTGGCCGGACTCCTGGACTATGAAGATACAAGATTGAAGACTTCATCCCGTGTCCGGATGGGACTTTCCTTGGCGTGGAAGGCAAGCTTGGCGATACGGATATGTAGATCTCCTCCCATTGTAACCGACTCTGTGTAACCCTAGCCCTCTCCGGTCCCTATATAAACCGGAGGGTTTTAGTCCATAGGACGAACAACAATCATACCATAGGCTAGCTTCTAGGATTTAGCCTCTCTAATCTCGTGGTAGATCTACTCTTGTACTACCCATATCATCAATATTAATCAAGCAAGAGTAGGGTTTTACCTCCATCGAGAGGGCCCGAACCTGGGTAAAAACATCGTGTCCCTTGTCTCCTGTTACCATCCGCCTAGACGCACAGTTCGGGACCCCCTACCCGAGATCCGCCGGTTTTGACACCGACATTGGTTCTTAGATTGAGAGTTCATCTGTGTCGTTGCCATCAGGAAGGATGCCTCATCCCGTCTTTAAAGACGGCGCTATTGCTAAAGGAGCTTTGGCTATCGGCCAAACTCTCCGGCTAGGCGGTTTTCTTATGACCGCCCGTTCGGTCGCCGCGCTGACGATGACTTCTCGGGTCATCGAAAGCAATCTTCACGTCAACTCAGAACTCGCCGAGCAGTTAGATACGACGGAGCTCTCTTCCTTAAATGAGCTCCTGGATCACATCGCCGCCCTGGAAGTTGCTACAGACTACGATGAGATTAGGCCTAAACCCTATCTGAGAGAGATTAACTCTCCCCAGGTCACCCATCATGTTGCTGTGGTGGAGGAACACTGCGGCGACCCTTCATCTATCTTAAGGGCTAGCTATGTCCGGATTCCCGATCCCTCCACCCGCGGAGGGGAGGACATCACTCAAGACCCGAACTTAGAGTCAGGCAACGGGCTAGATTCATTGGACAATATCGAAGAATCCAAGCTTCCGAGTTCGGAAACTCCTTGGCCCTTGAGCCTCAGATTGGGTGAGGTTTCGGATCTAATTCCACCCACCCACCCGAACATAGGAGATCTATCCAAAATCAGGCAAGAGCCCGAGGAAAAATTACATCATTACTGGGCCAGATCCTCCTGGTTATGAACAGGATAAAGGACTGCCGCGAGGAAGACGCAATTTCATTCTTCTGCAATAATTGCATGGACAAGTAAATCCTCAACGCCATAGGTCGCCGTGAAATTACACGCTTTGCTGACTTGGCATCCATAGTACGAAAGTACTGTGCGATGGAAAGCGCCTGGAAAACCGAAGTAAGATTTTGGGACAATCCGGCCCTGAATACAAACCCAGTCCGAAATAAAAGGGTGCATTATCGCCAATCACCCGGGTTAAACACCAAAAAACAAAAAAACCCTGCGGGGCATGGAACCGTACTAGAGGGATGGCTCAACGGACCCTGTAAAATTCATAGTACAGAGGGCGCCACACCAACTCATAGCCTTAGAGCATGTTGGATACTCCGGCAGGTGGCCAAAAGTGGCGAAGAACTTCTAACCCCAGCAACCACAGAGCACCAGCCCAGGGATACCAGTACGGTATTAACAGTCTTTGAGACTTTCGCATCAAACAATATGCGAAAACGAACACTCCGCAGCCTTGCCGAAGTCTACCAAGTAGCAATAATAAATCCATGGAGTGACAAGGCTGTTACCTTTAATGCCAGTGATGAACCTAAATTCCGAACAGCCCGAGCACCAGCGGCATTGGTCCTCAGTCCAATAGTGGACGTCTTTCGCCTTACCAAGCTACTCATGGACGGTGGCAGCGGATTGAACCTCATTTATGAGGAAACCCTTCGAAAAATGGAAATAGATTGGAACCGCATTGAGCGAAGCAGCACAACCTTTAGAGGAATAATACCCAGTCGGGAAGCGTGCTGCACAGGAAAAATCACACTAGATGTGGTGTTCGGCCCGCCGAATAATTACAGATCCGAGGAGGTCACATTCCAAGTGGCCCCATTCAGCAGCGGATACCATGCTCTATTAGGGCGAGAGGCATTCACAATTTTTCAAGCTATACCCCATTACGGGTACATGAAGCTCAAAATGCCCGGGCCCAACGGAATCATCACTCTTGCTAGTGACCCGGACATAGCACTCAGCTACCGAAAATAAGATAGCCGCACTAGCCCTTGAGGCACTATCCAAAGCCCTAGCGGCCGAGGAACCGATCGAGCTGCGCGCCCACGGTGAACAGGGACGATGTGATACTCGATAAAAGATCCAAGTCCACCTCCTTTAAACCAGCGGACGAAATAGTCAAATTCCAAGTCCACCCAACGGACCCTACAAAAACGGCCTCCATCGGGGCACAATTAAACCCTGATTTAGATGCCGCATTACGAGAATTCCTACGCGAAAATTGGGACATTTTTGCCTGGCACCCTTCAGACATGCCAGGAATCCCATGCCGGTTGGCCGAGCACAGCCTAAACATCCTAAAAGGATTCAAGCCAGTCAAACAGGCTCTTCGGTGTTTCTCCTAACCTAAGAGACAAGCCATGGGAGAGGAGCTAGCCAAACTTCTGGAGGCCGGATTCATCAGAGATATAAAACATCCGGACTGGCTAGCAAACCTGGTGATGGTACCAAAGAAGGACAAATCCTAGCGCCTATGCGTTGATTTCAAGGACCTCAACAAGGCTTGCCCAAAGGATCCCTTCCCCCTCCCCCGCATCGATCAAATTATCGACGCTACCGCAGGACACGATTCATTGTGTTTCCTCGACGCATACTCCGGCTACCATCAAATTAAGATGGCAGAGCCTAACCAAGATGCAACGGCATTTATCACCCCATACGGCCCCTTCTGCTTCAACACAATGCCCTTCGGGCTAAAAAACGCCGGCGCAACATATCAGCGCATGATTCAGACATGTCTGGCAAACCAGATCGGCAAAACAATGGAGGCATACGTAGATGATGTGGTCGTCAAAACCAAGCATGTCGAAACTCTAGTAGACGACTTGAGGCTCACATTCCATAATCTCCGAACATATGACATCAAGCTTAACCCGGAGAAATTCGTTTTCGGCGTACCAGCCGGAAAGCTCTTGGGCTTCATTGTATATGGTAGAGGAATTGAAGCAAACCCAGCCAAGATCCGAGCTCTGTCACAATTGGATATCCCAAAGGACCTCAAACAAATACAAAAATTGACTGGATGCATGGCGGCTCTAAGCCGCTTTATCTCCCGTTTGGGAGAAAAGGAAATACCCCTTTATCGCCTCCTCCGGCGCACCGAACACTTCGAGTGGACGGATGCCGCCATGGCCGGACTCGAAGAAATAAAAGCCATATAGGCAACAAACCGGGTCCTGGCCGCGCCCAACATGGGCGAACCAATGCTATTATACATCACGGCAACTCATCAAGTTGTAAGTGCGGTGCTCGTTGTCGAACGAGAATCGGACGGACACAAGTTCCCCCTTCAAAAACCAGTTTACTACGTGTCCACTGTCCTCACTCCATGCAAGTCACGGTATCTGCATTATCAAAAGATAGCGTACGCGGTGTTTATGGCATCCCAGAAGCTGCGACACTACTTTTAAGAGTGTTCGATAACAGTAGCCTCCGAAGTACCTCTTAACGACATTATAAACAACCGCGACGCGATGGGCCGGATTGCCAAATGGGCCATTGAGCTCCTCCCGTTCGACATAACCTATAAATGGCGAGCTATTAAGTCACAAGTTTTGGCCGACTTCGTCGCCGAATGGACTGAAGTCGAACTCCCTAAAGAGTACGGCACATATTCCAACTGGATCATGCACTTCGACGGCTCCAAAATGTTGGCTGGTCTGGGGGCTGGCGTCGTTCTGACGTCCCCAACAGGAGATACAGTTCAATACGTACTTAAGATAATGTATACGAACTCCAACAACGCAGCCGAATACGAGGCCCTTCTACATGGTCTCCGGATGGCAGTATCCATGGGCATTCAACGCCTAGAGGTGCGCGGGGATTCGAACCGCGCGATATCCCAAATAAATGGAGACTTTGATGCCAAGGATCCGAAAAGGGCAGCTTATCATAGCGTCGTCCTAAAATGTCAGCTCGGTTGAAGGGCTCGAATTTCACCATATAGCTCGGAAAACAATCGGCAGCAGACGTCTTGGCACGCATTGGCGCAAAGCGATGCCGTCCCCAATATCTTCTTAGAGAGGTTGTTCAAGCCATCCGTATTATGGGAAGGAGTCGGAAATAACAGCCCGGACCCAACCGCACCGCCGACACGAAAATTCGACACAATTGGAGGCTCGCCAACCAAGTAACATCTTCAGCCCACGTAATAATTGAAGTCATTGCCCCGTGGACGGAACCATTCCTAGCCTACCTAACCAGGCAGGAACTTCCCGAGGACCAAAACGAGGCACGCTGCATAGTGCAGCGATCTAAAGCCTATAAAGTCCATGAGGGAGAGCTTTATAAGAAAAGCACCACCGGAGTCCTTCAAAGGTGTATCTCCGAAGAGGAAGGGCGGAATCTTCTGGCTGAAATTCATGGCGGACTCGGCGGGCACCACGCTGCAGCCCGGGCCCTTGTAAGCAAGGCCTTCCGTACAGGATTTTATTGGCCGACGGCCCGGGCAGATGCTCAGGACTTAGTCCAACGATGTGTCGGTTGCCAGCTCTTTGCTAATCAAAGCCACATGCCACCCACCGCCCTCCAAACTATACCCATCACCTGGCCCTTCACGGTCTGGGGGCTTGACATGGTTGGACCCCTTAAAGGAGGAACCCACAAGCAAAAATACCTACTGGTCATGGTGGATAAATTCACCAAATGGATAGAGGCCAAGCTTGTTAAGAAGGCTGAATCCGAACCGGTGATAGACTTCATATCAGGGGTCGTACACCGTTACGGCGTCCCCCACAGCATCATCACTGATAACGGCACGAACTTCACGACCGCCGAGGTCAAACTCTGGTGCAAAAGCATGGGCATCAAGCTCGACTATGCTTCAGTCTATCACCCTCAAACTAACGGTCAAGTCGAGCGAGCAAATGGTCTAATCATGAGCGGCATCAAACCCAGACTAGTGCGGTCCCTCAAGGAATCTAACACGCCTTTGGGTAGAGGAGCTCGACTCCGTAGACTGGGCTGCGGACCACGCCGAATCGCACTACCGGATTCACACCATTCTTTATGGTATACGGCGCAGAGGCAGTTCTGCCCTGCGACATAATTCATGACTCACCTCGCGTGCGCATGTACGAAGAAAGAGAAGCCGAGCTCGATCGGTAGGACAGTTTGGACGCCTTGGAGGAGGAGCATGACATGGCAAAAGCCCGTTCCGCATTCTATCAACAGCAGGCTCAACGATACCAAAGCAGAGAAGTACGGGCCAAAACTTACAACGTTGGCGAGTTAGTTCTACGCCTGCCGGACAAGAAAAAGGACAAACTCAAGCCCAAATGGGAAGGCCCTTTATTATCGACCAAGTCCTGGCCGGTGGAGCGTACCGTCTGCGAGATGCATCGGATAACCGACTCGAGCCGAATCCATGGAACGCAACCCGTCTCCGAAGATTCTACGCCTAGCGCCGAATTTTGAGTTCGTCTCCTTCCTCTGTCTATTTTTTCACACATTAGCTATCTTATATTTCTCTCCTTCTCCCTCCTTTTCTCTTACAGCCTTTAAAGGCCCGCCCGCGCATTGTTCGCACACACTTGACACGCTATCCGCGCTCATTATACATGGGGGCTTCTTTAACAGAAGCTTATTTATACGGGCTTCATGCCCAACACATGTGTCACACTTCCGCATGTTCCTTTTATTCACCATTATATGCATCGATATGACTTAAGTTTTGCCCTAGATGGGTTGCCTGGCTCCTGTGCTTACCCCTGTTCCCGATTGTTCGGCTAGGCGGTAAAGGAGCACCTCTGTGATTATTCTTGCGGGTCACCGGATGTGTACCTCGGTGGGTGAAGCCGAAAGCTAGCGTTCTTAAGGGAATATTCGGTCGGTGAACTAAAGATGATTTCTCACTTATTTATTTATCTGCCCCAGATGCTTTTACGCTTTTTCACGGTCCGGACATGCACTTTAAGGCATGCCTCCGTGGAAAGGAACCCTTAAAAGAACTATTCTCCTGGAAGATGTTTCTTACTAACCATGTAATATAACATAACTAGTTGGGCACTTATGCATTCAAGCACTAATGACCCTCACGCTGTTCTCCACGCATGCCCTGGTTCTTACATAACCGCGAGGGTATTCAGACACACTCCGGACTATAGGGTCCTGAGGTTGAAGCGAAAAGGTCCGCCATGACAAACGATCTACAATCCGGCTAGATGGCATTTTCACATGTCATCTTAAATTACATAGTCAATTTGACTGGGCATATTCCTCCTCAATACCATCTAATAGGCTGTCTAGTTTACAGTCCTGTTGGGAATATTTGGCGGCCAATTCTACTTGGCCGTACACTAAGCTCACAGGGATCTCCTTCCCATCAGGCCCCACAGGTCCGACCTCGGCCATCTAGTTCGGGTTAGCCTTCGTTTACCGCGTCTTCACCATGGCCCAGGCCTCCCTGGCGCCTTGATGGCAGGACGATATCTTCCATAATCGGAAGCACCGCCGTGCTCCCTTAAGCCTCTCTGCAAGCTCTCCAAGGCCTTCGGGCAGGGAGACAGATGGCCACAAGGCCTGGGCAACGCCTTTCATCACCTGTCGAACTCGTTCGTGCAGTTTTAAGAGCTCAGGAAGAAGGTCACCCGTAGAACCGGGCATTTCCTCTACAGGACGACCTGTGAGCATACCTACAGACATAACTCTATTACTCGACTTCCTCGCCGAACTGTTTTTCAAAGTTCGTTCAAGCACTTACTAAAAATGCCGCGTCGAAGCCGTCGATTCTCCTTCACGGAGTCCGACAGCTGGGCATGAACATCCTTTAGCTCCTCACCCAGCTGGGTGTTGGCATCTTGGAGATTATTCTTCTCCTGCCTCACCCTCGTAAGCAAGCTCTCGCCGGCCTTTAACCGGCACAAGAGTTGTTGCTTGTCCGGATCCACTCCGGCACCATCTGCAATGGTATTGTCAGATTTACACACATGCCGCACTTCACAACATACTTATCTTTCGAAGCGTATATTACCAGAGGGGGTCTCCTTGGCCTCCCCTGCAGCGGCTAGTGCGGCCTCAAGTTGGGCTTTGCACTCTTCCAGCTCCCGGGACAGTTGGGTATTATTTTTTGTAAGATCCCGCATAACAAATGATCCTTAAATCAGTTATTATAACGGTTTCAAGTCTTCGGGGCTACTGGCATATATAAGCATCAAAATTTTCTCACCCGTATGTCTTTCACATACTGCTCCGTGGCTCTGGCTAGACCATTTTGAGCGGCACTGAGGTGCGCATCTCCCGAATTGAAGGCATCCAATGCCTCTTGGGAGAAACATGCGCCACGAAGAACTGTCCGGCAACGCCTGTGATTCATGGCACTCTCTACCTCGGAATTGGTGGCGATAGTCTATCGGCATCCCCGCCGGAGGAGCGCCCGACGACGCTTCGTGTTCGCCTCCGCTTCGGACTGGCTTTGGAGCCTGGCTGGTGGAGGCTCGATTGGCAACCTCTCCGGATATAGTCCGCGGCGCTCTTTTCTGAAGAGAGCACAAGCGTTAGTATGCCTTCCAGAATAAAACACAGGAATAAATGGCACGCCATACCGTTCTTTTGGCGTCTCAATCCGGACCGCACTTCTTTTCAGCTCTTTGGGCCTTGTTGCCCTTGTTCGCTAGCCACCGCAGGCTCGGCCTTCCGCCTCAAGGGCTCCCCCTGCAAAACACCATTGATATACGATGATAAAAAATAAGCACGGATGGATCATTTTCAAAATATTGGGACTTCGGTCTCAGTTACCTGTGAGGCTGGAAGTATTCCGGGGTAATCGGCCGTAATGGCGACCAAGGCATTGTCGATGCTCAGTTGGTAAAATATCCAATCGATCAGCTCCACGGATATCCGGATCCTCTTGGGATGCCGGATCGAGGAACCGTTCCGGATCCTCCGGTTGTGAAGGGGGGCTGTTTATATCCTTTACGGCCTGGCGCAGTTCCTGCGTCGAAATCACAAGATAAGGTACTTAACTATGGGAATATGGAACGGATGGGCAAAAAGAAGTGTCCGCTTACCCATCTTGGAGGATTGTACATAGAAAATCCGCCCTGTGGATTGACGCGAAGGAACTCCTCCTCTTCTCCCTTGTACAATGCGGACAAGGCCTTCGTCAGGACAGCAACCGATCCCGGCCCCTTATGGCCGCAGCGGGTGGCATCATCCTCCCCGTTGAAATCCCACATGGGGTGGCCTCTATACTGAAGTGGTTGCACCCCCCGCATAATGCATGTGGCCATGACCCCGACCATGGTCAGTCCGGAATGAGCTAACAACCTTATCCGACTCATCAGGTAAAGGACGTCCTTGTCATTTTCCCTCTGAGGGCTCCGTGGACGCCAGCTTAGGCGCTTCTTCAAGGGAGCATTATTGAACTCGGGGAGGCCAATCCGAACAGGGTCCGGTAGGGGGACATCTTCTATATAAAACCATTCCGAAGGCCAGTCTTCGGATGCCTTCCTTGGGGTTCTGGATAGATATTCGGTCCCGGCGATCCGCCATAGTTCGGCTCCGCCCACTTGATATATCGACCCCTCCTGAGAACGGGGCACAAGGCAGAACAGCTTCTTCCACAGTGCGAAATGAGCCTCGATGCCCAAGAATAGCTCGCAAAGGGCTATGAAGCCCGCAATGTGCAAAATGGAGGCAGGCGTAAGGTTGTGCAACTGGAGGCCGTAGAACTCCAGGAGCCCCCATAGAAACAGATGAATTGGAAATCCGAGCCCTCTTATCAAATAAGGGACAAGGCATACCCGCTCTCCTTTGGAGGGATTGGGGACGCTCTCCGCCTGCTTTCCACCATTATAGGTGGCGAGTCCGGCTCGAACCGGGACCATGAAGGCTGGGGGAACAAATCCCTTGGTTTGGAGCGTCACTAGCTCGTTGTGCGGGACGGAACATCTCTCTCAATCTCTAGGCTGAGGGCTGGGAGGGCGAGAGGAGGAGCTGCGTCAACTGGCCATGATGGAATGAATTTCTGTCGGATGCGCTCCGATGAACGCTCGCGAAGGGAAGATGGTGTGATTCGGATTTGAATCCTCGTCTCTTTTATAGGCAGCTCATTTGCGCAGCTAAGTAGGGTAAATGTAAAAACACCCTGGCTTTTCGCATTCGTTTGAAACGTGGAAGACGACTATTATTGGGCGTGGAAGCCAAGGAGCACAATATTCACGAGAAGCCGGACACTATTCAACAGGTACACAGAATTTGTAGAAGAACCCGCCTTGCAATGCCGAAGACAATCTGTGCGCCGGACTCATCGTCATTGAAGCCTGGTTCGGGGGCTACTAAGGGAGTCCTGGATTAGGGGGTGTCCGGATAGCCGGACTATAGCCTTTGGCCGGAGTCCTGGACTATGAAGATACAAGATTGAAGACTTCGTCCCGTGTCCGGATGGGACTTTCCTTGGCGTGGAAGGAAAGCTTGGCGATACGGATATGTAGATCTCCTCCCATTGTAACCGACTCTGTGTAACCCTAGCCCTCTCCGGTCTCTATATAAACTAGAGCGTTTTAGTCCGTAGGACGAACAACAATCATACCATAGGCTAGCTTCTAGGGTTTAGCCTCTCTGATCTCGTGGTAGATCTACTCTTGTACTACCCATATCATCAATATTAATCTAGCAGGAGTAGGGTTTTACCTCCATCGAGAGGGCCCGAACCTGGGTAAAAACATCGTGTCCCTTGTCTCCTATTACCATCCGCCTAGACGCACAGTTCGGGACCCCCTTCCCGAGATCCGCCGGTTTTGACACCGACATGCAGATTTTAGCAATTAGCACAAGTCAAGTAATCAACATACACATGCAATTCTAAGAGTGTATCAGTGGAAATTAATACATTGCATATGAAGGTAAAGGGAAGGGTTTATAGAAGGCAAACACAATGGACACACGAAGATTTTTGGCGTGGTTCCGATAGGTGGTGCTATCGTACGCCCACGTTGATGGAGACTTCAACCCACGAAGGGTAACAGCTGCGCGAGTCCACTGAGGTTTTGCTTTCGGTCTCACCGGTCAATACACTTCAGTGGCACTGAGTAGTACTTAGTGCAATGGCCAGGGCCAATCGGTGGGACTGGAAACTTCATTTTGCTCGGTCCGAGATGAGCTCGGCGGAAACCTAACCCTAAATTTTTTCATCATGAAACAAAGCCCTCCTTTCATCATGAAAATCTCCACAAATTCTTCAACAGACATGATATGCCTTGGGTCAATCTCATTTGGGAAACCTATTATTCTAATGGCCACATGCCAGGTGACCAGCAGGTGGGATCTTTCTGGTGGAAATCAAATTTAGCTCTTCTTGATCAGTACAAGGCTATTGCAAGGTGCAATGTTGGAGATGGCAAAAGTGCTCTGTTCTGGGAACACCTGTGGCATGCCAATATTATGAAAACAAAATTCCCACATTTATTAACTTTTGTGATTAATCCTCAGGAAAGTGTTCATCAAGTACTTAATATTGAATACACTGAGGACATGTTCCATCTCCCGCTGTCTACACAAGCTCATGAGGAATTTCTCCATATGGAGGCCATTTGTCTGGAAGTTAAACACTCAGATTTCATAGAAATGAATGACACTTGGAGCTATATTTGGGGTAATGAATTCTATTCATTAACAAAAGCCTATAGGGCTCTGATTGGTTTCAAGCAGGTTCCTCAACATTTCAATTGGCTATATGGAAAAGTTCCTACCAGCCAAAACACAAAGTTTTTTTCTGGATGGTCCTACATGACAGGTTGAACACAAGAAATTTGCTTAGAAGAAAGACTTTTGTGTTGGAGGACTTCAACTGTGCCACACTGAATTGTCAGCAGGAGGAAACACTCTATCACCTTTTTTGGGGATGTCCTTTTGCCCAACAATGCTGGAATTTCATCTGCCCAACAAGAACACCCAACTTATCTGTCCTTGAAGCCTTTCAAGACCTTAGAGAGAAGCCACATGTACCTTTATTCATGGATATCATTATTCTGGGTTCATGGGCTATCTGGATTTCACGCAACAACAAGATTTTTGAGCACATACAACCTTCATTCCAAGGCTGGAAAGCTATTTACTTTGAAGAACATAAGTGGCTGAAGTACAGAATCAATAAGAAGCATGAAGCATCTTTATTGCCTTGGATTGATAACTCCATGTATTCTTATTTTTTGTTTATATTTTAGATTAGCTTAGCTTTTTTTACTTCTTTATTACCTCAAGCCTAGTTGTTCCCTTGAGACTTTGATACCTTTCCTTTTTAATTTTAAAAGTTGCAGTGGGGTTTTTACCCAATTGTTTATAGTAAAATAAATCACCAAATCTAATCTAATCTAAGGAAGTTTCTCTGTGGATACAAGGTTCTCATTCGTGGCAAGAAGCTGGGCAATTTCTTTGTGCATTGAATCGGAAAGGGGAATGGCACAAAGAGGTCAAACAGTACCCTAACTTGGTGATGATTTGCTACGGCGACAATGGCGGTGAAGATTTCCGTTAACAGCGACGGAGACCTGCGGTGGAGGCGCACAGACGGAGATGGCGATGATCCGGAGACCAAGGGGGCGGCAGCACTGGGCGCGAGCACGAGTGGTTTGAAGAAGTTTTCAATTGTCCGTGTTCACATGATATATATACCCAGTTACTGTTAGTGGCACCGAATTGAATGGTTCAGTGGCACAATGGAGAAGGCAAACGCAATGGAGACACGGAGATTTTTGACACGAAGATGGTCTCTCTCAAACAACCCTGCAACAAAATAATAAAAAGTCTCTTGTGTCCCCAACACACCAAATACAATGGTAAATTGTATAGGTGCACTAGTTCGGCGAAGAGATGGTGATACAAGTGTAGTAAAGATAGTAGACCTTGATTTTTGTAACAGGAACAATAAAACACAACAAGGTAGCAATTGATGAAATGAAGCACAAATGGGATTGCAATGCTTGAAAATGAGTCCTATGGTCCGTACTTTCGCTAGTGCAATCTCTCAACAATGCTAATCTAATTGGATCATATAGCCGTCCCTCAACGTGTGATGAAGAATCACTCCAAAGTTCTTATGTAGCGGAGAACATAAGAAGAAATTGTTTGTAGGGTATGAAACCACCTCAAAGCTATTCTTTCTGATCAATCTATCCTAGAGTTTGTACTAAAATAACACCAAGATTCTTTCCGATCAATCCAACCAAGAGTTCGTACTAAAATAACATCGTATGATACACATCAACCAACTCTAATGTCACCTAGATACTCCAATGTCACCGCGAGTATCCGTGAGTTGATTATATGATATGCATCAAACAATTTTAGATTCGTAATACTCAATCCAACACAAAGAACCTCAAAGAGCGCCCCAAGATTTCTACCGAAGAAACAAAGACGAGACGTGCATCAAGCCCTATGCATAGATTACCCCAATGTCACCTCCGGAATCCGCGAGTTGAGTGCCAAAACACATATCAGGTGAATTAATATGATACCCCCATTTTCAACATGGGTATTCATAGCAAGACATACATCAAGTGTTCTCAAATCCATAAAATTATTCAATCCAATAAGAACGAAATATCAAAGGGAAAACTCAATTCACAACAAGATAGAGAGGGGAAAACACCATATGATCCAACTATATTACAAATCCCATGATACATCAAGATTGTGACATCTCAAGAACATGAGAGAGAGAGAGAGATTAAACACATAGCTACTGGTACAAACCCTCAGCCCCGAGGGTGGACTACTCCCTCCTCATCATGGTGGCCACCGGGATGATGAAGATGGCCACCGGTGACGATTTCCACCTCCAACAGGGTGCCGGAAACGGTGTCTAGATTGGTTTTTGTGGCTATAGAGGCTTGCGGCGATGGAACTTCTGATCTATGGTTATTTCTGATGGTTTCTCTATTTATAGGATTTTTCGCGTCAGTTTCACGCGAAGATGGGCCTCGAGGTGAGCACAACCCACCACGCCACGGGTTGGGCTCCAGGCGCGCCCTGGTGGGTTGTGCCCTCCTCGTGGCTCTTCTGGCCCTCCCACGAAGCTTCGGGGGTCTCTTTTGTTCCAAAAAAGTCGTCAAAAGTTTCAACTAATTTGGAGAACTTTCATTTCTGCACAAAACACAAACCACGGTAGTTCTGCTGAAAACAACGTCAGTCCGGGTTAGTTCCATGCAAATCATACCAACACCATATAAAATTGTTGTAAACATGGCATGAATACTTCATAAATTATAGATACGTTGGAGACATATCAGCATCCCCAAGCTTAATTCCTACTCGTCGTCGAGTAGGTAAATGATAAAAGAAACAATTTATGAAGTGTGAATGCTAGCAAAGTGCATAAGTTTTATCAATGATAATTTCAATCACTTTTCCTAGCATCATAAAAACAATTCTTTCTCATAAAACTTATCATGTTAAAGTAGCAACCAATTCACATGTTAAGTTCAAACAATGAATTCTCTTGAAACTCAACAACTTATATTCCTAGTCACCAAATAATTGCAATTCAACTTATTCAATGGAATCGAAGTAAGAGCTCCACATACCCAATCATCATATAGTCTTCTAAGATTGCTAGTACTCAAAGCATATTCTTAGAACAAATGGCATCCATCGAACACAGAGAAATATAGGGGCTTAATATTTTGCCTCCCAACTCATTTATCATAGAGATAATTGTCAATGATAATAAATCATGATCAAATATATTTGACTAGTCATATGTGCCTAGATCTTTCCCCACCACATGATGCTTGCCAACTAGAGAATAATTGAGGTTGAAATGAGAATGCATTCTATTGACTCTTGCATAAAAGTGAATAATGAAAAGTAAAAGATAAGCCCTTCGCAGAGGGAAGCAGAGGTTGTCATGCGCTTTTTATTTGGATGCCCAAGCTCTTAATGCAAAGGGACGTCATGTTATATTGCCCCTTATGATAGCAACCTTTACTATGCGTCCGTCGATTTTATTACTTTGCCACCACAAGTTCGTACAACGCTCATTTTTCCCTTACAATAAAAGATCAAACATATTTAGGAGAATTTTTATTACTTTATGCACCGATGAAAACTTACTTGAAGGATCATATTCAATCCATAGGTAGGTATGGTGGACACTCATGGCAAGAAACTGGGTTTAAGGGTTTTTGGATGCACAAGTAGTATCTCTACTTAGTACGAATTTTTGGCTAGCGAAAGATCCTAGGCAAACACCACATGTTGGAGGATCCATAACAATATAACTTCTATGCAAATATACCCAAACATAACTCATTACATTGTCTTCCTTGTCCAACTTCAACTAATCTTCTCAAGTTTGAAAATAATTAATGGGTATTCACAATCATAGAAGATGTCCAAGATAATATATTTGCATGTGAAAATTCTCTTCCTTATACTAATCATGTTGGGGAACGCAGCATGCAATTTCAAAAATTTCCTACGCTCATGCAAGATCTATCTAGGAGATGCATAGCAACGAGAGGGAAGAGTGTGTCCACATACCCTCGTAGACCGAAAGCGGAAGCGTTAAGTTAACGCGGTTGATGTAGTCGAACATCTTCACGATCCAACCGATCCAAGTACCGAACGTACGGCACCTCCGCTTTGAGCACACGTTCAACACGATGACGTCTCTCAAACTCTTCATCCAGCAGAGGGTCGAGGAAGAGTTCTGTTAGCACGACGGCATGGTGACAGTGATGGTGATGTGATCTGCACAGGGCTTCGCCTAAGTACTACGACACTATGACCGGAGGAGTAAACTGTGGAGGGAGGCACCGTACGCGGCTAAGAGAACAATTGATGTCCTTTGGGGTGCCCCCCTCCCCCGTATATAAAGGAGGGGAGGAGGAGGTGGCCGGCCCTAGAGGTGGCACGCCATGGGGGGGAGTCCTACTAGGACTCCACTCCTAGTAGGATTCGCCCCCCCCCCTTTCCTTCCAATGGAGAGGGGAAAGGGGAAAGAGGAGAGAGGGAGAAGGAGGAAAGGGGGGGGGGCCACGCCCCCACCCCTTGTCCAATTCGGATTGGGCAGGGGGAGGCGTGCGCCACCTCCTGTGGCCTACCTCCCTCTCTCCACTATGGCCCATGAGGCCCGTTACCTTTCCCGGGGGGTTCCGGCAACCTCCCGATACTCCAAAAAATCCCCGAACCTCTTCGGAACCATTCCGGTGTCCGTATATAACCTTCCAATATATCAATATTTAACTCTTGACCATTTCGAGACTCCTCGTCATGTCCGTAATCTCATCCGGGACTCCGAACAAACTTCGGTCACCAAAACACACAACTCATAATACAAATCGTCATCAAACGTTAAGCGTGCGGACCATACGAGTTCGAGAACAATGTAGACATGACTGAGACACATCTCCGGTCAATAACCAATAGGAAAATCTGGATGCTCATATTGGTTCCTACATATTCTACGAAGATCTTTATCGGTCAAACCGCATAACAACATACGTCATTCCCTTTGTCATTGGTATGTTATTTGCCCGAGATTCGATCTTCGGTATCATCATACCTAGTTCAATCTCGTTCAGGCAAGTCTCTTTACTCGTTCCGTAATGCATCATCCCGCAACTAACTCATTAGTCACATTGCTTGCAAGGCTTATAGTGATGTGCATTACCGAGAGGGCCCAGAGATACCTCTCCGATACATGGAGTGACAAATCCTAATATTTATCTATGCCAACCCAACAAACACCTTCGGGGACACCTGTAGAGCATATTTATAATCAACCAGTTACGTTGTGATGTTTGATAGCACACAAGGTGTTCCTCCGGTATTCGGGAGTTGAATAATCTCATAGTTAGAGGAATATGTATAAGTCATGAAGAAAGCAATAGCAATAAAACTAAACAATCATAATGCTAAGCTAACAGATGGTTCTTGTCCAGCACGTCATTCTCTAATGATGTGATCACGTTCATCAAATGACAACACATGTCTATGGTCAGGAAACTTATCCATCTTTGATTAATGAGCTAGTCAAGTAGAGGCATACTAGGGACACTCTGTTTTGTCTGTGTATTCACACATGTACTAAGTTCCCGATTAATAAAATTCTAGAATGAATAATAAAAATTTATCATGATATAAGGAAATATAAATAACAACTTTATTATTGCCTCTAGGGAATATTTCTTTCAAATCATTCATGAATTGCTTGTATGACCAAAATTGTGATTGTCAAGCTTCAAAAGATTTCACTTTCTAAACCCAATGTGAAGCTACCACTAGGCATGATACAATTTCTACTTCATGACATTCAATTAATTCAACAATTTACTCATAGTATATAAGTGAAGCACAAGAGTAAATGACAAGCTACTCCAAAAAGATATAAGTGAAGATCAAGCGAGTAGTTAAGTAAATAGCTAGCTAATTGTGGACTCTCTCTTATTTAAAAACTTTCAGAACTAAGTATGTTATTGAAACATTAAGAGAAAATAAAATAAATGACATTCTAGGAATATCACACATCATGTGAAGAAGCAAAAACTTAGGCTCAACCGAGACTAACCGATAATTGTTGATGAAGAAAGGTGGGATGCCTACCGGGGCATACCCATGCTTAGATGCTTGATACTTCTTGAAATATTATCTTGGGATACCTTGGGCATCCCCAAGCTTGAGCTTTTGTGTCTCCTTAAGTCCTTTTATACTCCGGTTTCCCTTAATCTTAAAAACTTCATCCACACAACTCAACAAGAACTCGTGAGATAAGTTAGTAGAAATCAATGCAATAACCTTATCATTATCTACAGTAGCAAATCACTAAAATTATTATTCAACATTGCATACTAAATGCCTCTGCATATTTAATACTTGTAGCATCCCAAATTTTCAATTTGGAATGTTATACATAGGTCATTCATGCATATAATATTTTATTGCATTTTGTTTTGCGATCCTCGAAATTCTAAGCAACTCAAGGACCCACGAAGAGAGTTGGGGATTTCACCGTTTTCATATTTGAATTTTGTGAAATATCGAAACATGGATCACTTTAGTTTTAATTATTTTTCTCTCCGAAAATATTTTATATTAAAATATACGATAGAAGATAATATGACTTCTCCAAAATAAATGAAATATTGGAGGAAATTTTTTAAAATCAAGTAAGAATTTTATTTGGATTTTATTGCAATTTTATTTGACTTAGGAAAAATATGCTTTTTTTCAAAATTGCATTAGAGGCCCAAAGAAATGTTCACTTTGTCCGCAATATTATTAGAGGACCGTGAAAATTTATTTTAGGATTTTTGGAGTCTGTTTAGTATTTCTTTTAATTATTTCTCTGCGTCAGGATTTTTTTTTTAAAGTAACCGACTTACCGGGTCGTGTCCGACCTGGACACTTAGCCCGGCCGGCTTTATAAGCCGGGGGGCCCGAGCTCCCGAGCCCACCCCAGCCCCGCCTAACCCTAGCGCCGCCGGTGCCGCACCCGATTCACGTCGCGCCGCCGGACCCGACCCCACCGGAGGTATAGCCGCCGCCACCATCAGTGTTCGTGAGAAAACCGTTCGTTTTTTTAGAAACCCTAGTTCGTTTTTTAGATCGGGTTTGTTTCGGTTTTTCTCAGTTCGGTTGGATGGCGGACGTTCGACCGTACGTTCGTTTTAATGAACGTTGTTCGTCCATCAGCCGCAGGCAGCGAGCGTTCGTTTGTTAGCCTGTTCTTCAATTTTTCTTTTTCCAGGGTTTTTCCGCGATTATTTTCGATCGTGATTTCTGCCCTAATCTTCGATCTAGTATATCTTTTCGCTCGTTTATCCAAATCGGGTGAAACAAGCGCCTAGATCTTCCTCTCGAAGCCCTCTTTCTGTTTAATCAACTTGAACAAGATTTTGGTACTGTAAAATTTGCCTTTATCCCAGATTAGTAATCGGATCTTGTTTCTTCCGTAGTTTGAGTTTCGTTGCTCCGTTTGATTTGATTCTTTTGCAGACTGGAGTTCTTCAGTTGAACTTTCTGGTTAGATCTTCTTATTTGAGTTTTACCCGTGCATGTTTGTTTGATTGCTTATGTAAGCTATTGTTTGTTTGCAATAGAATTCCCGGAGTGCGAAATGTGCTACTACGAGTCACTATGTTTTGCAGATCGTCAGCAAGCCAAGTAACACTTTGATCATACTCGTTTCATACCCAGTTTTTATGCATTAGTATCAATCCTCAAACATTGCATAATTAGGATGTGATTAGCTTGTGGGTATTGGGAAGTAGTTGATGAGGTAGAACCTATTGCCCTGTTTATTATCAAACCCTTGGGAGTTACTTCTACGTTATGCTTATATTGCTATGCTATGCTCGTAGACGTGGTTTGGGTGAGTGAATCATTGACATATGTGAGATTGTTAATTAATGGTTGAACTTAAGGTGGCAACTTTAGTACACATCTGGGTGGATTATTGGTTTGGGCACCTGGGGTTATACCAGTGTTGTCCTATGAGATCCCGGGGTTATACCGTGTGATCCTCATATGGTCCGCCACCCAGGCTCAAAGGGATCGTAAGATTATTCATGTTAGAAACTTCCATGTGCAGCCACGAGCTATTATGGGCTCTAGCATAGTTGAGTATGTTGCATGATCTCTTTCAGTGGTGGGCTAGCAGATGTAGGGGAAAGTAGGTGTAACTGTCCACCCGGAGTAAAGAGTTAGTGCTTCTGAAAGACTGTGTCTCGGTCATCCGTTTTCTCAAACACCATGCAGTGCGAGAAATCCAACGGAGGAGATCGAGTCTTGTGGGGAAAAGTGTGCAAACCTCTGCAGAGTGTACAAACTAATCATGGTTAGCCGTGCCCCCGGTTATGGACGTCTTGAGTATCTGGTTCTTGGAATATCATATGGATCTCATCACTCTAAATTAATTTTGTTGGGTTTATAATTACCTTTAATTGGGATTGAAATGGGGGTACCATTCTCAATGTTTCAACTACCATGATAGTTAAGTAAAATATATTGCTTTGAAGTAGGGAAAATTTGGCTTTTCGCAAAAACATATTTAACCTTAGAGCCTCCACCAGCCATATATGCATGTAGTGATAGCTTTTCCTCTGTTAATTGCTCTGTTGTGTTATTATGCCAGCATATTCCATGTGCTGACCCGTTCTCGGGCTGCAACGTATCATGTTGCAGATTTTTCAGACGATGAGTAAGGTTCGCTAGGCCGTTGTCGTGCACTCAGCTATGCCGTTGGAGTTGATGGACTCACTTTATCTTCCAAGCCTTCTGATGTTATCTTATTTAGATGGCCTTAAGACATATTTTTTGTAATCAGTTCTCTTTGGAGACTATCGTTGTAATAAGTGTGTGATTGCTACTCTGTTATAAATCCTTCGAGTACTGCGTGTGTCAGCATTACCGATCCAGGGATGACACTTATGCACAGAGACTTAACCATCTGAGGTCGGGTCGCTACAAGATGGTATCAGAGCACACGCTGAATGTAGGACATGCCCACTAAGATGAGCCATAGGTCACTCTTCTCTACTCATTTCTGACTCCCCCCATTTTCTACTCTATAGGATGGCGGACTCAAGGAACAAGTTTGCACAACCAGATGAAGACACGCCCCTTTGGACGACACTTGAAGGAAGTCACTAGGTACCTGAACATCGGAATACCAAGCTTCACCGAGACCTACACTGCCACTTTACCTGAAGAG
The DNA here is from genome assembly GCA_021605205.1 of Aegilops longissima. Classification (NCBI taxonomy): domain Eukaryota; kingdom Viridiplantae; phylum Streptophyta; class Magnoliopsida; order Poales; family Poaceae; genus Aegilops; species Aegilops longissima. The sequence continues at coordinate 193,293,404 of CM038680.1, read as the reverse complement.
GAGCGTTGGATGATTCGAGTACAAGTTCCAGGAAGGACATTCACGCCAGTCACTGAGCCCATAGAGTTTTCTTTTGATGCACCAACCTGGAGTCTAGGCAAGAGCATGGCAGACCACATTGCTATGGGACGTATTGGAGAATTCTACAAACAGGAGCTGAAGGACACTATCTACCAGATATGTGGGCGCCGAGACGAGTAAAGGGAGATGATCAACACCAGGAAGGATAGGTCCATTCCGCTTTCATCCAGGAATTAAACCAGCACATTCGACGCCAGGAGAACCAGATGTGCGCTAGCATGATAGACCTAAAGAAGGTGATGACCAGGAACATGGAGCTAGAAGAGGAACTCAAGTCTACACGCAACTGATACGAGGAGGAAATCGCCATACTATTGGAGAAGAATGACGACCTGATAAATAAGATCGGAGTATTCATGGGAGATCCCGCGCCAGGAGGAGACGATGATCAATCCAAGGACATTCGTTCCGAACACTACATCATCATCGACGACACCAACTCCGACCCCGACAGTACTGATGATGACTATGAAGACGAAGCTGGAGCAGATATCATGGAGTCTTCCATCGATCAAAATTTCTAGTAGACCACCATATGATCAAGTAGTATTTCCCCCATGTATATAGTATAGTCCGAGCTGTAACGATAGTTAGATTGATTGTATGCCCTTGCTTGATTGAGTGAGTGATATGATATGATTGTGTTTGTCTCATGTGCATATGGGTAGTGCTTTCTCACTAGACCTCATTCTATTCTAATCTCTTCCCTCTAAAACCCATCAGATGCCTCCGAGACGTGATACCGGATTTGTCTTCCCACCGGAGCTCACTCAGTTGATCCAGCAGCAGAATACTTTAATACAGTTGTTAGTTCAAAACCAAGGCAACAACAACAACAACAACAATAACAACAACAAAAAAAACAACAACAACAACAACAACAACAACAACAACAACAACAACAACAACAACAACAACAACAACAACAACTTGCAGCCGCCGGTGTTTTCCAGTAGCACCGAGCCAATAGTTGCTGATGACTGGCTATGTAGGATTGGAATGGAGTTGACCACCGCAGGTTGCACAGATGCTGAGAAGGTGCGTTTTGCCGCACATCAATTGGATGGACTAGCAGCCTCATGGTGGGAGAATTACACAGCCACATTCCCTATAGCCAATGTCACTTGGGAGCAGTTTCAGCAAGCATTCCGCACAACCCATGTCTCAACTGGAGCTATGAGCATGAAGAAGCGTGAGTTTCGCAACTTGCGCCAGGGGAACCATACTGCAGCTCAGTACGTGGATGAGTTTAGCAAGTAATCTTGCTATGCCCCAGATAATGTAGCCACAGATGCCGCGAAGCAGGAGAAGTTTTTGGAAGGGCTGAAACGATGAGATGAGTATGCAGTTGATGGTGGCAACGTTTAACAACTACCAAGAATTGGTAGATAAGGCTCTTATGATTGAGGGGAAGCAGCAGCAGATTGAGAGCCGCAAGAGGAAGTATGGACAAGGGAAGTACAATTCAGGAGCATCGCAGAAGCCTCGTTTTACCCCGAACTCGGGAGGATTTACCCATAACCATGGAGGCCACGCTCACAATGGAGGAAGTTCTCATAACCATAATGGCCCCATGAATGGGAATGGGAATGGAGCAAGCAGCAATCAGAACCGCTCAAACCCAGGCACACCCGCCAAGAAGGACCAGAGTCACGTTACCTGTTTTAAGTGCGGGAAGACTGGGCACTACGCCAATGATTGTCCAGAGTTGAAGAATGGCAATGGTAATGGAAGCTCTGGGAAGAAGCCCAACCCTTTCAACAGGGGACAAGTGAACCACGTAAACGTGGAGGAGGTTGAAGAGCAGCCAGACGCAATTATGGGTAAGTTTTTGGTTAAGTCATTTACTGCAATCGTTCTTTTTGATACGGGTGCATCGCATTCATACATATCAAGGGGATTTGTGGATAAGTATAAGTTTCCCACTAAAGTTCTTAGGACGCCTATGCTAGTAACCTCACCCGGATCTGAGTATATGGCAACCCAAGGATGTTTTCAGATGCCATTAACCATAGGTAGGCATGTTTTCCCCTCCGACTTGATAATTCTGGAGTCGCAAGGATTGGATGTGATACTAGGAATGGATTGGATGTCATGTATGGAGGAAACATCGATTGCGCTAGTAAGTCGATTCTGCTTACCACCCCGGAGGGAAAAAGGATCAAGTATGTATCCAGGCATGCGCCAAGGAGGACCCAAGTAAATTCCCTCTTAGGAGTTGTTCAGGAGGAAGTGCCTGTAGTGAAGGATTATCCGGATGTATTTCCAGAGGAGCTACCAGGCATGCCGCAGGATCGAGACATTGATTTTTTGATAGAGCTATTGCCAGGCACCGGACCAATATCAAAGAGACCGTACCGGATGCCCGCATATGATCTGGAGGAGATCAAGAAGCAGATAAAGGAGTTGTTGGAGAAAGGTTACATCCGACGAAGTTCATCACCATGGGGAGCCCTAGTGCTCTTGGTTGAGAAGAAGGATGGATCGTTGAGGATGGTTGTTGACTATCGTGCGCTGAATGAAATGACGATCAAGAACAAGTACCCATTGCCGATGATCAGTGATCTGTTTGACCAGCTACAAGGAGCTAAAGTGTTTTTGAAGATCGATCTGCGATCAGGATACCACCAGTTGAAGATTCGGGAAAAAGGATATACCTAAGACAGCTTTCACCACAAGGTACGGGCTTTATGAGTATACGGTTATGTCATTTGGACTGACTAACGCCCCTGCCTATTTCATGATTATGATGAACAAGGTATTCATGGAGTTCTTGGACAAGTTTGTTGTGGTGTTCATTGACGATATTTTGGTGTACTCGAAGAATGAAGAGGAGCACAAGGAGCATCTACGTTTTGTTCTCGAGAAGCTCAGGGAACATCAGTTATACGCCAAGTTCAGCAAATGCGAGTTTTGGTTGAAGGAAGATGGATTCCTTGGTCATGTTATATCAAGAGAAGGTATAGTAGTAGACCCCATCAAGGTTAAATCAGTCACCGATTGGCTATCACCCACCACAGTTGGAGAAATCCGCAGTTTTCTTGGACTCGCATGATATTATCGGAGATTTATCGAGAATTTCTCTAAAATTGTGAAGCCCATGACGGAGTTGTTGAAGAAGGACACTAAGTTCAAATGGACAGAAGAATGTGAGGCCAGTTTCCAGGAGTTGAAGAAACGACTGACTACAGCCCAGTGCTGATTCTGCCGGATATATGCAAGGATTTCCAAGTGTATTGCGATGCCTCTCGCTTAGGACTTGGAGGAGTGCTTATGCAGGACGGAAGAGTTGTTTCATATGCCTCACGTCAACTTCGACCGCATGAGTTAAATTATGCCACTCATGATTTGGAGTTAGCAGCTGTAGTGCATGCACTCAAAACCTGGAGACACTTTCTTATTGGAAACCGTTGTGATGTGTACATGGATCATAAGAGTTTGAAGTACATTTTCACACAGAAGGAGCTGAATCTCAAGCAGAGAAGATGGTTGGAGCTTATAAAGGATTATGACATGAAGCTGCACTATCATCCAGGAAAGGCCAATGTTGTAGCAGACGCTTTGAGCCGGAAGAGTTATGTTAATAATCTCCTAACAGGAGGGTTGCCAAAGGAGTTAGCCGAGGATCTCAGAGAACTTCATTTGGAGATTGTTCCTAGAGGTTTCCTTGCAGCGATGGAAGTTCAGTCTACATTGTTGGGAAAGATCCGTGAAGCTCAGAACGATGACAAGGAAATTGCCGAGAGAAAGGAGAGAATGAGCAAAGGAAAAACAAAAGCTTTTTGTGAAGATGAGCACGATACTTTGTGGTTTGAGGACCGAGTTTATGTGCCCAATAATGCAGAAATCAGGAAGTTGATACTTCAGGAAGCTCATGACTCGCCATACTCGATACACCCCAGAAACACCAAAATGTATTTGGATCTGAAGGAGCATTTCTGGTGGACTTGTATGAAGAAGGATATTACCGAGTATGTAGCGGTATGTGATGTATGCCAGAGAGTGAAGGCAGAACATCAGAAGCCAGCAGGATTACTACAGCCTATGCCAATACCCGAATGGAAGTGGGATAAGCTTGGCATGAATTTTATCACCGGATTACCCAGGACCCGATCAAGATATGACTCTATGTGGGTAGTAATGGATCGCTTGACCAAAGTGGCTCACTTTATCCCAGTGAAAACCACCTACACAAGTGCGAAGTTGGCTAAGATATATATGACCAGGATCGTATGTATGAATGGAGTTCTGAGGACCATCGTATCAGATAGAGGAACGCAGTTTACTTCAAAGTTTTGGCATCAGTTGCACCAGACGTTGGGTACCAGGCTAGAGTTTAGTATACCCTTTCATCCGCAGACAGATGGACAGACTGAGAGAGTCAATCAAATTCTGGAGGACATGTTCACAGCTTGTGCGCTAGACTATGGATCTAGTTGGGATGACAATTTTCCATACGCTGAATTCTCATACAACAATAGTTATCAGGCCTGTTTGAAGATGGCACCGTTTGAAGCCCTGTATGTAAGAAGACGCCGAACACTGTTAATGTGGGATGAAGTTGGAGACCGTCAGTCTTTTGGACCAGATTTGATCAAAGAGTCAGAAGAGAAGGTTAAGCTGCTTCGAGATAGACTGAAGGTAGCTCAGTCCAGGCAGAAGAGTTATACAGATTAAAAACGCAAGGAGGTAGTCTATGAAATCAGAGACAGAGCATACCTTCGTGTGTCACCTCTGCGAGGAGTTAAGCGATTTGGAGTTAAGGGAAAGTTAGCCCCGAGATTTGTAGGACCATACCGAGTTTTGGAACGTATGGGAGAAGTGGCCTACAAGTTGGATTTACCCGAAGGACTGCCAGGAGTTCATGATGTGTTTCACGTTTCCCAGTTGAAGAAGTGCCATGCAGAGATGGACGATATTCCTCTGAGAGATACAGTGCCCCTGGAAGCAATTCAGTTGGACAGTGATTTGACCTTTGAGGAGAAACCTGTCAAGATTCTCGAGTTTGCCAGCCAGGTTACTCACAGCAAGGTTATCAACTTTTGCAAAGTTCAGTGGAGCCACCATACCGAGGATGAAGCCACCTGGGAACGAGAGGAAGACCTACGAAAAGACCACCCACAACTATTTTCTAGACAACCCGAATCTCGAGGGCGAGATTCATCTTAAGGGGGGTACGTTTGTAACATCCCAAATTTTCAATTTGGAATGTTATACATAGGTCATTCATGCATATCATAATTTATTGCATTTTGTTTTGCGATCCTCGAAATTGTAAGCAACTCAAGGACCCACGAAGAGAGTTGGGGATTTCGCCGTTTTCATATTTGAATTTTCTCAAATATCGAAACAAGGATCACTTTGGTTTTAATTATTTTTCTCTCCAAAAATATTTCATATTAAAATATATGAGAGGAGATAATAAGACTTCTCCAAAATAATGAAATATTGGAGGAAAATTTTTACAATCAAATAAGAATTTTATTTGAATTTTATTTGACTTAGGAAAAAATATGTGTTTCTCAAAATTGCATTAGAAGCCCAAATAAATGTTCACTTTGTCCGCAATATTATTAGAGGACCGCGAAAATTTATTTCAGCATTTTTGGAGTCCGTTTAGTATTTCTTTTAATTGTTTCTCTGCGTCAGGATTTTTTTCTAAGAAAAAGTAACCGACTTACCGAGCCATGTCTGACCTGGGCACTTAGCCCGGCCGGCTTTATAAGCCGGGAGGCCCGAGCGCCCCAGCCCACCCCAGCCCCGCCTAACCCTAGCGCCGCCGCCACCGCACCGATCCAAGAGCGCCGCCGCCGCCCGCCGGACCCGATCCCGCCGGAGGTATAGCCGCCGCCGCCGCCGGTTTTCGCGAGAAAACTGTTCGGTTTTTTAGAAACCCTAGTTTGTTTTTTAGATCGGTTTTGTTTTGGTTTTTCTCGATTCGGTTAGATAGCGGATGTTCGTCCGTATGTTTGTTTTAACGAACGTTGTTCACCCGTCAGCCGCAGGCAGCGAACGTTCGTTCGTTAGCCTGTTCGTCAGTTTTTCTTTTTCCAAGGTTTTTCCGCGATTATTTTCGATCGCGATTTCTGCCCTAATCTTTGATCTAGTATATCTTTTCGCTCGTTTATCCAAATTGGGTGAAACAAGCGCCTAGATCTTCGTCTCGAAGCCCTCTTTCTGTTTGATCAACTTGAACAAGATTTTGGTACTATAAAATTTGCCTTTATCCTAGATTAGTAATCAGATCTTGTTTCTTCCGTAGTATGAGTTTCGTTGCTCCGTTTGATTTGATTATTTTTGCAGACCGGAGTTCTTCAGTTGAACTTTCTGTTTAGATCTTATTATTTGAATTTTACCCATGCATCTTTGTTTGATTGCTTATGTAAGCTATTGTTTGTTTGCGATAGAATTCCCGGAGTGCGAAACATGCTACTACGAGTCACTAGGTTTTGCGGATCGTCAGCAAGCCAAGTAACACATTGATCACACTCATTTCATACCCAGTTTTTATGCATTAGTATCAATCCTCAAACATTGCATGATTTGGATGTGATTAACTTGTGGGTATTGGGAAGTAGGTTATGAGGTAGAACCTATTGCCCTGTTTATTATCAAACCCTTGGGAGTTACTTCTACGTTATGCTTATATTTCTATGCTATGCTTGTAGACGTGGTTTGGGTGAGTGAATCAATGACAGATATGAGATTTTTAATTAATGGTTCAACTTAAGGTGGCAACTTTAATACACATCTGGGTGGATTGTTAGTTTGGGCACCTGGGGTTATACCAGTGTTGTCCTAGGAGATCCCGGGGTTATACCGTGTGATCCTCCTATGGTCCGCCACCCAGGCTCAAAGGGATCGTAAGATTATTCATGCTGGAAACTTCCGTGTGCAGCCACAAGCTATTACGGGCTCTAGCATAGTTGAGTATGTTGCATGACCTCTTTTAGTGGTGGGCTAGCAGATGTAGGGGAAAGTAGGTGTAACTGTCCACCCGGAGTAAAGAGTTAGTGCTTCTGAAAGACTGTGTCTCGGTCATCCGTTTTCTCAAACACCATGAAGTGCGAGAAATCCAACGGAGGAGATTGAGTCTTGTGGGGAAAAGTGCGCAAACCTCTGCAGAGTGTACAAACTAATCATGGTTAGCCGTGTCCCCGGTTATGGACATCTTGAGTATCTGGTTCTTGGATTATCATATGGATCTCATCACTCTAAATTAATTTTGTTGGGTTTATAATTACTTTTAATTGGGATTGAGATGGGGGTACCATTGTCAATGTTTCAACTACCATGATAGTTAAGTAAAATATATACCTTTGAAGTAGGGAAAAATTGGCTTTTCGCAAAAACATATTTAACCTTAGAACCTCCACCAGCCATATATGCATGTAGTGGTAGCTTTTACTCTGTTAATTGCTATATTGTGTTACTATGCCAACATATTCCATGTGCTGACCCATTCTCGGGCTGCAACATATCATGTTGCAGATTTTTCAGACGATGAGTAAGGTTCGCTAGGCCATTGTCGTGCACTCAGCTATGCCATTGGAGTTGATGGATTCACTTTATCTTCCAAGCCTTCCGCTGTTATCCTAATTACGAGTTGCCTAGAAAATGGAAACTACCTCAAAAAAAAGGGAATGCACGTGTCAACGAAAAAAATTCCCACTAAATGTGGACATGAAGATGCCAACAAAAGTGAAAGACCAGAAGGAAGTGCAGGAAATTGACTCCAATTATATGGATTGTGGACATTATTTGAAAATTAAGTGGGATTTCGGGAAACCCAATAAAGGACCACATGCACGCCGTATTTCTTTCTATGAAATGGAATTTTCATGACATAATTGGCCGCATTTCTTTCCATCAAATGGAATTTTCATGACATAACTTGCCACATTTCTTTCCATTAAATGGAATTTTCTTCACGTAATTGGCTCCCTAATAAATGTTATTATGCTGAAATTGTTAGATAGACCAACCATTAAGTCGCTTTAAACGGGGAGAAGACGTTGCATCCCATAAGAAAAAATAAAATTAAAAGGCAGCATAACAAATCCACACGTTTTTTGGAACAAACAGAAAAGAATTCCCTCAAAAACCACAAACATACAATAAAATATAGTAGTATTTAGATGCATATATGGGAGTACAAGATGCGTAACATGCCTTAGAAATCAGTGTTGGGATATCGAAGTTATGTAATTGACTTTTGTTCCCAGTAACAAAATGGATAATCTGATTTTAAAAATATCTTTAGGACATATTAGTACTTGGCTTTTCGTTATTTAATTTTACATATTGTGTTTTCTAGACGCAAAGATATTCTTTTATTCCCTTTGCAACGCACGGGCATATTTCCTAGTTTATTCTCATGGATAGTAGTGGGAGCAAACTCAACAAAATAACTATCATGGGATTGAAAATTAAAATCATGATGACAAGTTTCATGGTTATCATTATTCTTTATAGCATACATGTCATCACCATAATCATCGTAGATAGCAACTTTGTTGTCATAGTCAATCGAAACCTCTTCCAAAATAGTTGATTCATCACTAAATAAAGTCATGGCGTCTCCAAATCCACTTTCATAATTAGTACAATAAGATTCATCACCCTCCAAAATAGTGGGATCATTAGTACCTAGAGTTTACACTCTTCCAAACACACTTTCATCAATATAATCACCATAAATAGACGGCATGCTTTCATCATAATAAAATTTCTCATCAAAACTTGGGGGACTAAAAATATTATCTTCATCAAATATAGCATCCCCAAGCTTGTAGCTTTGCATATCATTAGCATCATGGATATTCAAAGAGTTCATACCAACAACACTGCAATCATGATCATCATTCAAATATCTTTTGACAAACATTTTATAAAATTCTTCCTCTATCAGTTGAGCACAATTTTCCTTTCCATCATTTTCACGAAAGACATTATAAAGATGAACAATATGATGCAACCTCAATTCCATTTTTTGTAGTTTTATTTTATAAACCATACTAGTGATAAAACAAGAAACTAAAAGATTCAATTGCAAGATCTAAAGATATACCTTCAAGCACTCACCTCCCCGGCAATGGCACCAAAAAAGAGCTTGATTTCTACTACACAACTTATTCTTGTGGACTCGTGTTGGGCCTCCAAGCACAGAGTTTTGTAGGACACTAGCAAATTTCTCTCAAGTGGATGACCTAAGGTTTATCAATCCATGGGAGGCGTGGGATGAAGATGGTCTCTCTCAAACAACCCTGCAACCAAATAATAAAAAGTATCTTGTGTCCCCAACACACCAAATACAATGGTAAATTGTATAGGTGCACTAGTTCGGCGAAGAGATGGTGATACAAGTGTAGTAAAGATAGTAGATATTGATTTTTGTAATAGGAACAATAAAAAACAGCAAGGTAGCAATTGATAAAACAGAGCACAAATGGCATTGCGGTGCTTGAAAATAAGGCCTAGGGTCCGTACTTTAGCTAGTGCAATATCTCAACAATGCTAATCTAGTTGGATCATATAGCCGTCCCTCAACGTGTGATGATGAATCACTCCAAAGTTCTTATCTAGCGGAGAACATAAGAAGAAATTGTTTGTAGGGTACAAAACCACCTCAAAGCTATTCTTTCCGATCAATCTATCCTAGAGTTTGTACTAAAATAACACCAAGCTATTCTTTCTGATCGGTCTAACCAAGAGTTTGTACTAAAATAACACCATATGATAGACATCAACCAACTCTAATGTCACCTAGATACTCCAATGTCACCGCGAGTATTCGTGAGTTGATTATACGATATGCATCAAACAATTTCAGATTCATAATACTCAATCCAACACAAAGAACCTCAAAGAGTGCCCCAAGATTTCTACTAGAGAAACAAAGACGAGAACGTGCATCAACCCCTATGCAGACATTACCCCAATGTCACCTCGAGAATCCGTGAGTTGAGTCCCAAAACACATATCAAGTGAATCAATATGATACCCCGTTGTCACCACGGGTATTCATAGCAAGACCAACATCAAGTGTTCTCAAATCCATAAAAGTATTCAATCCAATAAGAACAAAATCTCAAAGGGAAAACTCAATCACAACAAGATAGAGAGGGGGAAAACACCATATGATCCTACTATACTAACAAAGCCCGCGATACATCAAGATTGTTACATCTCAAGAACACGAGAGAGAGAGAGAGAGAGAGATATTAAACACATAGGTACTGGTACAAACCCTCAGCCTCGAGGGTGGAATACTCCCTCCTCATCATGGTGGCCGCCGGGATGATGAAGATGGCCACCGGTGATGATTTCCCCCTCTGGCAGGGTACCAGAACGGGGTCTAGATTGGTTGTTCATGGCTACAAAGGCTTGAGGCGACGGAACTTATGATATATGGTTATTTCTGATGGTTTCTCTATTTATAGGATTTTTTGGCGTCGGTTTCATGGGAAGATGGGCCTCGAGGTGAGCACAACCCACCACGCCACGGGTTGGGCTCCAGGCACGCCCTGGTGGGTTGTGCCCTCCTCATGGCTCTTCTGGCCCTCCCACGAAGCTTCGGGGGTCTCTTTTGTTCGAAAAAAATTGTCAAAAAGTTTCAGCTCATTTGGAGAACTTCCATTTCTGCACACAATAAAACACCGCGTAATTCTGCTGAAAACAGCTTCAGTCTGGGTTAGTTCCATGTGAATCATACCTAAAGTATATAAAATTGTTGTAAAATGGTATGAATACTTCATAAATTATAGATACGTTGGAGACGTATCAATGAACTCCTTTCTCTTGTGCTTCAAATGATAGTCTCCCCAACACTCAACTCTCTCTCTTAGATTTGGCTATGGTGGAAAGATGATTTGAGAAAAAAGCCACTTGGGGAAGGCTAGAAATGAAAATTCTTGTGGTCGATTGGAATGTCTTGATCTCAACACATGAGTAGGTGGTTCCCTTTTAGAAAATGTATGGTGGAAGTGTGGAAATGTTCTGTTGGCTCTCTCCCAAATGGAGAAGGGGGTGGAGGGGAATATATAGCCTCCACACAATATCCAACCATTACACACATTTGAACCATCTCGGTGAGACCGAATGATAACTCGGTGGCACCAATTAGTTCAAAATGTGAATGCTAGGAATCTCAGTGGGACGACTGGAACAACTCGGTGAGACTGATGTGCTAGGGCTTAGGGCAAACCGCATCTCAGTGGCACTGATTGCATCAACTCGATGAGAACGAAGTGAAGCAATAAGGCAACAGAGAGTTGGTCAAGCCATCTCGGTGCGACCAATAGCTATTTCGTCAAGACCAAAATAATTGCAACCGATATAAGGGACTTGGAAAGTCCATCTCCATGAGACCGAGATTCGTATCGGTGAGACCAAATTGTTAGGGTTTCTGGTAGTGGCTATGTCAAATGAACTCGGTGGCGCCGGATAGAAAGAATCGGTGGGGCTGAGTTGAAGTTTAGGATTTTTACATATTTGGTGAGAAAGTGGCTGAGGGTTTTGGAGATATCACTAAGCATTTGAGCAAGCAAGCCATTAAGCAACACCTCATCCCCTTTAATAGTATTGGCTTTCCTGTGGACTCAATGTGATCTTGGATCACTAAAATAAAGATGGAGAGTCTTGAGCTTTTGCCAATATATGTCCTTAGCATTTTGAGGGGTCCACATCTCTAGTCCATGCCATGCCATTCATTGGATTTCCTGAAATATTTATATTGAATGGATATTAGTTCAATGAGCTATATGTTTTTATGAATTACCAAAACCACCCGGGGATTAGTTGCACTTTCACTTCCTCTTGAACAACAAAATCCTCATCCTCACTTTCTGAGCTTCTCTTCTTCCTTTGTCTTTTGGCAGCTTTGGGCAGATTGCTTAGAGTGCTTCATCTGCCCTCATCATAGCTTCCACTAGGGCATCACTGAGAATGATTTGTTCCTCTGACTTGTTCTGGCTGTCACTTGCATCAGACATCTTGCAGACTGACCCTGTGAATAGGTAGGTATGGCAGAGTGGATGAGCATCACAAAAAGCAGCTGGTTTTGCAAAAAGTTTGAATCAAAACTTTAGTTTTAGTGTTCTGCAGAAACCATTTCGGAGCTACCGATATGAAAATCTCGGTGACACCAAAGCATTAACAGAGTCTAAACACACAACATTGGTCAGTCCGAGTTGCGGTTCGGTGACTCCAAGATGCTAGGGTTTCACTGAGGTTTTGCTTTCGGTCTCATCGATCAGTACACTTCGGTGGCACTAAGTTGTACTTAGTGCAATGGCCAGGGCCAATCGGAGGGACCGAAAGGTTCATTTCGGTCAGTCTAATAAGATGAGCTCGGCGGAAACCTAACCCTAACATTTTTCTTCGAATCGAATCTAAAAGAGTTTTTCTGTGGATAGAATGATCTCATTCATGGTAAGAAACTAGGCATTATCTTTGTGCATAGAATTGGACAGGGGAATGGCACAAAGAGATCTAACCGTACCCTAACTTGGTGACGATTCACTACGACAAAAATGGCGGTGGAGATTCCCGTTGACGGCAACAAAGACCTGCGGCGGAGGTGCACAGGCGGTGACGACGATGATCTGGAGACCAAGGGGCGGCAGTAATAGGGCGCGAGCTCGAGTGGTATGAAGTAATTTTCAACCGTACGGGTTCATAGGATACATACCCATGTGTTGTCGGTGGCACCGAATGGAATGCTTCGATGGTGCCGAGATGCAAAACTGAGTGCAGTTAGTGCAACTCGGTGGGACCGAGTCATTCTAATCGGTATCACCGAGATGAAAACCTAGATCAGTCTGGTGATTTCAGTGGGACTGAATAGGAGTGAGTTAGTTTGACCGAAATACACAAGAAGGTTTTGGAAAGTAGCCCTTGACAGATTGTTGACTCCGAGTGCTCCTCACCCGGAGGGTCCAAAAAACACTTGTTCAATTTTTGTGATGTAGCATGAATAGAGTTTGAGATGAGAAAATCATAGATGCTAGAGAAGGTTCTTAGGCATTCTTGTCCATCCATTTGGCCAATAAAAACCAAGACAGTCACAACAACAAATGGATGTCCTCGAATGAAGAAATTATGCAACCAACATGCTCACACAATAAGATAGCAAATGAAATATGTGACAAAGCAAGCACAAATAATTCTAGCATCTATCAAGCAATTGGCGATGACTTGGTCATCTGTATATGAGAATATTGACTGAGGAGTCAACTGAGAACATTTGATCGTAGGTCATACTCATCGTTTAAGCACAAGTAGGGTTACCACTTTTACATAAAGCATTGATGTGTTCATACCATTAGAGTTACTTTAGCTCAAATTTTAGAGAAAAGATCCCCTAGATGTGATACCCCCCTAAGAGGGATGAATTAACCTCGGGTTTTGTCGATGATGACTTCATGTAGATAGTGAAGATCTGGATGCTCAATGTTGATGTAGATCATTTGGAGCAATCCATTGGAGTGTTGCACTTTCAATACCTACATGGGTTAGTCCCACAAGGAACATACAAGGATATCCATAGACATAGAGTGAATTGCACATATGACGATGTTCATGAAAGCATTAGGTTACCTTGTCCCTTGTCTTACCAAGAAGAGGGTTTGTGACTCCATGAACTAGTACAAAACATGAAAGTTGATTGCACAAGTCCTCGCCAAAATGAATATGAGTGAAGTATGTTGTTGGCGGAGCCACCCTCAAGAACACTCTAGTTGTTCTTCTTTGGGAACCACATCAACTTGATGGGAATCCTTGGAGTTGTAGTCAAACTTGATGATGTTGGGGTTGACGTAGTCTTGGGAACACACTTGACCATGGCCTTAGGAGCTTCTTCAAATGAGTCTATCTCTTCTTGAAGCTTATCCTTGCCTTTAGCTTGTGGTCTTATGGTGGAATATCATCATGAGCTTGTGTTCCCTTGAAAGAAGTGGGGTCATACTTCTCTTGTTGAGGAACAAACTTCGTCTTGGGGTATTGATCTTCTTCCCACTCAACTCCATTGGCATTGAACTTTCGTTCAAAACCAACACCTTGATTCTTCCAGTGCCTTCCTTTCTTGCATACAATTTCCTCAAATTGCTTACTCCTGGCAAGGCTCTTGTAAACACCTTTCTCTATAATTCCCTTCAATAAGCTATTTTCTTGCTCAGATGTAACTTGTCTAAGAGAATCATTAGTGTAATCAAGAGAACTACTAGAAGTAACAATATTTTATTTAACATGGTTATTGTTAGTACTAGAGGAAGAATATTTCTTGCTCTTGTTGCTAGATTTTACTTGTGGCATATAAGTAGACAAGAGGAGACGTTTGGCAAGATAAGAAGAACTGTTCTTTCGAAGATCATCATTGATAGCTTTTAGAAACTCATGCTCTTGCTGTAAATTTAGCTTCTCGAAGCGTAGCTTCTCATGAGTCTTTAGGAGCTCTCTGTGATCCTCTAGAGTTGTTTCATGAGCTAACTTAAGAGTGTTTAGTTCTTTAGTTAAACGCTCAATCTCCTTCTTATCATTGTCATCCTTTTCATCTTGATTATCATGATTACTAGCAAGTTCATCATAGTTTTCATCACTAGTGTTGTCAACAAGTAAACCATCATCACCTAGCAAATCATCTTCATCACTATTGAAATCAACATAATAGGGGTGTGATATCTTAGGGCCTTTAGCCATGAAGCATCTTCCAATTCCTTGATTTGGCGAGTCAAATATGATGTAGGAGTTGGATGACACAAGTGCAAGACCGGCAACACCTTCATCTTGCACTACAAAAAAATACACTTCCATGATGATGCGTGTTTGTCACAGTAGGTCACGTTTTCTGTCATGCATGTACCTCCATGACGATTTTTTGACACAATCAAGATAGTCATACCTGTGTTGTTGTAGAAGTGTTCCATGACAATACCAAAATTATCATCACGGAAGTGTCCACTTCCATGACGATAAATGGCGCATCATGGAAGTGCTTTCATTAAGGGTAATCGACATGCGGCATTCACCATAATGGGTCGTCGTTAAGCTATCGGTTCCGGCTTGGACCCGATAACCCGTTAACAGCCCGGACCAATGGGGATTTTCCACGTGTAAAATCATAATTGGCCGGAGGGAACACGTGTCGGCTCCTCGGTGGGCCGGATTCCGTCCATCCAATGGAGGATACGTGCCTATGATACGTCAAGATGTGGCAGGGCCCAACAGAGGCCCATATAGGTTAAAAAGGCCGGCCCGGTCAAAGGCCCGTATAATTTAATCAGGTGCTAGTAGGCCAGCCCACTAACGGGTTGCTTAAACCCGGCCCATTTACGGCCCAAAGCCAGATCTCGCCAGTTAATTGTCACCGAGTATTTGGGCCCAATTATGGCCCAATGACATTTCGGCTTGTTAGTGGCCCGATGTAGACATGGGCCCATTTTAGCTCGGTGTGCCTTTCGGCCTGGGAATGGCCCGCTGTCAGGACCCCGATTCCAAGTCACATCGATCTAGCCAGTAACACCTCATATCACTTTGCGGCCTCACGCACGGTATTCCCACGGGTGTCGCCTTACCATGGCCCGGGACCGTTTGCGCCTCTTGGCTCACGTATATGATAGTGTCGCTAGCATCCATATGACAGAGAACCCGAGCCGACATGACTAGTCGTGAACCCAAAGTTGCACTAACTTATAGGGACAGGCATACATGAATCAACATCGAGCATGTCGGTCAGCAGCATGCGAATCCGGGCTATAGCACTAGGCTAACAGGACTCGGGAACCCGGCTGTAGCGAGCTAAGGCAGACTCGGATGTCACCGCGTGACATTTCCCAAGGGACGAACACAGAACGAAGTGAAACACATGCCGCCAGTCAAGCGCCCCGGCAGTAGTGCTGGGTTAGCAGGACTCCGGTGAACCGGTCTCAGAGCGGACTACTATGGCTCAAGGAAGCACTAGACTACATTTCCCCATAAGAGAGGCTGCCAAGGATAAACAACTAGATTGTCGGATCCCACACATACCAAGCATTACAAACATACACACAATATGCTCGATATGTGTAAATACAACATGGCATCACAACATAACTCTACGACTCAAGTATTTATTCAATAGGCTCCGAGGAGCGAGATATTACAAACATGGGTCTCATGACCCAACATTCAGAGCATACAAGTCAAAACACATGCGGAAGCTTAATATGTCTGAGTACAGACATCTACAAATGAAAAAGGCTGAGAAGTCTGAAGTCTCTCTGCAAAAACATAAATTAAGCAAACGTGAGTACAAATGTACCCAACAAGACTTACATCAGAACTAACTACATATGCATCGGTATCAACAAAGGGGGTGGTGGAGTTTAACAGCAGCAAGCCAGCTTTGACTCGGTGGCTATCCTGAACTATGACTGCAAGTAACTCTTTTGAGGTGGCGCACACGAGTCCACATATTCACCATATCAATACACCACTATGGATCCGCTCCGTCTCCCTACGAGAACGCCATCCATAGCACTCACGCTTATCTTGCGCATTTTAGAGTATCCACTTTCACTTGTCTATGAACTGTTATAGGCAACCCAGAAGTCCTTTACCGCGGACACGGCTATTCGAATAGATGATGTTAACCCTGCAGGGGTGTACTTCTTCACACACGCTCTCGCCACTTACCACCATGTACACGTCGTGTATCTCGGCAACCTTCAAGCGGAAGCCTGGCGAGGGAGTCGGCCACGACCTGACTAACCAAACAAGTCTCTAGTCCAAGTTTATCGCCTATTCGGGTTCCATCCGCGAGGAGATCCGGCCGGGGTGTCGCTCACGGCCCCCAAACGATGAGAGCAGGGTTCCCGAGGCACCAAACGGGCGTCCCGGTACACCGTGCCTCGTGTCTCTACCGCAACATAGCCCACCCCTAGGGTCAGCGCTATGCACGGCCCCCAACACAAATCCTACAAACACCAGAAACTAGTTGCAACTCCTGGGCAGAGATCGAGGCGATTAATAAGCCGAGAGGGGCCGAGTTACCGGAACCCAATGTGTGGTAGTAACTGTTCATGGATCACAAACACAGAACTCAGTTCCTAAGGACGGCTTCAATGAGACAACCCACCATGTACTCCTACATGGCCTATCACCGCTACCTTTACCAAATTGTGTTCACACACTTAGCTCACACACAGTAGGGCATGTTCACACACCTCTGATTCATCCTCGATGAATCAGACCTGACTCAACTCTAAGCAGTAGCAGGCATGACAAACAAGCATGAATGAGTAGGCACAACAGGCTCAAACAACTCCTACTCATGCTAGTGGGTTTCATCTATTTCTTGTGGAATGACAGTCATGCAGAGGATAAAGGGGTTCAGCTACCGCAGCAAGTAACAGATGAATCATTGTTGTCCTAATGCAGTAAAAGAGAGCAGGAGCGAGAGAGTGGGATTGTATCGGAATGAACAAGGGGGTTTTGCTTGCCTGGCACTTCTGAAGATAGTATATTTCTTCATTGGTGTCATCGATCACAATGTCGGTACAATGTCTACCGAGGGTACAAGCACAGACAAACAAAGAAGAAACACAATCAATGCAATGCAACAAAATGATGCATGATAATGACATGGCAATATGCTGTGATTTGGGCTAATGCAACAACAAGTCATTTTGATTGAAGTGGAATTCAAAACTACATCAAATCCCAACTCCAAAACTATTATCAAAGTTGTCCTATTCATGTTTCATCCTAAACAGTGAAGTTAACTTGATCAAACATGCATGAAAATGGTACAGATGGATAGATTGGATTTTTCTGATTATTTTTCATATATAAATTATTTCATTATGAGTTACGGTTGAATTTATATGAATTTTAGAAGTTTTGGCTATTTTCTGGAATTTCCTGTAAAAGAATAAATCCAGAAAAAGTGTTACTGCGTTAGCACTGCGTCACTATGATATTAGCAGGTCAACTGGGTCGGCCAGGTCAAACCTGACGTGTGGGGGCCACACGTCAGTGACATAGGGTTGTTTAGGTCGCTGACATGTGGGACCAGTCAATGCTGACTTGGCCAAAGTCAAACTGACACGTGGGGTCCGCAAGATTAACACTAATCTAAACAGGAAATAAAGCTGGAGTTAGTTAGGGAGTGGGGTCCATGTGTCAGTGGCTTAGGGGGTTGGTTAGCAGGGTGATTAGGCCCTAATGGCCGATTACGTCGGCGGTTAGCCGCCGGTGACCATAGCCGACGGCGGAGGTACTCCGGCCGGCCGATTCCGGCGGCCGTTCGAAGCGCGGCTAGGCTCTTTTGAAAGCCCGCAGGGAGGCGCGTCAGGTGGTGCAAGTGGCAGCTGCAGGGGAGGCTGTAGCGTCGCCGGCGTCGAGATGGGCGACGGCGGCGCTCGGGCACATGCGGGCAGCGGTGCTACGGGGCAGGAACGGGCTAGCAAAAAGGCTAGGCGGCCTCCTGGAGGCACGAGGAGCTCGTTGCCGTTCTCGGCAACGATAGAAGCTGGCTGCAAAGGTGGTGCACAACAAGGCAGGCAGCGGCGGGGCTCGGCCATGGCCGCGGCGTTAGCTTGAGGTCGAGCAGAGCAACGGGGTTAGGGGGAGGGAAAGAGGAGCTCATGGCGATGCGGCAGGGTAGGTCAGTGGCCTCGGGGACGCTCTGGACGAGGCGAATCCGTTGACGACGTCCGGCGGCAGATTCGGTGGTGGCGAGCTTGGAGGCGTCCCTTCAGGGCGTCCGGGCTCACGGGATTCTTCGCAGAGGTGCACGGCAGAGAGGCGGAGCTCGTGGGCTAGCTGGCTGGGCATGGAGGGGTTGGTGGCCGTGGTGAACGGTGATGGTGGTGACGGGCTCCACTCGGGTGTGCTCGGGAGAGGGAGCAGAGGACGAGGGAGAGAGCAGAGAGTGAGGGAGAGGAGCGAGGGGGTCGCGTGGCGTCGCCAGACGCGAGGGGAAGCAGGAGGCGGCAAGCAGGAGCTGGCGCAGCTCGGCTGTGCGCTCTCCACGCAGCTGCCTCGCCTTCTGGCAGAAGGTTGAAGACAGGCGCTTCGCTGGCTGGGTTGCACAGTGTTGGGCCGGCTGGAGCGCCAGGTAAGTCGGCCCAGGTAACTCTCTCTGCCTTTTTTTCCTATTTGTTCTGTTTTCTATTTTGTTATTTTGTTCTAGGCTTTATTAGAAAATACCTAGACAGATCCAAAAATCATAAAACTTCTCAATGCCACTGTTTGGAATATAACCAACAGCAAACATTTTAGTTTATGGTTATTTGAGCATTTAAAGTATTTAATAGCATTTAAATGCCCAAATGCAAATACAATATGAGTTAATTCAATAATCCAAATGTCATGGAAAAATGTGCAATATCTCTGGTTACTGTTTCCAGCATTTTCCAAAAATGGTGAACATTTTTGTAGGCCATTTGGGTTCATTGAAAAATATTTTTAGTTGAACCTATTTGAATTGCGTTAGTGCTAGGGCTTGGTCATCCCCACTTCAAAATTTCCTTTGAAATCAAACATGATGCATGGATGCAGATGCAACTAATTACAAACAATTCTGGGGCTGTGACACCCGCGCTGCCCATGGGCCATATATGGTACGAGGCAACATCCGGCCCACTAATGGCCTGTGATCAAGGTTGCAACAGTTCATCCCGACGTGACTTTGGGCCTGTTAAAGGCCTGTCGTAAAATTTGGCCCATTGATGCCTCTACTAAGCTTTCGGTCTGTTAAAGGCCCATGATATCAGTGGGCCAACTAAGGCCCGAGATATGTTTCGGCTTGGTAATGGCATGTCATATAATTGGGCCAATAATGGCCGGTCTACATTCAACCTGCTAAAGGACTGTGGACGATTATTGAAAATTGTGGCCCAACATGCATTTCGGCCTTGTAAAGGCCCATGGTATGTTCTGGGCCGTAACACGCCACCAGAATATCCAGCCTGTTAACGGCCCGAAGCTGCATGGGCCCAACTAAGCACTGGGTCCACTAAAGGCCCAACTAAACTTTGGGCCAAATGTAGGCCCGTGTAAGTTGTGGGCCTCGTGCAAAGTGTGAAAGCCCCAATGGCCTTTTAGGCCCAAGAAATTTGCGGTCCAGCCCAATTGTGGCCCGCAAAAATGCAGGCACGATAGAGGCGAATGTTTCGGCCTGGTTGACTACATCAGATTTTCGCCGTTTTTTCAGATAGCGAATGATGGCATATACGGTAACTAGTAGGAATTAAGAAAAAACCTACTCTATACAATAAAGAAATTACGGCATAATAACTTAGAATAAACCTATACTATACAAAAAAGGATTTATGGTATATTACATGCACTGGGCATCGAAGTTCGCCACCAGTGATCATAAAACGCAACAAAGAAGCAGATTACAAAAACGGGGCGCCACTGTAGGGTAACAAAATAATACTGAAACAAGACCACATCCAAGACAGTTCAAGAAAGGTTAGCCTTCTGGAGGAGCTGCTGTGCAAGCTGCTCAGCAAGGCTATGAGACTGGCCTAGCATGTCGATGATAGCTTCTAGGTGTAGTTGTTTAGCAATGAGGTTCTCATTGGTGTTCTCTGCGATCTTCCTTAGAGATTGGACTTCAAGTCGAAGTTGAGTTGCAGAATGTCTTTCTGCTAGAACTTGGGACTGAAGAAGTCGAACTAATTCAGACAGCGAATTCTATGAGCTTGTCTGACTGCTAGTCTCTAGTAATCTGAACACGGAACCAGATCCTCTAACATTAAGAAAGAAAGTTAGAGAAGCTACAGTACCCTAACTTTCCTTCTTTCAATTCATATGATTAAGGCTAAAATGATTTAAATTAATTAACAAATTACAGATTTAATGTGTACATTCATAATCATTACATAGAAACAATTTGATGGTGAAATAAAATTAATTATAGATTATTTTTATCTGTTGTAAATATCAATAGTAAATAATCTCCTAAACGTCTCTAACATTCCTTCTTCATTTTACACTAGAATTGCACTGTAGCACTATGACATTGCTTCTCTAAGTTAGAGGGTCCAGCTCCCTTGAACACTGCATCAAGACATGACTTAGGGGTTGTCTCGCTATCTTCAAGATGTTTTGCCTTGTTTGCTGCAATATATGTTGGGTTTGTCTCATAGCCTTCAATAGACTTGTGCATGCCATCAGGCATATCACCCTAAAACAAGCAGAGAGATGACAAGTTTTGCACGTGCATAAACAAAGATGGTAACTGTGTTGTCAATTCCATCCAATTCAAATTAGAAAATAAAGATTCAGTTCAAAATATCAATAGCATAATTTGGCATTGTTCATAATGCGGGGAGCTTCACCACACTACTGGATTACCATGTCAACAAAATAAGCATAGATGAAGGGCAAAGACGATTATTGTATCTATTTTGGTTAATGTGCATGGCATGTTGTTCATATCATCACCCACATCAGTAAGATAAAACAGGAGAGGACAAGGTGCAAATGTGGGCTGCTTCACCACACACTAGATTATGGATCCACAAAAACAAGCATACATATAGGGAGTATTGAGTAATGTGCATAGTATGAATAAGGAATTTGGTTTTCCAACTAAAACTTGGAACTTACAGTTGTTGCAAACATGCGTATTGATAGAAATAGCAAACTACAGTGGATTATAGATCCACAAAAACAAGCATACATATAGGGAGTACAGAGTAATGTGCATGGTATGAATAAGGAATTTGGTTTTACAACTAAAACTTGGAACTTGCAGTTGTGGGAACATGCATTTTGATAGAAACAACAAACTAAACAGCAGTTGATGATAGGGAGTATGAGCAAGTTAAACAACAGTTGAGGATAAAGGCTTTAGAAGGACCGACTTACATTAACAGTTAACACCGGCTTTATAATGCCCTTCTCCATGTCAAGGGAAGGATAACTCAAAAATTTCAGCACAGAATCTTCTTCATAAGCATTACCTGTACTCTACATTTTGTAGAGAGTAATTATAGATATGATAATATTGGAAGGGGTAGAGGATAATGAAGATAAGATGCAGATTGATGCTACATAATCAACTACCAATCCCTATAAGTACAAGCGTTATAGGACAAAACGTACTTACAAGAGCAATGGGCTACACTTCTGCACTAGCATTGTCTGTGTATTCAACTTTTTGGTAAGATTAAATATAGATCTGATATTTTTTAGTAAATGGTGGGTGAGGGAGATAAGATGCAGAATACTACACAATGAACCAATCCCTCGTTCCCATAATATAAGAGTGTTTTGTACACTGGTGTACTGTACAAAACACTCTTATATTATGGGACGGAGGGAGTAGCTGTTAATGTAAGTACAGTTATAGACAATGTTCAGTACTTACAAGAGGATTGCAGAGCTAAACCTCTTCAACAGCATTGAGTTGATTCTAAATTTATGTAATAGTCGTTCTAGATCTTATAATGTCCACCAAATGGAGGATAACGAGGCTAACATGTGTAGTGATGCTACATAATCAACCAGCTATGAAAGTAAGTATGGTCATACATGGCAAGAGGTACTAACAAGAGCAAAGCAGTGTGTAGTATAGTTGCGAGATAGTGTGGTCCCTTGAGAATGAATGTTCTTTTGCAAACAGTTTTCGTACAAGTGAGACGTTAAGGCACATGAAGAAATGTAGTTCAAATTGTGATGCGATATCATAGAAAGTACTTTACGTTGCAGACGAGACCAATGTGTAACAAGATTATTTCAGTCAGTGTCTGATAAATGTAGCACGGGAGACTTTACAAAAATTTCATTTAGAGGCTTGCCATCGAAGTACGCTTGCCTCTGGTAGGAACAATACTTCATCAACGAGTGCTTGAAAAGCGCAACCAACCCTTGCTCGTCTTGACTATCCAGTTTGGCCTCGCCTATTTAAAAGAATGAAATCTTGTGTCTTCTGTCAGCAGAAACATATGCAGTAATTTCCATGAATAACATTAGTACAATACTTACGCGTAAGTTGCGGAAGAAGATTGAAAATTGTTCTTTGTTTGTGGTATAATCTTTCCATGAAGGAAAGATGTGCACAAAGTTCCTGACAACAATATAAGCTTTGTCTTCAAAACTGGGAAGAAGTGGAACAGGGGTCCTATTTGCTGCAATTGGGGCTCTCTCTCGTTCAAAAAGGGATTTGGCAAGTGGATTTGGTGTACTCTTTGCTGGAATGGGGTTTTTGCATCGCAGAGCTGGTGCTATGTCAATTGGCATCATCATACTGTTTGCTGTAGGTGGGGTCTGCTTAGTTGGGGCATCAGATATGGCCAGTGTAGTAGAGCTAGAGTCTGCTAGAGTTGTGGCCGTATTTTCTGGGTCTGGTGATATTACAACTACACCTCATGGGCTATTTGATTTATCAAGTGCCACTACCATTTCCAAATACTTTATCCGTGCTCCTCCGCGATCAGCAATCACCCTCTTCCTTTTGAACGTCTGATACACAAGAACAACATTTGAATGGATAAATATGGTATGATGACATATGGAATATGTACTGAAAATGGATAGGCAGGGCGTATTCACATACATGATGTGTAAACAAAGCTAATGGCGGTGCAACAAAGTAGAAGCAATGCAAAGCATCAGTTGCAAGATATGTGCGACCAATATAACCTTGGAAAGTTAGAGAAAGCACCTTCATGGGTGAATAAGACAGGGCATCTGCCTCTGACTCCTCCACTAGGGAGCTACATTGACTTAGGTCTCCCTCTAGCTCAGAATCATTGTTAGGATCATATTATGAGCATGAATTTGTAGGTGGAGAGAATTTGCATTGCATTATATCCAGTCTTGATTTCAGTCCCTTAATGCCAAATTTGACAGCCATGTCATTGTTCTGTTTTATTCTTTTCATGCGCGCAAGCTCATAATCATTATGATGTTGTTCAGTATCTGAGATTCCTGAAAACATAACAAGTAGTCAGATTATCTATGGAATGCATTGTGGATTCAACTCGAAGAGTATCTCCCTACAAACTCCTGTGTATACAAAGTTCATCCCCAACCATGCTGAGCAGACCACAGATAGAAATACAGAACTCTTATGTCTCTATAACAGGCGGACACACATTTCAAATCTGAAGCAGGAACATTAGAATCATATCAAATTCGTATTTGAACAAATAAACTAAGGAATTATGAGTGGCTGCTAAGTGTTGAGGACGTATCTCAGGATAAATCGGGTTGGCTTAGTGGCTGCTACACGCCTGTGCCCTGAACGGACTAGGAAGGTAGGCACGGCGGCGCGCCCGGGCAGCGGTGACGCTTTTGGGCGAGTGGCTCCTGACCTCCTTTTAGTTCGGCGTCTCCTCCTAGAGTCGTGCCGTCTGGGGATGGCAAGCCGCCGACGAGGCAGGCGGCTAGGGGCGAGTAGAGATCGGAAGCGTAGGAAAACAGAGGGGAATCGGGGTCTGGGCCGACCCAAAATCCCAGGGTGGGCCGCAGCCCACTGTGGGCACCCTGTAGATCCACACCCCAACGGCGTACATGCATTTTTGAAACTAAATTAGGAACATTTAGCTTACCAATTAAATGACGTTGTTTTAATAATATTAGATTTGTATTTGAACAACTAAGCTTGTTTAGCTTGATGGGTGGAGCAGTGCTATTATGACACGAAGCACATATGCTGATCGTATGGTGATCATAAAAGGGAGAAACCCTAAGCATGATCAATTAAACCCTATTATGACTATGTCCTGGCAGATTAGAAGCTACAAGCTATAGAAATGCTATTTAGCAACCATTGTTTGCTTCGAACTAAGAATTTAATTCTAAGATCTGAAAAGAAAGTACAGTAACGAAGTTACAATCTATTTTCTGGTTGAGATAAAAAAGTAGAGCAGATATGAAGTAGTACCACCTCTCTTGCAGCGCCGTGTAGGCATCGGGGGTGCGATGGTTGTCAATGGCATTGAAGCAGATCTGCGATGGTAGACGGGTGCATCGGGGGGATAAGTCACGTTGCGGTGGACGAGAAGGTCGTGGGGGAGGCACCGGCAAGGCGGACGACAATGCTAATGAAGCGAGAGGACGCGATGCAAGGCTCATGGTCCGTCTCCATGGAGGAGAAACGTCCATCTCTAGCATTGGACGACGCGGTCTTGGTAGGCGCTCTGGCATGGTGGAGGACGGCGACGATTGATGGGGTGGAGGACAGCGGCGATGGATGGGGTGGCGGACAGAGGATGCCGGTGTGGGGATGGTGTTCTAACGTGGATGGTGTATGAATGGGAAAATTGAGGGAGAGGTACAGGAAACCATGTCTTTGGGACGCGCCTGACTGAAATATGGGAAAGTTACAAACTTAGCCCCCGTTTGAAATTTGGACATCTAGTAGGTTGGGGATAGGATGGTAATCTCGTATCTCCCCATATTTGCCCAGAGCGATTTCGGGCGAGGAGAGGGTGTTTTGGCACCCATGGTGTATGAATGGGGACGACAGGTAGGGCGGCTGTGTCACGTCTGATTGAAGTTACAAACCTGCCCCTATTGAAAATATTTGCCTACATTGATTTCGGCCAAGTCGAGTTTGTTTTGTCGCCCATCGTGTATGAATGGGGAAATGAAGGGAGGGACAGAGGTCTTTCAGACGAGCTTGAATCAAATGTGTTTTTCCACCCATGTTTGGCGCCCACCGTGTCTGAATGGGCTGAGTGGTGGTCGTGTCATGTCTAATTGAAGTTACTAACCTACCCCTATTGAGAGCAGTGGAAATCGGGCCGATGGATTGTCCGTGTAAGGGGTAGACAGTAATTTCCATCTCCCAAACACTAGCTTCGGGCAGCCGACGTGGGAGTGGATATTTTGCCGCTTCTTCCAAATTTTGGGACAATAAGCATCCATGACTAAATTCGAATCCATTTTGTATTCTTATACGAATCTTTATAAATTATTCTATGTTTTTTATATATCTTCAAAAGCACAACCAAGATGTATTTCATTGTCATTTATGAATATGATTTACAAATGCCAATACTCGAATTCAGAAGCTAGAATCCAGTTTAATGTAAATTCAAATATTTGAAACCACTTTATGTCCAACTCAAGTGTAACATGTATGACACACGCAGCATAATGTGTACTCCCATTTAGATATGTTCACAAGCGATGTCCCAAGATTCAAAATACCAATTCAATCAACCAATAATCTACAAAACTAACAGACGTATAAACACTTATAGAGTATATGGATCAATAATATCAACTTAGATACATAAGTCGGGCCGTTGTAATTTTTTTGCTAGAAGAGCATCATTTTTTTAGCGAAGTTAGTACAACATCTTGGCCCTTTCAGATGCGTTCCACTAAAGTACCATCTATACTACTATTATTGTTGAATGCACATTCAGCTTGATTGGCATATTTGTAGGTTTGGCACAGCAATCAAAATGAAATGTCTCAGAGTCTTATCAATTAATAGATTCGTGCTCAAAAAATATTACAAACCAAAAAACAAAAATAATTATTACACGATCTCTAAAACAAATGGTTTGATCGATTACATGAACAAACAACACAAAAGTTATTCAACGATGGAAAAACATTTCACCTATGATTTACCAAGTGGGAATTTAATTTCCTTTTTTCCTTTCGGACCTTAACAATGCGGTCAGTCTCAACTTGCTTCGTTTTGAAATCCACCAAATATTTAATGGTTGTCTTGAGTACTGCTTGTGGTTGTGTTGTTTTCTTCCTCAACATGTCAACTTCATCTCTAAGTGCAGAAGCATAATCTCTTTCTACCAATAGTTTAGCCTCTAGAGCATCAGTAGTTGGCAATTCATGATGCACGATTGAGCCAGTGCCACTGCTGTGGGATGATACAACGTCCACTGGGAGTTAAAGTTCCGATTAGATTCCGAAAATTTGAAGTTAGCAAAACATCTCAACTGGGAGTTAGAACAACAAACCAGTTAAACAAACAAGGAATTAAAGAGTTTTGATTTGATGCTAAAAGGTAGTTATTAACATCATTCTAACCGGTTGCGGGCCTTGCGGCAGCAAAGCAGTTAAACAAACAAGTTTTGCAAAAGGTACATGTTGTGGCATTGGAGTTTCTCTTGGATCTTGCAAAGTTGAGTAGCCAATAACGTGATTAGAGCAACCTGTTGCAGCAGCAAAGCAGTTAAACAAACAAGTTTTGCAAAAGGTACCTGTTGTGGCATTGGAGTTTCTCTTGGATCCTGAAAAGTTGAGTAGCCAGTAACGTGATTAGAGCAACCAGTTGCAGCAGCAAAGCAGTTAAATAAACAAGTTTTGCAAAAGGAACCTGTTGTGGCATTGGAGTTTCTCTTGGATGCTGAAAAGTTGAGTAGTCAGTAACTTGATTAGAGGAACAAGTTATAGCAGCAAACCTGTTACACAGATATATTTTTGAAAATATACCTGCTGTGCAACTGGACTCCCAATTGGATCCTGAAAACTTGAAGTTGGTAAGATGATTACATCAACAAGTTACAACAGCAAACCAGGTAAACAAGGAAGTTTCTGAAAACATATGTGTTGTGCCAACGGAGTTTCAGTTAGATCCTGCAAACTTAAATGTTAGCAATCATAAATAAAGTGTTGCAGGAGCCATAAGAAACTAACATCATACTTGTAAAACTAACCAGTTTTGGCAACGTATTTAATTGCACATGAACTAGTAAAACTAACAAGTTCTTGGCAACATATTAAAGTAACAAGTCGGTACCATTTACCAGCAACACAGACATCTGTAAATTACTTTGATGTAAGCAAAATGATTCCAACATATATATATATATATATATATATATATATATATATATATATATATATATATATATATATATATATATATATATATATATATATATATATATATATATATATATATATATT
This sequence comes from Aegilops longissima, assembly GCA_021605205.1. Taxonomy (NCBI): domain Eukaryota; kingdom Viridiplantae; phylum Streptophyta; class Magnoliopsida; order Poales; family Poaceae; genus Aegilops; species Aegilops longissima. The sequence goes on along the minus strand of CM038680.1, from coordinate 193,265,435 downwards.
AAAAGACGTTGTACATCATATAAACGTGATGGTTGTCTATCTATGAACATGCAAACATTACTAGTGCTACAAGTGATAACAGCAAACCATTTAAACAAACAGGGTATCATAACGTAAATTACACGTGAATTTTGCTCCACCCTAGAAGTACACATGACCAGCTATCTACGTGCTTAAGTAGCTATTTAAGTTTAGGCAAACAGATAATTCTTAACAGTAAGTATCAAACACATAGATAGGTGCAGTCTATAATAGGATTAACAGGCAATGGCATTTATGTATCAGTGGCAAACTAAATTAAGCCAAGCAATGTAATTGAACAATTTTGCTATCAGTGGCTAACTAAAATTCTGAGAAATAGGTAACTGAACTTACGCTAGCTCTTTGTACAGGCACACTGCAACTTCTTGTTGGCTTACAAGGTTCTACGAAGGAGTCCATGGCATCAATTGCTTGGATACGCAATCCCAATACTTTTCCTTCCCACACTGCATTGGTAAGACAAATGGTTAATCTGATAGGATGGTGCGTCCTTGATATGTTATATGAGGACAAGTTGTCAGACTAGTTGTACCAACACACATCACACTGGCTTTACTATATATTTCATGCGATTACATTTGGCATATCGAGATCTAGGCAATCTACAATAGGATGAACAGACTGGCATCCTTCACATTATTGGCGAACTCAGTTCATAGAAACAAGCAATTCTACCATTCTGTGGGTAAATCAAAAGCGCCACTGGAATATTTTTCACTACCCCAATCATACACGCAAAAAGGGGCGATGCCACCGTAGGGGCTGGTATGGGCGGCCGCCTCAGGTGGCTGGAAAGTGTGCACCTAGTTTGAGTCGTACAGGTTGGCCCAGACTAGTTTTGTTTGTCCCAGCGCAAGAGCAGGCAATGTAAAAAATGAAGAAAAATGTTTCAATTTGGATGGGCCAATAACATAAGTGCAAGGCAGGCCCTATAGCAGGCTCGTGGCCCAAACGAGCGCCTGATACGTCTCCAACGTATCTGTAATTTTTTATTGTTCCATGTTGTTATATTATCATTCTTGCATGTTTTACAATCATTTTATAGTCATTTTATATCATTTTTTGGTACTAACTATTGACATAGTGCCCAATGCCAGTTGTTGTTTTCTGGATATTTTTTACATCGCAGGAAATCAATATCAAACGGAGTCCAAACGCAACGAAACTTTTTGTGGATTTTTTTGGACAAGAAGACATCCAGTGGGACAAATAAGTACCGAAGAGGGAGCCCGTGGTGAGCACAAGACACCAGGGCACGCCTGGAGGCCCAGGCGCGCCCTAGTTGGTTGTGCCCACCACGGTGGCCTCCCGCACCGCCTCTTTGCTCCATAAATACCCAATATTCCAGAAACCCTAGGGGGGTCGACAAAAATCAATTCCAGCTGCCGCAAGTTCCAGAAACACCAGATCCAATCTAGACACCATCACAGATGGTTCATCATGCCCATTGGTGCCTCTCCGATGATGCGTGAGTAGTTGTTTGTAGACCTACGGGTCCGTAGTTAGTAGCTAGATGGTCTCTCTCTCTCTCTCTCTCTCTCTCTAGATGGTCTCTAGTTGTTTGTAAACCAATTTCTGCTTATTTTATAACTCCCCCAACCAATACTGAACTGACTAAACCTGATGTGTCTAATCAATTTTCCGGTGCAAACATACAAGCTCATGTTGTTCTTGAGCCTGAAGTGTCTAATGAACAGACTGCTAATGAAGGATTTGATGCAAACATTTTACATGCTCCTGGTGATGAACGTATAGTGTATAATGAGGGATCTAATGCAAGCGTTTTGCAAGCTCCCATTAAGGGATTTAGTGTCTAATGATGATCTGCTATGTTGAGAGAGAGAGAGAGAGAGAGATTTGCACGAATTGATGACAAGCAAATTATAGTACATTCTCATGGCTTGAGGAAACATTGAGGCAATCTACCAGAAAGTCCCTGTATCATGACAACGTAGCATAAATACTTTCCTAATCTATTGTTTGAAACTATTGGCATACTTGTGCAGGATAGATATATTGATATGCAGTTTGCGCACTGGTTATATGTGCAATTACACTTGGATATTTTGTGCTAGAGAATGAATAATTCAAGCAGGTACAGTCCATGTTAGTAGTCCTTGTACACCATGTTGCATTTTGTGTTTTTAGTGCTTACATCAATTAGTGTTTTATAATCTGGAACTACTTTGGATCATTAGCTAGTTTTGAAAGTGCACATAGCTTCACATTTCTCAAGTTATGTTGATTTCTGGTGTGCAAGTGCCTTCGTATTTTTAAGTTAAATTTTCGCCCCTAGTAACTTAAATTCGTGGATCCGCCACTGCACACAAATCATACACGCGGGCCAGTATGAATTAAATGAAATGCAAGGACTTATGCTATGTCGTTGTACAGGCTCACTTTAGCTCTGCTTGCGCTTGGGATGTTCCATGTACAAGTCCATGTTACCACTTGTTTGGATGCGCAGGCCTTGTGCTCCTTGCATCCCCCTCTGCATTTTGACACGGCTAATGGTTATGAGTGGAATCGACCTTGCTATTGTACCGAAGGACAGGTACTTACAAGGTTATACCGGTGTGCAGGATGTGTAGCAGATCCCGTAGCGCCGCCAGGCTTCCCTAAACAATGGTTTTGCTTGTTTCAGATGATATCTCCAGAAGAAATAAGAGTTAAAGTCAGAGTTGCATAGGCGTGTAAGCTAAGAGAGTAGTAAAAGGATATCCAAACAGTTGGGGAATGTAGTATTTCAAAAAAATTACCTACGCACACGCAAGATCCATCTAGGTGATGCATAGCAACAAGCGGGGAGAGTGTGTCCACGTACCCTCGTAGACCGAAAGCGGAAGCGTTTAATAACGCGGTTGATGTAGTCGAACATCTTTGCGATCCAACCGATCCATGTACCAAACGCACGGCACCACCGTGATCTACACAAGTTTAGCTCGGTGACGTCCCTCATACTCTTGATCCAGCTGAGGTCGAGGGAGAGTTCCATCAGCACGACGGTGTGGTGACGGTGTTGATGAAGTTACCGACACAGGGCTTCGCCTAAGCACTACAACAATATGACCGAGGTGGAAATCTATGGAGGGGGGCACTGCACACGGCTAAGACAACTGTCAACTTGTGTGTCCTAGGGTGCCCCCTGCCCTCGTATATAAAGGAGCAAGGGGGAGGCCGGCCGGCCCTCATGGGGCGCACTCCAAGTAGGATTCCTACTAGGAATCCTATTCCTAGTAGGTTTACAACAAGGGAAGAGAGAGGGGGGGAAGGAAGGAGAGGGAGAGAAGAAGGGAAAGAGGGGGCGCCGCCCCCCTCCTTGTCCAATTCGGGCTCTTCAAGGGGGGAGGCCAGCCCTAAGGCCCCCTCCTCTCTCTCACACAAGGCCCATGTTGGCCCATTAGTTTCCCGCGGGGGTTCCGATAATCCCCCGGCACTCCGATATTTATTCGGTGACCCCCGAAACTCATCCGGTGTCTGAATAACATCGTCCAATATATCAATCTTTATGTATCAACCATTTCGAGACTCCTCGTCTTGTCCTTGATCACATCCGGGACTCTGAACTACCTTCGGTACATCAAAAAACATAAACTCATAAAACTGATCGTCGTCGAACGTTAAGCGTGCGGACCCTACGGGTTCGAAAACTATGTAGACATGACCGAGACTGACTTCTGGTCAATAACCAATAGCGTAACCTGGATGCTCATACTGGTTCCTACATATTCTACAAAGATCATTATCGGTCAAACAGCATAACAACATACGTTGTTCCCTTTGTCATCGGTATGTTACTTGCCCAAGATTTGATCATCGGTATCATCATACCTAGTTCAATCTCGTTACCGGCAAGTCTCTTTACTCGTTCTGTAATGCATTATCCCGTGGCTAACTCATTAGTCACATTGCTTGCAAGGCTTATAGTGATGTGCATTACTGAGAGGGCCCAGAGGTACCTCTCCGACAATCGAAGTGACAAATCCTAATCTCGATCTATGCCAACTCAACGAACACCATCGGAGACACCTGTAGAGCATCTTTATAGTCACCCAGTTACGTTGTGACGTTTGATAGCACACTAAGTGTTCCTCTGGTATTCGGGAGTTGCATAATCTCATAGTCATAGGAACATGTATAAGTTATGAAGAAAGCAATAGCAATAAACAAACGATCATAGTGCTAAGCCAACGGATGGGTCAAGTCAATCGCATCATTCTCTAATGATGTGATCCCATTCATCAAATGACAACTCTTGTCCATGGCTAGGAAACTTAACCATCTTTGATTAACGAGCTAGTCAAGTAGAGGCATACTAGTGACACTCTGTTTGTCTATGTATTCACACATGTACTAAGTTTCCGGTTAATACAATTCTAGCATGAATAATAAACATTTATCATGATATAAGGAAATATAAATAACAACTTTATTATTGCCTCTAGGGCATATTTACTTCACAAACATCATTGGAACAGTGCACAAGGGAGTGATATGTGGATACCTAGTTTGGGCCGGCGTATGGGCATGCTCGCCTACCTAGAGCGCGGGTCACTTGAGAGTCGTTGAGGGTGATGCGCTGGCGTTGGCTGGCCGTCCACGGATGCAGATCTTGAGCGGCAGCGGAGTGCTACGATGCGGTGGACGAGGCCGTCGGTGAAGCCCCAACGGCCTCAGGGGGTGGAGGTGCGACGATGTGCTCAGTAAAGTAGTCCCTGTGAGGTGGGAGACGGCGTCGGTGAAGCACACATGATGCGGTGGAAGTCAGTGTCTGTGAGGCACGTCGGTTGCAGCGGTCGACGTTGTCGGTGGACCACCTGGTGTGGTGGGTGAGGGCGTAGATGAGGTAGCTCCGGTGCGGTGGTGAAGCGTGACTGTCGTCTTCGTAGTAGTCGTCTGGCACAGAGGTTGGGAAAGAGACGAGACAAGGGGAGATTCAAAATTTTCTTGGGTTGGCGGCGAACTAGGGATTTGAGCGCTCTGGGCACGGAAGGGGACTATGGAGAAGGGAGATTTTGAAGGGCTGGAATTGGGGCCGCCAGATATTTCAATCCGAAACATGGAAGTGCGAACTTTTTTTGTCGTCGTTCTTTTTTTCGGGGCGGGGGGGGGGGGGGGTCAGTGGTTGGGTGCTAGCGTCCGTACAACACGCACGACCACCACGACACGATGCTACCTCTTGAGCTTGCGTTGGTTTTTCCCTTGAAGAGGAAAGGGTGATGCAGCAAAGTAGAGTAAGTATTTCCCTCAGCTTTTGAGAACCAAGGTATCAATCCAGTAGGAGACAACGCTCAAGCCACCGAATACGTGCACAAAAAAACACCAACTTGCACCCAACGTGACAAAGGGGTTGTCAATCCCTTCACGGTTATTTGCAAAGTGAGATCTGATAGAGATGAATAAATGGTAAAATAATATTTTTGGTATTTTTGGTTTATGGAATGAAAAGTAAAGGATTGCAAAGAAAGTAAATAGGAAATTAAAATTGTAGATCGGAAACTTATATGATGGAAAGTAGACCCGGGGGCCATAGGTTTCCCTAGAGGCTTCTCTCAAGATAGAAAATATTACAGTGGGTGAACAAATTACGACCGAGCAATTGATAGAAAAGTACAAGGTTATGACGATATCTAAGGTAATGATCATGAATATAGGCATCACGTCCGTGTCAAGTAGACCAAAACGTTCTGCATCTACTACTATTACTCCACACATCGGCCGACTCCTGCCTGCATCTAGAGTATTAAGTTCATAAGAACAGAGTAACGCATTAAGCAAGATGACATGATGTAGTGGGATTAACTCAAGCAATATGATGAAAACCCCATCTTGTTATCCTCGATGGCAACAATACAATACGTGTCAGTTCCCCTTCTATCACTAGGATCGAGCACCGCAAGATTGAACCCAAAGCTAAGCACTTCTCCCATTGCAAGAAAAACCAATATAACTGGCCAAACCAAATCGATAGTTCGAAGAGAGTTGCAAAGATATCAAATCATGCATATAAGAATTCAGAGGAGATTCAAATAATATTCATAGATAAGCTGATCATAAATCCACAATTCATCGGATCTCGGCAAACACACCGTAAAAGAGTATTACATCAAATAGATCTCCAAGAACATCGAGGAGAACATGGTATTGAGAATCAAATAGAGAGAAGAAGCCATCTAGCTACTAGCTATGGACCAATAGGTCTGTGGTAAGCTACTCACGCTTCATCGAAGAGGCAATGGTGTTGATGTACAAGCCCTCTGTGATCGAATCCCCCTCTGGCAGGACACCGAAAAAGGCCCCTAGATGGGATCTCACGGGTACAGAAGGTTGCCGCAGTGGAAAAGTGGTTTCGTGGCTCTCCTAGAAGGTTTTGGGATATTTAAGAATATATAGGTGGAAGAAATAGGTCGGTGGAGTCACGAGGGGCCCACAAGGGTGGGGGCGCGCCCTACCCCCTGGGCGCGCCTCCCGACCTTGTGGACGCCTCATGGCTTTCCTGACGTGCACTCCAAGCCCTCTAGATGTCTTCTGGTCCAAGAAAAATCATCGCGAAAGTTTCATTCCGTTTGGACTCCATTTGGTATTCCTTTTCTGCAAAACTCTAAAACAAGGAAAAAATAGAAACTAGCACTGGGCTGTAGGTTAATAGGTTAGTCCCAAAAATCATATAAAATAGCATAGTAATGCATATAAAACATCCAAAACAGATAATATAATAGCATGGAACAATAAAAAATTATAGATACATTGGAGACGTATCAAGCATCCCAAGCTTAATTCATGCTCATTCTTGAGTAGGTAAATGATAAAAATAGAATTTTTGATGTGGAATGCTACCTAACATATTTATCCATGTAATTCTCTTTATTGTGGCATAAATGTTCAGATCCGTACGATTCAAAACAGAAGTTTAATATTGACATAAAAATAATAATACTTCAAGCATACTAACAAAATAATTATGTCTTCTCAAAATAACATGGCCAAAGAGAACTTATCCCTACAAAATCATATAGTCTGGCTATGCTCCATCTTCATCACACATAATATTTAATTCATGCACAACCCCGATGACAAGCCAAGCACTTGTTTCATACTTTTGACGTTTTCAAACTTTTTCAACTTTCACGCAATACATGAGCATGGGCCATGGACATAGCACTATAGGTGGAATAGATGGTGGTTGTGGAGAGGACAAAAAGAAGGAGATAGACTCACATCAACTAGGCGTAGCAACGGGCTATGGAGATTCCCATCAATAGATATCAATGTGAGTGAGTAGGGATTGCCATGCAATGGATGCATTAGAGCTATAAGTTTATGAAAGCTCAAAACGAAAATTAAGTGGTTGTGCATCCAACTTGCTTGCTCATGAAGACCTAGGGCAATTTGAGGAATCCCATAATTGGAATATACAAGCCAAGTTCTATAATGAAAATTCCCACTAGTATATGAAAGTGATATCATATGAGACTCTCTATCATGAAGATCATCGTGCTACTTTGAAGAGCAAGTGTGGTAAAAGGATAGTAACATTGCCCCTTCTCTCTTTTCTCTCAATTTTTTATTTGGGCCTTCTCTCATTTTTTTGGCCTCTTTTTTCGTCCAGAGTCCCATCCCGAATTGTGGGGGAATCATAGTCTCTATCATCCTTTCCTCACATGGGACAATGCTCTAATAATGAATATCATCACATTTTTATTTACTTACAACTCAAGGATTACAACTCAATACTTAGAACAAAATATGACTCTATATGAATGCCTCCGGCGGTGTACCGGGATGTGCAATGAATCAAGAGTGACATGTATAAAAGAATTATGAATTGTGGCTTTGCCACAAATACGATGTCAACTACATGACCATGTAAAGCAATATGACAATAATGAAGTGTGTCATAATAAACGGAATGGTGGAAAGTTGCATCGCAATATGTCTCGGAATGGCTATGGAAATGCCATAATAAGTAGGTATGGTGGCTGTTTTGAGGAAGGTAAATGGTGGGTGTATGATACTGGCGAAAGTTGCACGGTGCTAGAGAGGCTAGCACTGGCAGAAAGATGAGAGTGCATATAATCCATGGACTCAACATTAGTCAGAAAGAACTCACATACTTATTGCAAAAATCTATTAGTTATCGAAACAAAGTACTATGTGCATGCTCCTAGGGGGATAGATTGGTAGGAAAAGACCATCGCTCGTCCCCGACCGCCACTCATAAGGAAGACAATCAAAAAATAAATCATGCTCCGGCTTCATCACATAACGGTTCACCATACGTGCATGCTACGGGATTCACAAACTTTAACACAAGTATTTCTCAAATTCACAACTACTCACTAGCATGACTCTAATATCACCATCTTCATATCTCAAAACAATCATAAGGAATCAAACTTCTCATAGTATTCAATGCACTTTATATGAAAGTTTTTATTATATCCCTCTTGGATGCCTATCATATTAGGACTAATTTTATAACCAAAGAAAATTACCATGCTGTTTTAAGGACTCTCAAAATAATATAAGTGAAGTACATGAGTTCATCAATTTCTATAAAATAGCATATAAGTGAAGCACTAGAGCAAAATTATCTAGCTCAAAAGATATAAGTGAAGCACATAGAGTATTCTAATAAATCACGATTCATGCGTGTCTCTCTCAAAAGGTGTGTACAGCAAGGATGATTGTGGCAAACTAGAAAGCAAAGACTCAAATCAGACAAGACGCTCCAAGCAAAACACATATCATGTGGTAAAATAAAAATATAGCCTCAAGTAAAGTTATCGATAGACGAAGACGAAAGAGGGGATGCCTTCCCGGGGCATCCCCAAGCTTAGGCTCTTGGTATCCTTGAATATTACCTTGGGGTGCCTTGGGCATCCCTAAGCTAAGGCTCTTGCCACTACTTATTCGATAGTCCATCAAATCCTTACCCAAAACTTGAAAACTTCACAACACAAAACTCAACAGAAAATCTCGTAAGCTTCGTTAGTATAAGAAAATAAATCACCACTTTTGGTACTGTTGTCAACTCATTCTTTATTTATATTGGTGTAATATCTACTTTATTCCAACTTTTCCATGGTTCATACCCCCCGATACTAGCCATAGTTTCATCAAAATAAGCAAACAACACGCGAAAAACAGAATCTGTCAAAAACAGAATAGCCTATAGTAATCTAGATATTTCGCATACTTATGTAACTCCAAAAATTCTGAAAAATTAGGAAAACAGGGGGAATTTGTATATTAATATACTGTAAAAACTTCAGGATTTTATCACGCTTCTGTGATTTTAAACAATTATGGGACTGAGCGCAAAAGTTTCTGTTTTTTTAGCAAGATCAAATTAACTATTACCTTAAGCTATCCCAAAGGTCTTACTTGGCACAAACACTAACTAAAACACAAAACCACATATAACCAGAGGCTAGATGAATTATTCAAAGCAAAAAAGAACCTAAAAGAAAAAACATAAAATAAAATTGGGTTGCCTCCCAACGAGCGCTATTATTTAACGTCCTTAGCTAGGCAATTTAATTCTCTTTCTTGGAAAGTGTTCCATACATTTTCTTAACAGAAATTGAAATCTAATGTTTCCTTCTTTCATATCAATAATTGGCCCAATCGTTCTAAGGTAAGGTCTACCGAGAATAATAAGACATGTAGGATTGCAATCTATATCAAAAACAGTGAAATCTACGGGCACATAATTCCTATTTGCAACAATAGGGACATCATTAATTCTTCCCATAGGTTTCTTAATAGTGGAATCTGCAAGATGAAAATTTAAGGAACAATCATCAAATTCACGGAAACCAAGCACATCACATAAAGTTTTTGTAATCGTGGAAACACTAGCACCCAAATCACACAAAGCATAGCATTCATAATCTTTAATCTTAATCGTAGGTTCCCACTCATCATAAAGTTTTCTAGGGATAGAAACTTCCAATTCAAGATTTTCTTCAAAAGATTGCATCATAGCATCAACGATATGTTTCGTAAAATCTTTGTTCTGATTATAAGCATGAGGAGAATTCAACATGGATTGCAACAAGGAAATACAATCTATTTGTCGGGGAAACGACACCTATGAGACCACGGGGGTCCCTTCTACGGTTTGGCAGGGAACAGGGGCTAAGCAAAGAGCAGATCTAGTGATCAACACCACATGTCTTTAAAGAGGTTCGGGCCACAGAGATGCGTAAAACCCTAGTCCTTCTTGATTGTGTATTGAGTGTTCTTGAACTTTGGCTCGTTGCTACGCATGCAGGTTGGGTCGAGAGGTCCAAAAAGTTGAATCCTCCTCCAGTACGTTGTGGGCCTCCTTTTATATGACCAAGGGGCTGCCTCAATGGCATACAGGAGGTGTAAAGTAGCTACAGTGCACATTCTTATCTTGGTTATCTAAGGACAAACTCATTAAATGCGTCGCTTACGTGCCCTCTAGCTTTATCGGGGCCCGGAAGAGAGCCTGTCCCATCTGTTGCCGCCCCGCCCCATCTCGACACACGTCCATGCCGATGGGGCATGCAGTGCCAAGTTGGCTAGCCAGCTGCTGTGCTGGAGAGGTGGCAGGGCTTTCACGAAGATCTGCATGCCACCACGCGGGTGCCTTCCAGGCTGACAGGTCAGCCCCCCGCACTAGAGTGGTGACTGGGCAGCTGAGTCTGGCCGCGGTCTTGCCGATGTCCCCGGCAAGGATCTTGTCGGGGCCTCATGGGCGTCCTCGACAAGGATCTTGCTGGGGCCTCGTGGGCGTCCTCGGCAGGGATCTTCCTGGCGTCTCGTCTTCTAGCCTTCACAAAGTTCTGCACGCCACTACGCGCACCCTCAGGTTCTGGTCTTAACATTCTCGATGGTGTCAGAGCTCCCAACCACAAGGGGGTGCTCTAGTTGGTGCTCTGTAAGCCGTCCCGGCAAGGACCTTGTCGGGGTCTCACAAGCCACCCCGGCAAGGATCTTGCCGGGGGTCCAACTCGTCCTCTGTTCTCTGACTTGGCTGTTTTTCTAAGTCTTATATATGTTCCCGCTCGCCCTCTTCACGCCTTGCCGTGGAGGTGGCTACGACTGCCCGTGTACAAGTATGGGGTGCTAAAGAACCCAAACTTTAGTACAACGACACTATTAAAGAACAATTATCATAATTAAATTCCTTGAAATCCAAAAGAGTGGGTTTATGGCTACTTAAAGTTTTGACCTCTCCAATCCCACTTTTATCAATTTTTGCATCAAGATCTAAAAACTCTGAATCATTGGGACGCCTTTTAACTAAAGTTGACTCATCTCCAGTCCCATCTTTATCAAGATTTACATTGGAAAGCAAAGATTCAATATGAGTCACATCAATCACTTTAAGGTCTTCATCATTATTGAAAGCCTCTGGTTTGGCGGCCATTTTGTTTACTAAAGTAGCTTGTTTATCAGAAATTTGACCTACTAAATTTTCAAGATGCGCAAACTGAGGTCTCAAACCATAAAATTCCTTAGACATATCATCAAGCTCTTTATTCATGTATTCCATAAAAAGTTTCTGCTCCTTGAGCTCATTTTTAAAGAAATTGTTATGCTCAAATTTCAAAGACGCGAAGCTTCTAACATTATTTTCAATTTTGTCTAGCCTCCTAAGGTGAGGGTCAATGTCTTTTGTAGGAATCATTGCAAAAAATCAAGCAATCCAACCACACGAGCACACAAGAAGCAAACGAAGAAGGCGAACGAAAGAGGGGCGAAGAAAAGGCAAATCTTTTCAAAAATCATTTTAGAAGTGGGGGAGAGGAAGGCGAATGGAAAATAATGTAATGCAAGAGATGAGAGTTTATGAAGGGTACTTGGTATGTCTTGGCTTGATGTAGATCTCCCCGACAACGGCGCTAATGTCTACTAAGCAACCTTCTTCTTGTAGACGTTGTTGGGCCTCCAAGTGCAGAGGTTTGTAGGACAGTAGCAAATTTCCCTCAAGTGGATGACCTAAGGTTTATCAATCCGTGGAGGCGTAGGTCGAAGATCGTCTCTTTCAAACAACCCTGCAACCAAATAACAAAGAGTCTCTTGTGTCCCCAACACACCCAATACAATGGTAAATTGTATAGGTGCACTCATTCGGCGAAGAGATGGTGATACAAGTGCAATAGGGATGGTAGATATAGGTTTTGTAATATGAAAATATAAAAACAGCAAGGTAACTAATGATAAAAGTGAGCGTAAACAGTATTGCAATGTGTAGAAACAAGGCCTAGGGTTCATACTTTCACTAGTGCAAGTTCTTTCAACAATAATAACATAACTGGATCATATAACTATCCCTCAACATGCAACAAAGAGTCACTCCAAAGTCACTAATAGAGGAGAACAAACGAAGAGATCATGGTAGGGTACGAAACCACCTCAAAGTTATTCTTTCGGATCGATCTTATTCAAGAGTTCGTACTAGAATAACACCTTAAGACACATATCAACCAAAACCCTAATGTCACCTAGATACTCCAATGTCACCTCAAGTATCCGTGGGTATGATTATACGATATGCATCACAAAATCTCAGATTCATCTATTCAACCAACACAAAAGTACTTCAAAGAGTGTCCCAAAGTTTCTACTGGAGATCAAGACGAAAACGTGTGCCAACCCCTATGCATAGGTTCACGGGCGGAACCCGCAAGTTGATCACCAAAACATACATCAAGTGGATCAATAGAATACCCCATTGTCACCACGGGTATCCCACGCAAGACATACATCAAGTGTTCTCAAATCCTTAAAGACTCAATCAGATAAGATTACTTCAAAAGAAAACTCAATCCATTACAAGAGAGTAGAGGGGGAGAAACATCATAAGATCCAACTATAATAGCAAAGCTCGTGATACATCAAGATCATATCACCTCAAGAACACGAGAGAGAGAGAGAGAGAGAGAGAGAGAGAGAGAGAGATCAAACACATAACTACTGGTACATACCCTCAGCCCCGAGGGTGAACTACTCCCTCCTAGTCATGGAGAGCGTCGGGATGATGATGATGGCCACCGGTGAGGAATCCCCCCCTCTGGCAGGGTGCCGGAACAGGGTCCCGATTGGTTTTTGGTGGCTACAGAGGCTTGCGGCGGTGGAAATCCCGATCTATTCTATTCTCCGAAGGGTATATTGGTATATATAAGAGGAAGAAATATGTCAAGGGAGCCACGAGGGGCCCACGAGGGTGGAGGGCGTGCCCAGGGGGGTGGGCGCGCTCCCCTGCCTCGTGCCTTCCTCGTTGATTCCCTGACGTGCACTCCAAGTCCCCTGGATTGCTTCCGTTGCAAAAATAACTTTCCCGAAGGTTTCATTCCGTTTGGACTCCGTTTGATATTCCTTTTTTGCGAAACACTCTAACAAGGGAAAAAACAGAAACTGGCACTGGGCTCTTGGTCAATAGGTTAGTCCCAAAAGTAATATAAAATTGCATAGTAAAGCCCATTAAACATCCAAGATGGATAATATAATAGCATGAATACTTCATAAATTATAGATATGTTGGAGACGTATCAGCATCCCCAAGCTTAATTCCTGCTCGTCCTCGAGTAGGTAAATGATAAAAGAAAGAATTTATGAAGTGTGGGTCGGCATTCTGGGAACGGGGGTCCCCAGACTTGCCTTCCTGTGGCCCACAGCATGGCTAAGCAGTAGGCCGTACGGCCCATCTTCATCAACAAGGCATCCAAGACCCTCGTGAGGGTCCAAGCCTCGCAAGGCGGATGACACAAGACCTCCTCTGGAGTGGCCTAGCCAGGCAGGCTCACGAGGAGCAGAGATATCAAGGCAGGGCAAACCTCACGAGGCTCTCGTGACGTGAGCCATGATGAACGGTGCCAGGCGGGTGCCAGGCGGGCGCTGGTGCGCACAGCGTCCCCATTTCCTCTTTGGTGCTAAGGAGGCCAGCGCAGACGAAGAGTACCGAGGCATCAGGCGAAGGTTGCCATATTGGTGCAACGAGACCAAGACCAGGAGGACGGCAAGGCGGAGGTCATCGTGGAGCCCAAGACGTCGTCACCCCAGAGCTTTTCGCAGGCGAAGACCGCTTTTGTCAGGATAGCTTGTACTAGCTGTCCCCCTTCAAATTTGCCCGCCGTTTTTGGCTCCCTTCCCGCTCGATATTTGGGAAGAGGACCAGGGCCTCTATAGATAGGACTAGCCACCACAGTAGGGGGCAACTGATCACAAACAGAGGGATTCACGCCACAAGTTCATACGCACAAGAACACCTCAACCTCAGGAGGCTGTTCTTCCCTTGTACTGTTCATCATCAGCCCGGGAGGCAATCCACCACCACCACACTGGAGTAGGGTATTACACCACATCGGTGGCCCGAACCAATATAAACCCTGTGTCTCTCTGTGTTGCGAGTTCGTCGAGTTCGTCCGCAAGATCCTAGCGAGCCAGAGCATAGATCGGTAGGAGGGAAAGACTTCGCGTGCACCCCAGTGTTCGAACCTTAAGGGGCTGCCAAGAAATCCCGCGGCCGCGAGAAGCTGCACCGGCGCTCCCCGCGCTGCCTCGTCAAGACCGCGTGCCGCGTGCGGTGTCACAGCGTGCACCTCGCCAAGATCAAGCTCCGCCTCGGAAGCGGGCCCCGGCGACCACGGCCGGCTGCCGCGCCTTCACCCCCGAACTGCGTAGCGTCGCCTGGCCAGGCAAGTTCAAGCCAGACCTGCCTCCTAGCTACAATGGCACCGCCGACCCCACGGAGTTCCTGTAGATCTACGAGATGAGCATCGAAGCGGCCAGTGGCGATGAAAAAGTCATGGCGAACTGGTTTCCCATGGCTCTCAAGGATGGGGCCCCCTCCTGGGTCCTGAACCTGCAGCACGGCTCGATCTCCTTCTGGGACGAGCTGCACGACTGCTTTGTTGCCAACTTCCAGGGCACTCGCGACCGCCCACCGGCCGCGGGTGACCTTTGCCGCATCAAGAAACAGCCAGGAGAAACCCTCCAGAAGTACATCCAGCGCTTCAACAACACCGCCTCAAGATCCCCAAGGTCACGGACGAAGCCATCATCTCCGTGTTCTAAGACAGCGTCCATGACGTCAAGATGAAGGAAGAGCTTGCTATCCACGAGGAGCTTTGCACATCTCAAGAGCTGTTCAACCTGGCGACCAAGTGCGCAAGAGCCGAGGAGAGGTGCCTCTCTCTCCTTGAGCTACCAGCTACCGGGGTGGAGGAGAAGAAGGCCAAGGCCAAGGACGTGAAGCGCAAAGAAGCAGTAGTGCTCGCAGCGGAGCCCGACACCAAGCGAGGCAGAGATCAGCCTGAGTCATCCAAGAACGGCCGACCGTTCTGCGCCTTCCACAACCTGAACACCCACAACACCAGCGACTGCCAAGAACTCAGAGCCATACGAGAAGGACGCTATGGTCGACGCCCCGAGCGCAACGACCGGGGCTACGGCCGCGGAGGAGGACGCGGAGGCGGACGCTGGGAAGACCGTGGCCCATGCCAGGAGTGGCGTGACCGGCCTCGTCAGGATCGCTGGCAGGACCAACCTTGCGAGGGCGCCTGGAGGGACCCGCCTCGTGAGGAATGCCCCCAGGGCAATGCCGGTCTTCCCCCGCTGCTGCCACCAAGAAGGAACGACGACCACCACCAGGATGAGGGGGCTGGAGGCTTTCCAGGAGCCGCGTGCTATCGCTTGCATCTTGGGCGGCGCACAGGCCCCAGCCTCTCAGCACATCTTCAAACAGTTGGCTCGCGAGGTGAACGCGGTGCTCCCCAAGCTCGAGGCCACGCGCCCGCTCAGGTGGTCCAAGTGCACCATCACCTTCAACTCGGCAGACCAGCTCAAGTGCGCAGCCACCGCTAGCGCACTCCCTATGTTGTGCTCCCCAGTAATCAGAAATGTGCAAGTCACCAAGACTCTCATCGACGGCGGCGCAGGGCTCAACGTCCTATCCGTCGACACGTTCGACAACCTTCAAGTGCCCTATGAGTAGCTCCAGCCAACCAAGCCTTTCTCAGGAGTGACCGATGGTTCCACCACACCGATAGGGCAAGTCCGCCTGCCTATCACCTTCGGGGAGTGCAAGAACTACCGTACCGAGCTCATCGACCTTGACGTCGCGCACATCCACCTGCCGTACAATGCCATCCTCGGGTATCCAGCCCTGGCCAAGTTCATGGCAGTCACTCACCACGGCTACAACGTTCTTAAGATGCCAGGAAGCGAGGGAATCATCACAGTCCCATGTGAAGAGAGGGATGCGTTGTGCTCCCTTGAGCGCACTTTCACAACCGCAGCAATCGACGACCCAGACAGCAGAAGTGAAGGCCCTCGGGAAACCATCCCCAAGAAGAAGCTGCCACGCCGTGCAGGACCCCAAGAAGATGGAGTCGCGTCAGGAGCTTCGTCAGGATCAGCGCCCGCTCCAGGGGAGCCTCCCTCCACCGCATAGGAAAGCGCGCCCGGTGCCCTCCTCAGGCAGGGCTCGGGGGCTCTCTCCTGGAGAGCCTCAGACCTTGCCAACCTCACAAGGGAGGCGCTTGGGCACCACTTGGAAGCGTGCTTCACGGCACACCTTCCTCAGGAGAGCATAGGGCAAGGAGTGCCCAACACCCAGGATTTCATCACCAAGACCACTCAGGAACTGCAAGAAGCAAAAGCCATGCGCGGCCACAGCCGCTCACAAGGCGCAGCTCCCCATCAAGGTGAGGATGCGGGTTGCGTGTCTGCATCGACGTCCCAGGGCTCAATAGGGCCGCATCTCAAGAGCACTTCTGGCCATCACATGTGGGCCGCTGTGAGGGCCCACCACACAGCTACGTTCGCATGCCCTTCGGCTTGCCTAGCGTAGCGTCGGCCTATCAGCGCAACATGCGGCAGGTCCTGGCGACTCAAGAGGCCAGGGATCCACGCTGTTCTAGAGGAGATGGAGGCGGCCTTCAGGGAACCTCCTGAGCCCCCAGAGCCTCCCGAGGCTTAGGGTCCCGGTGGCTCATGAGGAGCCATTCCTTCAGCGCGTGGCTTCAGCTGCACCAACTCTACTTCGTCTACAGAACCAGGTGACATCTTCCAAGTTCGTTTAAGCTGGGAGCGCCCCTCAGGCTGCATTATTCCCAGGCCACACGGGTCCTTCCCTGTGGCATGTATCCCTTTTGCTTAAGTCTTTAGCTTACCTTGCTGGGGGTGCCCCTCGGGCTGCATCATCCCCAGGCCGCTCGGGCCAGACCCAGTGCCATGTATCTTCCTGCATTTATCCAAGTCGATCTGCTCTTTATGCCTAACCTACCAACGGCTATCGCCTGCTTGATCATCGCCTCCCCCGGGGCCTTCGTACAGGCACGGCGCTGGTGCATGGGTCCGTCCCTGCCACGACCGACAAATCCGAGTGGTCGAGCTCTGGCTCGCGGCACGCGCCGTGCACGTCACCTCACCAGGCCCTCGGTGCCTTTGCCTCACCCAGAGCAACCAGTGGCAGGCTAACAGCTGTAACAGTCAACCATGTTTCTTCTTGTGACTGTTCACAGGGGTCCCGAGGAAAGGATAGCAGACTGCACCGCGAGTCTCCTTTTCCCTCGTGCGATTCGCTTGCGTGTTAAAAGGGGGGCTCCTGAGCATCGTGACTCAGGAGCTCTTACTGGCTCTCCAGCCCTCACCCATTGGCCTTGACCATGGCATCGTGACTTGGCATACCAGCGGCGGCTGAGCTCGCTAGAGGGCCAGGACCTGAGGACGTAGAGCACTAAGGAGAGCATGAGAGGGGGAAACTTGTATGGGCCGACCTGGCTATGCCGCACGAATTGGCGCGCATCCCTAACACGACATTAGGAATCACCACGAAGTCAGCAAGATAAGTTTCGCCCTAAGATCGGCTAAAATATCTGAGCCTAGTGGTCACTTACTCCGTGCCGCAGCTCCGTTGTGGCCAAGTCTTTTTCCTTTCTTGTCTTACCATGGCTGCTTGAGTGCTAAGGGGGACCTCCTGAGCATCACGCCTCAGGGGCTCTTACTGGACCTCAGGTCGCACACCTCCTGGCCTTGACCACGGCACGCGACCTGGCATACCAATGACAGTTGTAGCCTGCCTGGGGACCGGGACCTGTCAGCGTAGAGCAACAAGGCCATCGTGAGGAATGAAAGGAGGGGCCAAGCCTTAACGGGACATGCACTCACCAAGTTTTCATAATAAGGAAGATAAGCACCAAAGGCATTACAAACCCTTACATGCCCCCACGGGGTGGTTCATGATCCTTCGCAGGAAACAAAAGCTGATACTAAGGAGAATCCTATCTACACCATCCCGTGGCGGACGCCATCATCAACAGTGGGCCACGGGAGGCCAGCGCCAACCCCATCCAGATCAGCGGCGGCGGCGGCGGCCGGACGCCGCAGCCCTGCTCCGAGCGTGGCGAAAGCTCGGGGGAACGTAGCTGTCGTCGCTTGTCTCCGGAGTCTCGTAAAGCTCGGGAGAGCTGCCGGACTCCCAAGAACTGCTGCTGCTATTTGAGTAGCTGCGGCGGGGCGCGCGTCGGCTTGGCTCTCCTCTCCAGGGCAACACTCCAGGCGGCGGCCCTCGGCTTCGAAGAACTTGAAGGAGAGCATGAAGGCACCGTCGTACTCGAAGTGGATCGCGAGGGCTCCCCTCGCACGACAAACCCGCGCGATCTCGCCCCAGCCGCGAGTCATGAAGATCTTGCCGGAGGGAACCACTTCGATCTCCGCTCCGGTCGTCGGAGTGCTGCAGTCAGCATGCTACAGCCAGAGCTCGAGCGGCCCCCTCGGCGGCATCACATCGGAGAAGAACCGCGGGAAGCGGATCCAGGAGCTTGGTGGCATTGGCGCCCACAGCACAAACTCGCGCGAGGAGTCAGCGGCGTGGACCCCAGGGGCAACGGCACGCGGCGCCATGGCGCGGCGACCTTGGTCGTGGCGTGGGCGCCGTTGCTCGTCGCTCCTACCCCCCGATCCCTCATATCGGGCATACAAGGGTAGCGGGTACCCCGGCGGAGGCCGCTCGCACCAAGACCTCGTCACCGCTTGCGTCGCTGCTTCGTCACGGCGATGGATTGACCTTTTCTTCGGCGGAAGTGGCCCCGGATCGTCATGAGGAGCTTTTCCTTTCTCCTCGCCGGAAAACCTTCTGATGGGCGCCATTGATTTCAGCAGTGGAGCAAGGAGGAAGAAACGAGCAAGCGAGGAGAGATGGGCAACGGGGGATCCGCCCCTCTCCCCATTTATGGCAAGAGAAGGCCAACCGGCGTCTCCCACGATCGCAGGTAATGATTGTTTTCCTTGCATGTCACAGGGACTTGTCAAGTCATGCAGTTGCAGAGGCAGCATCGAGAAGCGGAGACATTCACGTCCAATCAACCGCCACGCGTCGACCGAGGCCGCAGGCTTTTGGGGCCCGTGGTGCTCCGAACTTGACCCTTGGCTTCGCCGCGAAGCCAAGCCCGAGCGCACCTTGGGCCCGGGGGCTACTATCGGCGTTCTGGGAACGGGGGTCCCCAGACTTGCCTGCCTGCGGCCCACAGTGTGGCTAAGCAGCAGGCCGTACGGCCCATCTTCATCAACAAGACATCAAAGACCCTCACGAGGGTCCAAGCCTCGCGAGGCGGACGACGCAAGACCTCCTCTGGAGTGGCCTAGCCAGGCAGGCTCACGAGGAGCGGAGATATCAAGGCGGAGCAAACCTCACGAGGCTCTCGTGACGTGAGCCATGACGAACGGTGCCATGCGGGTGCCAGGAGGGCGCCGGTGTGTGCAGCGTCCCCATTTCCTCTTTGGTGCTAAGGAGGCCAGCGCAGACGAAGAGTACCGAGGCATCAGGACAAGGTTGCCATATTGGTGCAATGAGACCAAGACCAGGAGGACGACAAGGCGGAGGTCATCATGGAGCCCAAGACGGCGTCACCCCAGAGCTTTTCGCAGGCGAAGACCGCTTTTGTCGGGATAGCTTGTACTAGCTGTCCCCCTTCAAATTTGCCCGCCGTTGTTGGCTCCCTTCCCGCTCAATATTTGGGAAGAGGACCAGGGCCTCTATAGATAGGAATAGCCACCACAGTAGGGGGCAACTGATCCCAAACAGAGGGATTCACGCCACAAGTTCATACGCACAAGAACACCTCAACCTCAGGATGCTGTTCTTCCCTTGTACTATTCATCATCAGCCCGAGAGGCAATCCACCACCACCACACTGGAGTAGGGTATTACACCACATCGATGGCCCAAAACAATATAAACCCTGTGTCTCTCTGTGTTGCGAGTTCGTCGAGTTCGTCCGCAAGATCCTAGCGAGCCAAAGCGTAGATCGGTAGGAGGGAAAGACTTCGCGCGCACCGCAGTGTTCGAACCTTAAGGGTTTGCCGGAACCCCACATCCGACAGTGTGAATGCTAGCAGGTGCATAAGTTTGATCAATGATAATTTCAATCACCTTTTCTAGCATCATTGTATATCATAACAGTAGCTCAACTCATAGAACTTCTCATGATCAAGTAACAAGCTGTTCACAAATTAAAGTATAGATCATAAACTTTCTTGAAAACTAACAAACCGTGTTATTAGTCATCAAAAAATTGCAATTCATCTTATTTCAGGAAGAGTCTATGTCAGAGCTTTGATTCCGCAAACTTCACATACTCAACTATCATTTAGTCTTCCATGATTTCTACCACTCAAAGGATATTTTTAGAACAAATAGCATTCATCAAACACAGAGAAAGATAGGGGCTTAACGTTTCGCCTCCCAACCTTTTACCTCAAGCGTAATGTCAACAGTAATAATTCATGCTCAAATATATTTGAATGGCCATATATGCTTAGATCTTTCCATCACATGATGCTTGCCAACTAAAGAGTAGGTTGGAATGAGAAGGAATACTATTGACTCTTGCATAAGAGTAAAAGAAGGCCCTTCACAGAGGGAAGCAGGGATTTGCAGAGGTGCCAGAGCTCGAAGCAAAAACAGAGATGAAAATAATTTTGAGAGGTATGCTTTCATTGTCAACATAGCGACCAAGAGTTCCCAATATCTTCCATACTACATACATTATAGGCGGTTCCCACGCAGAAAGGTAAAGATTTTTACTCCCCCTCCACCAACATTCACACTCCACGGCTTGTATGAAACAACAGGTGCCATCCAACTTTCAACAATCCTGGGGGAGTTTTGTTTAAATTATTTGCGAATTTGTTTTTGATCATTTGATCATAGGACTGGGCATCCCGGTTACCAGCCATTTTCTCGTGAATGATGAGCGGAGTCCACTCATCGTGAGAATAACCCACCTAGCATGGAAGATACTGACAGCCCCTAGTCGCTACATGAGCGATTCCGGTATACAAAACAGATTATTATTTGAAGGTTTAGAGTATGGCACATGCAAATTTACTTGGAATGGTAGGTAAATAACGCATATAGGTAGATATGGTGGACACTCATGAAAGAAACTTGGTTCAAGGAATTTGGATGCACAAGCAGTATTCCCGCTTAGTACAGATATTTTGGCTAGCAAAGGATTCTAAATAGCAAGCACCACATGTTAGAGGATCCATAACAATATAACTTCTATACAAATATACCCAAGCATAACTCATTATGTTGTCTTCCTTGTCCAACTTCAACTAATTTGCTCAGGTTTGAAAATAATTAATGGGGATCATAATCATAGAAGATGTCCAAGATAGTATTATATGTGAAATCTCTCTTCCTTCAATATTCTTTCATGAATTTTTGAAGTGACTAATACAACGTTTGCTAACCTTCAATAAATTTACCACCTCTACTTCTTATATGTAAAGTCATTACTCCCCATGGGATAAGCATATGAAACAAATATAATTTCAGATTATGATATTCAATTCATTCAACCATTTACTCATACGATATAAGTGAAGCACACGAGTAAATGACAAACTACTCCAAAAAGATATAAGTGAAGATCAATGAGTAGTTAAATAATTATGTAGCTATGTGAGGAATCTCTCTCATTTAAGAATTTCAGATCTTGGTATTTAATTCAAACAGCAAGCAAGGCTAAATAAAATAAAATGACACTCCAAGCAAAACACATATCATGTGGTGAATAAAAATATAGCTTCAAGTAAAGTTACCGATGAACGAAGACGAAAGAGGGGATGCCGTCTGGGGCATCCCCAAGCTTAGGCTCTTGGTTGTCCTTGAATATTACCTTGGGGTGCCTTGGGCATCCCCAATCTTAAGCTCTTTCCACTCCTTATTCCATAGTCCATCGAATCTTTCCCCAGAACTTGAAAACTTCACAACACAAAACTCAACGGAAAACTTGTAAGCTCCGTTAGCGAAAGAAAACAAAAAACCACTTCAAGGTACTGTAATGAACTCATTCTTTATTTATATTGGTGTTAAACCTACTGTATTCCAACTTCTCTATGGTTTATAAACTATTTTACTAGCCATAGAGTCATCAAAATAAGAAAACAACACACAAAAACAGAATCTGTCAAAAACAGAACAGTCTGTAGTAATCTGTAACTAACGCAAGCTTCTGTAACTCCAACAATTCTAAAATAAATTAGTGGACCTGAGTAATTTATCTAGTAATCATCTGCAAAAAGAATCAACTAAATAGCACTCTCCAGTAAAAAGTTTTAGCTAATCTCGTGAGCGCTAAAGTTTCTGTTTTTTACAGCATGATCATAAAGACTTCACCCTAGTCTTCCCAAAGTGTCTACTTGGCACAAACACTAATTAAAACATAAAACCACATCTAAACAGAAGCTAGATGGTTTATTTATTACTAAACAGAACCAAAAAGCAAGAAACTAAAATAAAATTGGGTTGCCTCCCAACAAGCGCTAACGTTTAACGCCCCTAGCTAGGCATGACGATTTCAATGATGCTCACATGAAAGATAAGAATTGAAACATAAAGAGATCATCATGAAGAATATGACTAGCACATTTAAGTCTAACCCACTTCCTATGCATAGGGATTCTGTGAGCAAACAACTTATGGGAACAATAATCAACTAGCATAGGAAGGTAAAACAAGCATAACTTCAAAACTTTAAGCACATAGAGAGGAAACTTGATATTATTGCAATTCCTACAAGCATATATTTCTCCCTCATAATAATTTTCAGTAGCATCATGAATTAATTCAACAATATAACCAGCACCTAAAGCATCCTTTTCATGATCTACAAGCATAGAAAATTTACTACTCTCCACACAAGCAAAATTATTCTCATTCGGAATAGTGGGAGTATCATAAGAGACTTGAATACTATAAATTGTTTCCAGATTAAAAGAGTAATGTTCAGAAAAAGGGTAATCATAATCATGACAAGTTTTATAAATATAATCATCACTACTTTTTATAGCAAAAGTTTCGTCACAATAATCATCTGTAACGCCCCGGATTCGATGCGCCAGGTGTCCGTCAGTTATTCGTCGTCTTTGCCATGTCATGTGCTTGCGTGTTGCACTTTGCCATGTCATCATATGCATTTCATATCATGTCGTCAGGTGCATTTCATTTTGCATACGTGTTCGTCTCATGCATCCGAGCATTTTCCCGTTGTCCGCTTTTGCAATCCGCACTCCTATGTCTCCGGCGCCCTTTTACCTCTTTTCGTGTGCGGGTGTTAAACGGTCTCGAATGGACCGAGGTTTGTCAAGCGGCCTTCAGATAGCACCGTAGACCGCCTGTCAAGTTTCGGATCATTTGGAGGTCGTTTGGTACTCCAACGGTTAACCGGGTAACCGCAAAGCCTCTTTTGTATTGCAGCCCAACACCCCCTCCAAAGTGGCCCAAAACCCAGGAAACTCCCCTCCATGCTCTCGGTCGTTCGATCACGATCGCGTGGCTGAAAACCGCACCTCATTTGGACTCTCCTAGCTCCCCCTACCTATAAATATGTGCTCGTCCCGAAAATTCGCAGTCCAAACCCTAGTCTAGCTCCTCCCGCAGCCACCGGACGCGTCCGCACCCCGACGGACATGTCCGCCGTCCAGCCGCCACGTCGCCCGGGCCAATCGGCGCTCGCCACGTCACCCAGCCACCTCCCGCCTCCAATCCCGCCTCGCCACGCTGGCGCCAGCACCACATCGCTGCTGCCCGCTTTGGCCAGGGCAAGCCCGCCGAGCCCATCGGGCCCGGTCTCCGCCGCCTGCTTCGGCGAAGGCGCCCAAGGCCGCCCGCCGGCCTTCCTCCGGCCGGGCGAAGCTCGCGGAGCCCGCCAGCGCCCGCCGCCGTCGAAGCTCCTCCGGCGCCTCCCTCCGCCGCGCCAGGTGCGCCCGCACCCGCCGTCGACTCCCGACTCAGCGCACAGGCAAGGCCGCGCTTTGGCTCCGTCCCCGGCAAGCCACGCTGTCGCCCGGCACCCTTGCCCGACCCCGCCGGCCCCGCCATGGCCGGCGAGCCGGAGCTCCTCCCCGTCCGGCCCCGCCCTTCTCCGGCCTCCTCCCGGTCCTTCCTCCTCACTCCGGCCACCGTCGCCTCTTCTCCGGTGAAGATCCGGCGAGATCCGGCCTTCCTCGTAAACCGTGCCAAGGGTTGACTTCCCCCCCCTCTAAAATTCATCCAAGTCCCGAGCATTTTTGATATTTTGTGCCATTTTCATTGCATCATATCTCTGTTATCGTTGCTCCGTTTCATGCGTGTAATATGTCAAAATGTTCTTCTCGAAGAGTAGATCATTTCATATCATTGCATCATTTTCATTTGAGCTCATCTTGATGCCCGAAATGCTGTTGGAAGAGTGCTATGTGATGTTAGTTTCTGATTTTTATCAGAACATGCACTTTTGTCATTTTTGCCATGATTGATGTGTGCATCCTATGGACTTGAGTCCTACATGTGTTTTGTAATATGCCATGTCTTCTTTAAAGTGGTGCTTGCCATGTATTTTTGTGATCTATGTGGTGACTAGCACAAGCATGCAAACTAGGTGTCTTGATGTTGCTGATTTCAGCCCTGTTTTGCTGATATTTTGATGCCATGTTAACTTGATGCTACCAAGAGATCCATGCATATTTTGAGATACTTCAGTAAGGATGTTTTGTAAAGAATGTCTTGATCTATCCATCCATGCCCTTGTTTGCAATTATGGAGTGCCATAGCTTGAGTCAATCTAGCTCTACTTTTGCTTCAAAATGTTCCTGGCAGATTGTTTACCTGTTATTCAATTTTGCCAAGGTTGTTGTGGTTGATCCTTGCATGCTATGATGTTGTTCTTGCCATGTATAGCTTCTATGCCATGTCTTCTTACTGTTGGTTGCCTTGCCATGCCATTTATTGCTCTGTGGTGAGTGGCTCAAGCTCACCAACATGCCTACTTATTGTTGTTCCTGCCATGTTCAAATCTGTAACATAACTTGCTATGTTTACATGGGTGCCATCATATTTTCTGATCCTTTTTGGCTCATGGTCAGTAAGGGATTTTTGTTCTATGCAATTAGTAGGTTCATGCCATGCCTTTGTTTGCCATGTTAAGTTCCTGTAACATGTTGTTTCATAGCTCTAAACATTGCAACCTGATGTTATTTCTGCCAATGCCTGAAACTGTTATTAGTTGCAATCTTGCCATGTCATTTTGAGCATGTTCTAGTGATTTCTGGAGATAGCTCAGTGATCATGTTTTGTAATGCTTTACCTGTACATCATGCCCATGCCTTTTGTTATTATGTTAAGATGTTGTAGCATGTTGTTTTGATGCTTGCAATATGCCTAGTTGCTGTTTTGGACAGATTGTTGTCATATCTTGTATAGGGTGTATGTGTTGAACCGTTGCTCCGTTTTGAGTGTGCTCTATATGAAACTTGCTTGATTGTGCATGTAGTTTCATATTATCATGTTGCATCCTTGTTTTGAGGTGTTTGCTTGATGTTTGCATGCATTTTGCATCAATGCCATGTTTAACTTGTTTTGCTCATATCTTCTAGGCCGTAGCTCCGAATCTAATGAACTTTATATGTAACTTGACTAGAATTTCGTGTAGATCATCGTGGTGCATCTTAAATTTCTGTTTAACAACTTGAACATACAGTTAGTCAGATCTGGACCAATTTCGAAATATGCATATGAGGACTTACCGGAATTGTTATATGTTGGTTCCGGCCTCATTTAAACTTGCTTTGATGTGTTGCTCTTGTTTGCATCATCTCTTGCCATGAGTAGCTTCATGTAGCTTTGTCATGCATCATTCTTGGTTGTGCATCATGCCTTGTTCATGTGTGGTGTGTTTACTAAGTTGTATGCTTCTTCTTGTTAGTTCCTGTTTCGTTGCGATCGTGAGGATTCGTTCGTCTACGCTTGGTTCGGCTTCATCCGTTCGTCTTCTTCATGGACTCGTTCTTCTTCCTTGCGGGATTTCAGGCAAGATGACCGCTACCCTGGATCTCACTACTATCATTGCTATGCTAGTTGCTTCGTTCTTTCGCTATGCTACGCTACCTATCACTTGTTCCTCAAGCCATCCCAAATTGCCATGTCAGCCTCTAACCTTTTGTCACCCTTCCTAGCAAACCGTTGTTTGGCTATGTTACCGCTTTGCTCAGCCCCTCTTATATCGTTGTTAGTTGCAGGTGAAGATGAAGTTTGTTCCTTGTTGGAACATGGAGATGTTGTTCCTTGTTGGAACATGTTTACTTGTTGGGATATCACAATATATCTTATTTAATTAATGCATCTATATACTTGGTAAAGGGTGGAAGGCTCGGCCTTATGCCTGGTGTTTTGTTCCACTCTTGCCGCCCTAGTTTCCGTCATATCGGTATTATGTTCCCAGATTTTGCGTCCCTAACGCGGTCGAGGCCCAACATTGGTTTTACATTTGCCTCACCTAGCCTTTTTCCCTTGGGAGTCGCGTATCCCGAGGGTCATCTTTATTTACCCCCCGGCCGGTGCTTGTCTAAGCGTTGGTCCAAACTAGAGCACCGTATGGGACCATCCCTTGGCAACTTGGGTTACGCCGGTACTGTGACGCTTAGCTTATCCGGTCGTGGCTCGAGACGAGATCTGCGGCTACTATCGTGGGTGTCGGCACGCCGGGAGGTCTTGCTGGTCTTGTTTTATTCTGTCGAAATGTCTTGTAGCCGGATTTCGAGACTGATCGGGCTTCCCGGGAGAAGGTCTATTCTTCGATTGATCGCGAGAGCTTATCATGGGCTATGTTGGGACACCCTGCAGGTTTGAACTTTCGAGAGCCGTGCTCCGCGGTTATGTGGCAGATGGGAATTTGTTAATATCCGGTTGTAGTAAACTTGAAGTTGATCTTAATTAAAATACACCAACCGTATGCGAATCGTGAGTGTCTCTTTTGGGGTTGATCGAGAGGAGAACACGGTTTCGGGTTATGTCGACGTAAGTAGGTGTTCAGGATCACTTCTTGATCATTACTAGTTGACGACCGTTCCTTTGTTTCTCTTCTCGCCTCATTTGCGTATGTTAGCCACCATATATGCTTAGTCGCTGCTGCAACCTCACCACTTTACCCCTTCCTTTCCCATTAAGCTTTGCTAGTATTGATACCCATGGTAATGGGATTGCTGAGTCCTCGTGGCTCACAGATTACTACACCACCAGTTGCAGGTACAGGTTTGCGATGATCATGACGCGAGAGCGATGTTTGCTTGTGTTGGAGTTCTTCTTCTGCTTCTTCTTCGATCAGGGGATAGGTTCCAGGTCGGCAGCCTGGGCTAGCAGGGTGGATGTCGTTTGAGCTTCTGTTTATGTTTCATCCGTAGTCGGATGTTGTTCTTGTATATGCTGCTGATGTATTCTTGTGGCATTGTATGCCTTATGTATGTATCCCTATGTATTATGTAATGTTGATGTAATGATATCCACCTTGCAAAAGCGTTTCAATATGCGGGTCTATCCTTGGTGGGACCTTCGAGTTCCTTTTGGATAGGGTCGCATATTGGGCGTGACAAGTTGGTATCAGAGCCTCGACCGACCTTAGGAGCCCCCTTGATTGATCGTGTAGTTTGGCCGTTGTTGAGTCTAGAAGAAAACTGTTTTCTGAGTCTAGTTATATCGGAGAGTAGGAATTCTTTTTACTCCTCAGCCCCTTCGTCGCTCTGGTAAGGAATCTTGACGTAGGTGTTTTGAATTACTCCTCTCCCCATTCAAATTTTTTCTTTAGGATCACGTGGTTAGTTTTTCGTTCGTTGGGTCTCAGCTCTTTTGATCCGGTGCATCTCTCGTCAAGTTGACTCAAACCTCGTTGTCTTTTGCAAGTTCAGTCGTCAGTTCTTTCTCTCTTGACGTTGTTTTCCCTTTCCGAAGTTGTCCTTGTTTTTCCCACCCGCCCTCCCTTCTTTCTCTCGGACCGGAGTTCGTAATCGAGTATCCATCCTACTCGAGTGGAGTCTTTCCTTTCTTTCCTCAATGATTTCAACCGGTGTTTTCTCTTCAAGATATTCGTCGTTTTCCCCTTCAAGTTGCCTTTGTTTTCCCGCCCTCCCACCTTTTTCTTCCCGGAGTTCGAGTTTTCTTCCGACCATCAATTCCATTCGTGTGGAACCCCTTCAGTGTTTCCTCAATTATTTCAACCGGTGAATTATCGTCTCGTTTGAAATTCATCATCTCTTTTTCTTCTCCGGTGGTCTCAATTCAAGTTTTTCGTTGTCGATCGTATTCTTTCCCTCAGCTCAAATATTTCCCTTTGCTCGTTCCCCTCTCGCCAGTTTATCCTTCCGGAGTGCTCAAGTCATCTCAGGAGATTCGTCTGTGTTCGAATTAATTCGAGGTTGTCACTTCAGTCAAATATTTTAGTTCTTCCGGTGCATCATCTATCTGTTCAACAATCCTTTCCAACGGTGTTTTATTTTAGTGGGCCCTAACCCACAAGTCTTTTCCCAGGATCTTACCTGACTCTTCTATTTTCCCCGGAGTTATTCCCAAATTCTTTTCGGAGTTTGACGTAAGAATGAAATTCATCAGTCAGATGTCTTGTCAAGATCTATTTCAAATCATTTCATTGTTGGCTCAACCTCTTTTGCTTTTCATTCTACCGGAGTACCTCAGTTATTTTGGTGGTGTTTCTCGTCGTCCTTGAAGACCGAAGTAGAGTTTCTCTTAAATCTTGTCCGTTCTCCCGAAGATTCGTGGTTCTAGCTTCATGCTATCCTCTTGAATCATTCCATTTGTCAGAGATTCTTTTCTTCCCCATCCGGAGTATTTCAGGAGTTGCTTTTCTGTTCCGATCATCCGGAGGTCATCTTTTCGGAATATTTCTTCGTTCCAAGTTTTCAGCTTCGTTCATCTCAATATTCTTCCGGTGCTTCGTTCAAGCATTCGTTAATCAGTTCGTGATCTCTTCGTTCTCTTGCATTTTTAATTCCCTCAAGTATCTTCATGCTTTCCTAATTCTTCCCGCGATTCGTTCTCTTCTCTTCGTTCATTTTCATTTCTAACGGTGGTTCATTCAAGATTCTTTTCTTTGATTATCACACTAACCCATTCGTTCTTTTCAATTCTACCAGTGGTTCATGAAGAATTTCTCAAGTTTTGTGCTATCCCTTCTCAATCCTTTTTTTCAAGAAGAATAAGTAATATGCAAAATCCATTGCTTGTCATCAATTTAATTTGATGAAGGATAAGCATACAATAAATCTTATTCTTATTTCCTCGAAGTGTCTAATCCCCTCCTTCGGAGTTTGTTCTTGATGAATAAATTCTAGTTCTAAGTGTTTTCATCTTTTCTTTTCTGGAGTTCAATTTCCTCGGCCATCTCGTCGGAACCTCCATCTAAATCATCACAAAGCTCATCTTATTCTTTCATCCTTCATTTTACCTCATAATCCTTTTGTTACCGGAGTTCTTCGCGGTGGTTCTTCATGATTTAATTCATTCTTCAAGTGTTCATCAAGATTCTTGTCGGTGGAGTTCAAGTATCCTTTTCTTCTCGCGTCTTGAAGTGCAATTAATTCTCTGTATTCTTTTGTATTGGAGTTTTGCATTTCTTTGTTCCTCTCAGCTATTCTTTCTTTTCCGGTTGTGGTCAGCGTTCACCTCATAATTTTGAGATGTTACCCATAAGTCCACATCAAGCTTATTCCTTCGTTGTTGATTTTCTCAACAACTCCACTCAATCCTTCCTTCTAAGTTCTTTTCATTCAAATACTTTCAATTCTTCCGGAGGCATTGTGTTGTTCCTCTCGTCAACTATCGTTCCATTTTGTCAAACTCAGTTCCAACTCCTTCCATGTTTTAACCGGTGTGCTGCCTAAATCCTTTCAGTCTTATTCGTTTCTTTTCTCATTCTAACCACTCCGGTTAGAACGAGTCGTTTCATAGTCTATCTGATTCGGTGAGTTTTCGATTCTCGTCATTCTCGTCGCTCACCTCTTCTTCTCGAGTGCTCTCGATTCTTTGCTTCTTCTCTTGAGTTCGTGTTTCTCCTCATCCTTTTTCTCTTCCGTCTCGGTCCTAAGATCTCGGGACGAGATCTCTTGTTAGTGGAGGAGTGTTCTAACGCCCCGGATTCGATGCGCCAGGTGTCCGTCAGTTATTCGTCATCTTTGCCATGTCATGCGCTTGCGTGTTGCACTTTGCCATGTCATCATATGCATTTCATATCATGTCGTCAGGTGCATTTCATTTTGCATACGTGTTCGTCTCATGCATCCGAGCATTTTCCCCGTTGTCCGTTTTGCAATCCGGCACTCCTATGTCTCCCGGCGCTCCCTTTTACCTCTTTTCGTGTGCGGGTGTTAAACGGTCTCGGAATGGACCGAGGTTTGTCAAGCGGCCTTGGTATAGCACCGGTAGACCGCCTGTCAAGTTTCGGATCATTTGGAGGTCGTTTGGTACTCCAAGGGTTAACCGGGTAACCGCAAAGCCTCTTTTGTATTGCAGCCCAACACCCCCTCCAAAGTGGCCCAAAACCCAGGAAACTCCCCTCCATGCTCTCGGTCGTTCGATCACGATCGCGTGGCCGAAAACCGCACCTCATTTGGACTCTCCTAGCTCCCCCTACCTATAAATATGTGCTCCTCCCGAAAATTCGCAGTCCAAACCCTAGTCTAGCTCCTCCCGCAGCCATCGGACGCGTCCGCACCCCGCCGGACATGTCCGCCGTCCAGCCGCCACGTCGCCCGGGCCAATCGGCGCTCGCCACGTCACCTAGCCGCCTCCCGCCTCCAATCCCGCCTCGCCACGCGGGCGCCCCGCGCCACATCGCTGCTGCCCGGCCGCCTGGGTAAGCAAGCCCGCCGAGCCCATCGGGGCCGGTCTCCGCCGCCGCTCGGCCCATGCGAAGGCCGCCGCCCGCTTTTTCGCCGGCCCGCCCGGCCGGCGAAGCTCGCCGGAGCCGCCAGCCGCCGCCGCCGTCGAAGCTCCTCCGCGCCTCCTCCGCCCCGCTGGTGCGCCAGACCTCATTGCCGACTCCAGGCGGGGCGGACCGCCCTTGGCCCCGCCGTCCCGGCAGCCACGCGTCGCCCGGCACCCGCGCCGACCCCGCCGGCCCCGCCATGGCCGGGCGAGCCGAGCTTCTCCCGTCGGCCCCGCCTTCTCCGCCTCCTCCGGTCCTTCCTCCTCACTCCGCCATCGTCGCCTCTTCTCCGGTGAAGATCCGCGAGATCCGCCTTCCTCAGAACCGTGCCAAGGGTTGACTTCCCCCCCTCTAAAATTCATCCAAGTCCCGAGCATTTTTATATTTGGTGTCATTTTCATTGCATCATATCTCTGTCATCGTTGCTCCGTTTCATGCGTGTAATATGTCAAAATGTTCGTACCGAAGAGTAGATCATTTCATATCATTGCATCATTTTCATTTGAGCTCATCTTGATGCCCGAAATGCTGTTGGAAGAGTGCTATGTGATGTTAGTTTCTGATTTTTATCAGAACATGCACTTTTGTCATTTTTGCCATGATTGATGTGTGCATCCTATGGACTTGAGTCCTACATGTGTTTTGTAATATGCCATGTCTTCTTTACAGTGGTGCTTTCCATGTATTTTTGTGATCTATGTGGTGACTAGCACAAGCATGCAAACTAGGTGTCTTGATGTTGCTGATTTCAGCCCTGTTTTGCTGATATTTTGATGCCATGTTAACTTGATGCTACCAAGAGATCCATGCATATTTTGAGATACTTAAGTAAGGATGTTTTGTAAAGCATGTCTTGATCTATCCATCCATGCCCTTGTTTGCAATTATGGAGTGCCATAGCTTGAGTCAATCGAGCTCTACTTTTGCTTCAAAATGTTCCTGGCAGATTGTTTACATGTTATTCAATTTTGCCAAGGTTGTTGTGGTTGATCCTTGCATGCTATGATGTTGTTCTTGCCATTTATAGCTTCTATGCCATGTCTTCTTACTGTTGGTTGCCTTGCCATGCCATTTATTGCTCTGTGGTGAGTGGCGCAAGCTCACCAACATGCCTACTTATTGTTGTTCCTGCCATGTTCAAATCTGTAACATAACTTGCTATGTTTACATGGGTGCCATCATATTTTCTGATCCTTTTTGGCTCATGGTCAGTAAGGGATTTTTGTTCTATGCAATTAGTAGGTTCATGCCATGCCTTTGTTTGCCATGTTAAGTTCCTGTAACATGTTGTTTCATAGCTCTAAACATTGCAACCTGATGTTATTTCTGCCAATGCCTGAAACTGTTATTAGTTGCAATCTTGCCATGTCATTTTGAGCATGTTCTAGTGATTTCTGGAGATAGCTCAGTGCTCATGTTTTGTAATTCTTTACCTGTACATCATGCCCATGCCTTTTGTTATTATGTTAAGATGTTGTAGCATGTTGTTTTGATGCTTGCAATATGCCTAGTTGCTGTTTTGGACAGATTGTTGTCATATCTTGTATAGGGTGTATGTGTTGAACCGTTGCTCCGTTTTGAGTGTGCTCTATATGAAACTTGCTTGATTTTGCATGTAGTTTCATATTATCATGTTGCATCCTTGTTTTGAGGTGTTTGCTTGATGTTTGCATGCATTTTGCATCAATGCCATGTTTAACTTGTTTTGCTCATATCTTCTAGGCCGTAGCTCCGAATCTAATGAACTTTATATGTAACTTGACTAGAATTTCGTGTAGATCATCGTGGTGCATCTTAAATTGCTGTTTAACAACTTGAACATAAAGTTAGTCAGATCTGGACCAATTTCGAAATATGCATATGAGGACTTACCGGAATTGTTATATGTTGGTTCCGGCCTCATTTAAACTTGCTTTGATGTGTTGCTCTTGTTTGCATCATCTCTTGCCATGAGTAGCTTCATGTAGCTTTGTCATGCATCATTCTTGGTTGTGCATCATGCCTTGTTCATGTGTGGTGTGTTTACTATGTTGTATGCTTCTTCTTGTTAGTTCCTGTTTCGTTGCGATCGTGAGGATTCGTTCGTCTACGCTTGGTTCGGCTTCATCCGTTCGTCTTCTTCATGGACTCGTTCTTCTTCCTTGCGGGATTTCAGGCAAGATGACCGCTACCCTGGATCTCACTACTATCATTGCTATGCTAGTTGCTTCGTTCTTTCGCTATGCTGCGCTACCTATCACTTGTTCCTCAAGCCATCCCAAATTGCCATGTCAGCCTCTAACCTTTTGTCACCCTTCCTAGCCACCCGTTGTTTGGCTATGTTACCGCTTTGCTCAACCCCTCTTATAGCGTTGTTAGTTGCAGGTGAAGATGAAGTTTGTTCCTTGTTGGAACATGGAGATGTTGTTCCTTGTTGGAACATGTTTACTTGTTGGGATATCACAATATATCTTATTTAATTAATGCATCTATATACTTGGTAAAGGGTGGAAGGCTCGGCCTTATGCCTGGTGTTTTGTTCCACTCTTGCCGCCCTAGTTTCCGTCATATCGGTATTATGTTCCCGGATTTTGCGTCCCTAACGCGGTCGGGTGATTTATGGGACCCCCTTGACAGTTCGCTTTGAATAAGACTTTTCCAAAGAAGGCCCAACATTGGTTTTACATTTGCCTCACCTAGCCTTTTTCCCTTGGGAGTCGCGCATCCCGAGGGTCATCTTTATTTACCCCCCCGGGCCAGTGCTTGTCTAAGCGTTGGTCCAAACTAGAGCACCGTGCGGGACCATCCCTTGGCAACTTGGGTTACGTCGGTACCTGTACGCTTAGCTTATCCGGTCGTGGCCTGAGACGAGATACGCGCGGCTACTATCAGGGTGTCGGCACGCCGGGAGGTCTTGCTGGTCTTGTTTTATTGCTGTCGAAATGTCTTGTAGCCGGGATTCTGAGACTGATCGGGCTTCCCGGGGAGAAGGTCTATTCCTTCGATTGATCGCGAGAGCTTATCATGGGCTAAGTTGGGACACCCCTGCAGGGTTTGAACTTTCAAGAGCCGTGCCCGCGGTTATGTGGCAGATGGGAATTTGTTAATATCCGGTTGTAGTAAACTTGAAGTTGATCTTAATTAAAATACACCAACCGTGTGCATAACCGTGAGTGTCTCTTTTCGGGGTTGATCGAGAGGAGAACACGGTTTCTGGGTTATGTCTGACGTAAGTAGGTGTTCAGGATCACTTCTTGATCATTACTAGTTGACGACCGTTCCTTTGTTTCTCTTCTCGCTCTCATTTGCGTATGTTAGCCACCATATATGCTTAGTCGTTGCTGCAACCTCACCACTTTACCCCTTCCTTTCCCATTAAGCTTTGCTAGTCTTGATACCCATGGTAATGGGATTGCAGAGTCCTCGTGGCTCACAGATTACTACACCACCAGTTGCAGGTACAGGTTTGCGATGATCATGACGCGAGAGCGATGTTTGCTTGTGTTGGAGTTCTTCTTCGCTTCTTCTTTGATCGGGGATAGGTTCCGGTCGGCAGCCTGGGCTAGCAGGGTGGATGTCGTTTGAGCTTCTGTTTATGTTTCATCCGTAGTCGGATGTTGTTCTTGTATATGCTGTTGATGTATTCTTGTGGCATTGTATGCCTTATGTATGTATCCCTATGTATTATGTAATGTTGATGTAATGATATCCACCTTGCAAAAGCGTTTCAATATGCGGGTCTATCCTTGGTGGGACCTTCGAGTTCCTTTTGGATAGGGTCGCATATTGGGCGTGACATCATCATAAGTAGAAACTTTGTTCTCATCATAATCGATTGAAACCTCTTCCAAGATAGTGGACTCATCACTAAATAAAGTCATGACCTCTCCAAATCCACTTTCATAAATATTATAAGATTCAACATCCTCCAAAATAGTGGGATCATTACTTCCTAAAGTTGGCACTCTTCCAAACCCACTTTCATCAATATAATAATCATAAGTAGGAGGCATGCTATCATTATTATAAATTTGCATATCAAAACTTGGGAGACTAAAAATATCATCTTCATGAAACATAGCATCCCCAAGCTTGGGACAAACATTAATTGCATAAAATTTATTCTCAAAAACATCATCTTCGTCAAACATAGCATCCCCAAGCTTGGGCCTTTTCATATCATAAGAATAATCACTCTAATCATTAATAGTATGGATAGCACCAATAGTATAGCAATTATCATCATCACAATGAGTAGTAGGAGCAATATCATTTGGGAGGGATACCTTTCTACCTTTGCTTCTCCGTATTTTCTTTTTCTTCTTCACATCATGTGTGGGTTTAACCCTCTTTTTTGAGCTCCTTATTGATGAGATTGGTTGAATAGAAGGCTCCTCCTCGTTACCTTATTCATCATAAGAAATAATAGGAGAATATTGGGAAGTCTCTTCCCATTCATTAGTATTCTCTTCATCCTCTATTTGTTTTCTTTTCTTTATGTAATTGGCAATATAAGGATTTTCAATGCAATTCACTACACAATACATATAAATTTCCTCTAGATCAAAATCAAGAAGTTTATCACGGGCAAATACTGGAACATAGTTAGTTATACGTTTCATTTCTTCATAACCCATAAGCGAACTAAGTTCATTATGATGTGCAAGGTAAATCAAGTCATCACAATTTTTGGAAACGATTAGATCATGAAACAATTTGCATCGGATAGTTGAATGACCATGTTCATTGCAAAGTTCACAAGTACGGCTAAGAAAATTTAAATTTTCAGCACAAACATCTAGCCTTTCTTGGAACCATTTAGTTTCTAAGTACTTATGCCTCTTGCAAAATCTATCTTCCCTATTTGGTGTGTATTTGCAAACTCTATGCACTCCACAAAACTCGACATGCTTATAAGAGATATTTTCATCATGACTAGTGCAATCATCATTAGTACTATGGATATTCAAAGAGTTCATACTAACAACATTGCAATCATGCTCATCATTCAAAGATTTAGTGCCAAACATTTTAATGCATTCTTCTTCTAACACTTTGGCACAATTTTCCTTTCCATCATACTCACGAAAGATATTAAAAATATGAAGCGTATAGACAAACTCAATTCCATTTTTTTAATTTTCTTTTATAAAATAAACTAGTGATAAAACAAGAAACTAAAAGATTTGATTGCAAGATCCAAAGATATACCTTCAAGCACTCACCTCCCCGGCAACGACACCAGAAAAGAGCTTAGTTGACGGGGTGTGAGTGCCGCTTACCTAGCCTCCCCGGCAACGGCGCCAGAAAAGAGCTTTATGTCTACTATGCAGCCTTCTTCTTGTAGAAGTTGTTGGGCCTCCAAGTGCAGAGGTTTGTACGACAGTAGCAAATTTCCCTCAAGTGGATGACCTAAGGTTTATCAATCCGTGGGAGGCGTAGGTCGAAGATGGTCTCTCTCAAACAACCCTGCAACCAAATAACAAAGAGTCTCTTGTGTCCCCAACACACCCTATACAATGGTAAATTGTATAGGTACACTAGTTCGGCGAAGAGATGGTTATACAAGTGCAATAGGGATGGTAGATATAGGTTTTTGTAATCTGAAAATATAAAAACAGCAAGGTAACTAATGATAAAAGTGAGCGTAAATGGTATTGCAATGTGTAGAAACAAGGCCTAGGGTTCATACTTTCACTAGTGCAAGTTCTCTCAACAATAATAACATAACTGGCTCATATAACTATCCCTCAACATGCAACAAAGAGTCACTCCAAAGTCACTAATAGAGGAGAACAAACGAAGAGATTATGGTAGGGTACGAAACCACCTCAAAGTTATTCTTTCGGATCGATCTTATTCAAGAGTTCGTACTAGAATAACACCTTAAGACACATATCAACCAAAACCCTAATGTCACCTAGATACTCCAATGTCACCTCAAGTATGCGTGGTATGATTATACGATATGCGTCACAAAATATCAGATTCATCTATTCAACCAACACAAAAGTACTTCAAAGAGTGTCCCAAAGTTTCTACCGGAGAGTCAAGACGAAAACGTGTGCCAACCCCTATGCATAGGTTCATGGGCGGAACCCGCAAGTTGATCACCAAAACATACATCAAGTGGATCAATAGAATACCCCATTGTCACCACGGGTATCCCACGCAAGACATACATCAAGTGTTCTCAAATCCTTAAAGACTCAATCCGATACGATTACTTCAAAAGGAAAACTCAATCCATTACAAGAGAGTTGAGGGGGAGAAACATCATAAGATCCAACTATAATAGCAAAGCTCGCGATACATCAAGATCATATCACCTCAAGAACACGAGAGAGAGAGAGAGAGAGAGAGAGAGAGAGAGAGAGAGATCAAACACATAGCTACTGGTACATACCCTCAGCCCCGAGGGTGAACTACTCCCTCCTTGTCATGGAGAGCGCCGGGATGATGAAGATGGCCACCGGTGAGGGATCCCCCCTCCGGCAGGGTGCCGGAACAGGGTCCTGATTGGTTTTTGGTGGCTACAGAGGCTTGCGGCGTTGGAACTTCCGATCTATTCTGTTCTCCGAAGGTTTTTGGGTATATTGGTATATATAGGAGGAAGAAATACATCAGGGGAGCCACGAGGGGCCTACGAGGGTGGAGGGCGCGCCCAGGGAGCTGGGCGTGCCCCCCCTTCCTCGTGCCTTCCTCGTTGATTCCCTAACGTGCACTCCAAGTCCCCTGGATTGCTTCTGTTACAAAAATAACTTTCCCGAAGGTTTCATTCCGTTTGGACTCCGCTTGATATTCCTTTTCTGCAAACATCAAACAAGGAAAAAACAAAATTGGCTTTGGGCTCGGGTCAATAGGTTAGTCCCAAAAGTAATATAAAAGTGCATAGTTAAGCCCATTAAACATCCAAGATGGATAATATAATAGCATGAATACTTCATAAATTATAGATACATTGGAGACGTATCAGGCGCCAGAAATTGGCAAGTTGACGGGAGATCAAATCTTGACTTGACTTGGCGTAAATCTCCCCGGCAACGGCGCCAGAAATTCTACCTGCTACCTCTTGAGCTTGCGTTGGTTTTTCCCTTGAAGAGGAAAGGGTGATGCAGCAAAGTAGATTAAGTATTTCCCTCAGCTTTTGAGAACCAAGGTATCAATCCAGTAGGAGAAAACGCTCAAGCCATCGAATACCTGCACAAACAAACACCAACTTGCACCCAACGCGACAAAGGGGTTGTCAATCCCTTCACGGTTATTTGCAAAGTGAGATCTGATAGAGATGGATAAACGGTAAACTAATATTTTTGGTATTTTTTGTTTATTTAACGGAAAGTAAAAGATTGCAAAGAAAGTAAATAGGAAACTAAAATTGTAGATCGGAACCTTATATGATGGAAAGTAGACCCGGGGGCCATAGGTTTCACTAGAGGCTTCTCTCAAGATAGAGAATATTACGGTGGGTGAACAACTTACTACCGAGCAATTGATAGAAAAGCGCAAAGTTATGACGATATCTAAGGCAATGATCATGAATATAGGCATCACATCCATGTCAAGTAGACTGAAACAATTCTGCATCTACTACTATTACTCCACACATCGACGACTCCTGCATGCATCTAGAGTATTATGTTTATAAGAACAGAGTAACGCATTAAGCAAGATGACATGATGTAGCGGGATTAACTCAAGCAATATGATGAAAACCCGATCTTGTTATCCTCGATGGCAACAATACAATACATGTCGGTTCCCCTTCTGTCACTAGGATCGAGCACCGCAAGATTGCACCCAAAGCTAAGCACTTCTCCCATTGCAAGAAAAACCAATCTAGTTGGCCAAACCAAATCGATAGTTCGAAGAGACATGCAAAGATATCAAATCATGCATATAAGAATTCAGAGGAGATTCAAATAATATTCATAGATAAGTTGATCATAAATCCACAATTCATCAGATCTCGGCAAACACACCGCAAAAGAGTATTACATCGAATAGATCTCTAAGAACATCAAGGAGAACATGGCATTGAGAATCAAAGAGAGAGAAGAAGCCATCAAGCTACTAGCTATGTACCCGTAGGTCTGTGGTAAACTACTCACACTTCATCGGAGAGGCAATGGTGTTGATGTAGAAGATCTGTGTAATCGAATCCCCCTCCAGCAGGACACCAAAAAAGGCCCCTAGATGGGATCTCATGTGTACAGAAGGTTGCAGCGGTGGAAAAGTGGTTTCGTGGCTCTCCTGGAAGGTTTTGGGATATTTTAGAATATATAGGCGGAAGAAATAGGTCGGTGGAGTCACGAAGGGCCCACAAGGGTGGGGGCACGCCCTACCCCTTGGGCGCGCCTCTCGACCTTGTGGTCGCCTCTTGGCTTTCCTAACATGCACTCCAAGCCCTTTGGATGTCTTCTGGTCCAAGAAAAATCATCGCGAAAGTTTCATTCCGCTTGGACTCCATTTGGTATTCCTTTAATGTGAAACTCTAAAACAAGGAAAAAACAGGAACTGGCACTGGCACTGGGCTCTAGGTTAATAGGTTAGTCCCAAAAATATATAAACAGCATATTAATGCATATAAAACATCCAAAACAGATAATATAATAGCATAGAACAATAAAAAATTATAGATATGTTGGAGACGTATCACACGACCCTGGTCTAGATGGTGCGCCTACATTTGAGAATGCAAACGAATCTTCTTTCATTTGCAAAAGGAATCTGTATGTATTACCATGCCCGTATTTTCCTTGCAAATAATTAGTCATTCAAAACGAGATACTATAACTTAATTAATGAGGAGTTATTTGAATTAGAGTGTGTAACATAGCGATCTCCAATTCTCACGTGGATTTCACATTTCACGGTATCCATGCTACCTTTTTAATACAAATTTATATGTATAAGATGAACACCATGGTAGTGAGAAAACTTTGGATGGATTCAAACATATGACCTACAAAATACCACAACAATCGAGTCAATGTCAACTTTTCCAAACCTAGTATGGCATGAATTTGAAATAATTACGGAAGCCATATGCATGGTCCTCAATTCAAATCTTACAATGTTCACTAAATTGAAACATCGATATTAAGTCTAGCGTCGGTGTCAAAACTGGCGGATCTCGGGTAGGGGGTCCCGAGCTGTGCATCTAGGATCGATGGTAACGGGGGACGGGGGACATGATGTTTACCCAGGTTCGGGCCCTCTCGATGGAGGTAATACCCTACTTCCTGCTTGATTGATCTTGATGAATATGAATATTACAAGAGTTGATCTACCACGAGATCGTAATGGCTAAACCCTAAAAGTATAGCCTATATGACTATGGTAATGAGCATATCCTTTCCAGACTACCCCCTCTGGTTTATATAGGCACCAGGGGGATCTAGGGTTTACATAGAGTCGGTTACATAAGAAGGAATCTTCATAATCGGTCGCCAAGCTTGCCTTCCACGCCAAGATGAGTCCAATCCGGACACGGGTACAGTCTTCGGCCTTCATGTCTTCACAGCCCATCAGTCCGGCGCATGGATAACAGGCCGGACGCCCGAGGACCCCTTAGTCCAGGACTCCCTTAGTAGCCCCTGAACCTGGCTTCAATGACGAGGAGTCCGGCGCGCAAATTGTCTTCGACATTGCATGGCGGGTTCCCCCTTCCAAACTCCAAGATGGTCTTCGGATGCGATGATAGAATCCGGACCTACCACACACACACCATACACAACCGCAGAGAGAATATATCTTTACACGAGTTCTATCCGCTGACAACTTTTTGCAGCACGACATTACATATAACCGGCCATAATTCCAAACCGCTTTCATGTTCGACGCCCCACGTCCTAAGACACGGTTTCCATTGGCACGTCTTGTCAAAGCAGAGATCATGTCACCTTATAGCGGGATTCTCATCAATGCGGGCATGGGTAACCCAACCGGGCCGTTTATACAGCCCTTAGGAATAGGCAAATCTTAAGGCGAGTGAGGAGGCATTTAATATTCGCTGCCTTTATAAGGGGATAAGGATTCCCTCTTCCT
Organism: Aegilops longissima; assembly: GCA_021605205.1. NCBI lineage: Eukaryota > Viridiplantae > Streptophyta > Magnoliopsida > Poales > Poaceae > Aegilops > Aegilops longissima. The sequence goes on along the minus strand of CM038680.1, from coordinate 193,224,123 downwards.
CTCTCACGCCCTCTCCCTGTCTCCGCCTTTCCAACCTCGAGCTCCAGCACCCAAGTTCTCATCTCCTTTCCACTCAAGCAACCATGTCCGGATCCACAGGTCAGGGCAAGTAGATGGTCTCCTCTGTCAAGGAGGAGGACATTACTGAGCTTCGGGCGGCTAAATATTTGGCGAAGGAGATCGCTCACCGCCTGCCGACCGAGGGACAAGTCGTCCCCGTGCCGAAGCCCACCGAGAGGGTAGTGTTCATCCCCCATTTCTTCCGCGGGCTAGGGTTTCCACTCCACCCTTTCGTCCACGGGCTGATGTATTGTTACGGGATAGATTTCCATGATCTGTCCCCGAATTCCTTGCTCAACATCTCGGCGTTTATCGTCGTGTGTGAGGCCTTCCTTCGCATCCAACCCCACTTCAGGTTGTGACTCAAAGTCTTCAACGTGAAGCCGAAGGTGGTGGATGGCCAGCACGCGGAGTGCAGAGGAGCCATGGTGAGCAAGCTGTCCAACGTCTCCTGGCCCAAAGGTACTTTTGTGGACACGGTAAAGGAGTGGCATAAGCAGTGGTTCTACATCACAGAACCTCGCGGCACCACCTGGGCCGCAGCTGCCGAGTTCCGCTCCAGCGCTCCCATGCGACTCACCTCCTGGGTCGAGAAGAGTCTGGACTGGTGTTCACCTGACGAGCCGATAGCGCTGTAGACGCGCGTTCAAAGCATGGTAACCAAGAACGTCAAGCTCGTTGATGTGATCCAGGTGATGCTAGTTCGCGGGATCCTTCTGTGCCAGCACCGAAGCCGCCCTCTGTGGGAGTTCAATCCGAAGAAGCACCAGACCCTGGTGAGGCTCTTCGAGATTACTCACGAAGGTGCATGGAAGTTGCTCTTTAAGGGCAACGAGAAACCGCCGACCACAGATTCAGATCGCGGGCACGATGCTAAACACCTCGCTAGCGAGGTATGTCATTTTTAATGCATTCTCCACTTGTTTGTTTCAAGGATGATGCCTGAGCTTTTATTGTTGCTTTTTCAGGACTGGACGGAGAGGGCGAAGCGGATCCAGTGTCCGGCTCCACTACCCGAAGAACCGGTCATCCCGCGTCTGGCGAAGATGCTGGAGCCAGCGCCCTATAAGGCGCCGGAGAAGAAGGCCAAGGGGGCCAAGAGTGGCCCCCGTCGCATTCCTCTGTCCCTGAGGACAATGACGAGGAAGAGGAGGAGGAGAACAACCCTCCCCCTGAGGAGAGAAAGAAGAAGACGGCAGCTTCCTCGCATCTAGAGGCGGAAACACCCAAGAAGGGGAAGGGCGTCCCAGCGGTCAACACCGCGTGGGACGTTGACAACAGTTCGGAACGACGCCCCTGCACTAAGCCCCAGGCCACATCGTAAGTGACATGGCTCGCACATGCGCACATCCGGCCCTTTCTCTTCATTATTTTGATATAGTTAACTGTACTATTGCAGCCCAGCCCGCGACCACATCCAGCGATCCTCATCTGGAGGTTCGTTGGGTTCGGCGGAAATGGCCAGCTTGTCGCCACAGCCTGCTTATTACCCCGGGGCCAGGGACGACACCAAAGTGTTGTCCTGGAGGACCGCTCCAAACCGGGGAGGAGCCCAAGACGCTGTCCGGGAGGTGCCACAAGGCGAGACCTCCACTGCCGGACACATGGGGGAGCAGACCCCCATGGAGACTGGCGAAGAGGGTCGTATTCAATTCGGCCCTCAGCTGAATACGATTCCGGAGGCCCTTATGGTTCCGGAGTTAGGAGAGCAACCCCCTTCCAAGGAGGGGGTGTGCCGATTCCATCGGTGGCCCCTGTCCATCCAGGGGCGCCGGATAACCTGATGGAGGCGCTACGAGGCGCCTCCGTGGTGGACGAGCACCGTGTCGCTATGGGTGCGGTTATTGAGAAGGTTCAGTCTGCCACGAGTGGACTGCACGAAGCCTGCAGCAACCTGTTGACATGTTTCGAGGTAAGTGACGTAGAAAGAGAAAAAAAACTCGTATAGTCAGTAGCCCCTGAGACACTGTCCGGTGTTCGGTGAGAAAAATTGGACAGAGGATCAATCCTTTGTTATAGGGGACTAACTTAATATGTATCAATAAGCATGCGTCACTGTTGGCCGCAACCTCGCATGCTGTGGAAGTCTCTCAACTGAAGCAGAGGCTGGAGTGGACCGAGAACGAGCTCGGCGAGGTTAAGATTCGGCTCCAGGAGAAGCAAGGTGAATGGCGACTTGTTGTGTGTTCGGAAAGAATAAGCGTTGTATACTGACCGTAGTGGCGTAATATGTGCAGGAGCCGCGACCGAGGTCGAGGCCCTAAAGAAGGCCCTGGGTGAAGCCGAGGGGAAGGCTATCCAGCAGCAAGCCGCCCGAAAAAAGCTCAAGGCCCGGGTCAAGGAGGTCCAGTAGGGGCTCCAGGACGCGGTGAAGAAGTGCGAACACTAAAAAAAGAATACACTTCCGTGATGATACGTGTTTGTCACAGTAGGTCGCGTTTTTTCTCATGCATGTACATCCATGACAAATTGATGACAGAATCAAGATAGTCATACCTGTGCTGTCGTAGAAGTGTTCCATGACATTACCAAAATTATCATCACGGAAGTGTCCACTTCCATGACGATAAATCGTGCGCCACAGAAGTGCTTTCGTCAAGGGTGACCGACACGTGGCATCCACCGTAACGGAATGCCGTTAAGCTATCGGGTCGGGTTTTGGATCCGATAACCCGTGAACAGCCCCGACCAATGGGGATTTTCCACGTGTAAAATTATCATTGGCTGGAGGAAACACGTGTCGGCTAACCATTGGGACAGATGTCATCCACTCATTGGACAGAAGGCGCCTATGATACGTCGACACATGGCACGGCCCAACAGAGGCCCATTCTTGTGAAAAGGTCGGCCCTTTTGACTTGGTCAAAAGGTGGCGGGCCGGCCCATGTAAAGCCTATTAACGGCATGTTCGCATATAGCCCATTTACAGCCCGCTAACCCAAGGCCCGTTACGCCCTATACGAATTAGGCCCAGTACCGTCATCTGGGCCACCCAATATGATTCCAGCCCGTTTTCACTTCTGGCCCATGTATGGCCCATGACGTCTTTCGGCCCATATGAGGCCATATGTAACTTTTTGGCCTATTAACGGCCCGTGGTGAAACTGGCCCATAATGAACAAAGGTATTACTTTACACCCATTAACGGCCCGTGGTGGGCGGCCCGTAATGAACAAATGTATCACTTTATACCCATTAAGGGCCCATTATTTCGTTGGGCCGTTTCCAGCCCATGTTATCTTTCGGCCTTCTCAGAGCCCATTTATTCTTGGGCTCATTTCCAGCATTCGTTTACTTACGGCCCGTTACTTTCATTTTCTGCTTATGGGCCAAATTCAGCCCGTGGTTACAGTCGGCCCATTTGTGGTCCGTTAACACGTTGGGCCATTTTCATAGTGTCATGAAATACGGCCTATTAATGATGGCCCGTTATGGTCGGCCCACGAACGGACGATTCCAACTCTAGCCCGTTTACGGCCATAATGCGGCCTGTTATTGGCCCATGTTTGGCCAATCGATCATACCGCTCAGATAAGGCCCATTGATGATACTGCCCGTAGAAGGCCCATTGTTTCTACGGCCCGTAGAAGGCCCATTGTTTCTACGGCCCGTAGAAGGCCCACGCTTTCACGGCCCGTAGGAGGCCCAAAGGTCACTACAAGAATATTAGCCCATGGTTATTGTGGCCTAGTTTTAAAAAATAGGTTATTGCGGCCACTAGCAAACCGTGGAAAAAGAACTACAATGACTACAAGCAAACAAATAAACAAGACAACAAGGAAATAAATAAGCAAGCAACTTACGCTAGGCTATCACGGCTATCGCACATATTACATCCACTTGGCATCAAAGTTCGCCACCAGTGCAAATAAACGCGCCGACAAAAGAATATACAAAACTTAGAGCACTTCAGAAGGTACTAGGCCTGGCCAGGTCAAGCCCCCCAAACAACTGAAGAAGCTGAGTAGACCTCAGTTGTGTCAACGATAGATGCATCAACACTAGATTTAAGGCATGATGGTGCGCACGGCAGTCCTCTGACATCTTCATTGCATCTTTGAATTCAAGTCGAAGCTGAGTTGAAGCAAGCCTTTTCGCTTTCAGTTGAGACTGAAGAAGTCGAACTGATTGAGACAGCGACTGCACAGAGGTTTTCTCACACCTGCTGGTGAGTAGCTTCAACTCACTGTCTTCATCAAGGCAGGACCTTGGGGTCATCTCGCTGTCCTCAAGATGGTTTGGCTCACTATCTTCCCTAAAGTTCTGCTCGGCGAAGAGATACAACTCGAAAGAGAAACAAGGAGACATGTAACATGTTTCACAATTATATAAGCAAATAAATGGATACATTCAAGATAAGGAACATGTTTTACAACTACAATTTGAAACTGGTAGTTGTTGCAAACATCCAATCAGATGTAAAAAGCAAAGCAAACAGCAGTGGAGGCAATGATGCCTATCCAAATCTATACTAGAACAAAGTTTGAAGGATTGAGAAGGATAAACTTACATTACATGTTAACACGGGCTGGACAAAGCCCTTCTCCATGTTGATGGAAGGATAATTCAATAAATTCCCCAAAGAAAATTCTTTATAAGCGTTGCCATTATTCTACATTTTGCAAAGAGTAAATATAGATCAAATAATATTGGAAGAAACAGAGGATAATGAAGCTCATGTGCATACTGATGATACATAATCAAATAGCAATTAATTAAGTACATCGTTACAAGGCAAAAGGGAGAGAGGTACTAACAAGAGCAATGCCGAGCCATTATTGTTTTGAGATCGTATGATCCTTTGAGCAAGGAGATTCATCTGAAATTAGTTTTCATACAAGAGAGAAGGTAAGGCACAAGCAGAAATTTAGGAGTTCAAATTTTGAATTGATATCATAGACAGTACCTGACGCTGGGCTCCCAGCAGTTCTAATAGGGGTTTGGCCACTGGAGCATGGGTAAAGTGTGGTACAGTTGGGCCTGTGTTTTCTGTGGCTGCTGATCTATCTGATTTAACAGGTAGCACTACCATTTCCAAATACCTAGTTTGTACTCCTTGAGGATCTGCACTCACCCTCTTCCTTTTGGACACCTATCACGAAAGAACAACATTTGACTGGAAAAACATAGTGTGACGACACATGGAATAGGTACAGAAAATGGATAGTTATGGCATATACCCATATATGATGCTTAAACTAAGCAGATGGTGTAACAAAGTAGAAGAAATGCAAGAGGTTAGATGCAAAATATGTGCGACCAATACAACTTTGCAAAGTTAGAGCAAGCACCTTGATGGGTGAATAAGATAGGCCATCCTCTACCATGCCAAGTTTGTTAGCCAGTGGATCGTTCCGCAATATTCCTCTCGTGCGCCCATTCACATATTCATTTTGATAATGTTCAATATCTGACATGCATGAAAACATAAAAACAAGTGAGATTTTCTTTGTAATGCAGAAGTGATTCTAATCCAATACGCCTCCTCAGAACCCCTTTGTGATATCTCTGCAATTCTTTTAAAAGATGCCATGCATGCTGTAATTTGTTATGTGCATTAATATAATGTGGCCTACTACTCAAAATATGAGAGCTCCAGAAGTGATGACACTTCGCAGATGATAGCTTCAACATATAGTAAAGAAGAACAAGTCGACCGACCTAATGAATCAAAATATACTAAGGAGAACAACTCGACCTGACAATCGACCGCAAGAGAAGAGTATCATCTTAAAGAAGAGCGGAAGAGCAAGCAGATTGAAGATATTACAAGTGTTTCAATACAATGTCGGTTGGCCACCCATGATGAACCGAGCGCAGAGAAATACTATTCTTTCCGGTCTCTCCATATGTGGCTCACATGCATTTCGAAACTAAAGTAGGAACATTTAGCTAACCAATTAAACATCTCTCAGTTTTACTAATATCAGCAATAATATCAGATATGAATTTGTACAACTAAGCTTGCTTAGCTCGATGGGTGGAGCAGTGCTATTACGACACGAACCATGTAGGCTGATTGTGGTCATCATAAAATGGGGGAAAACATAAGCATGATCAGTACAGTGTTGACCGTGGCAGTGGGATGGCATATCTGAAGCTGCAAACCGTGCAAAGGGTAGTTAGCAACCGATGTTTGCTTTCAAATAACAACTAAGATTTGGTATGGACAAGAAAGTACGGTCAACAAGTGACAAAGAAATGCAATTATGCTGTCTATCTATATGTCGCGACATGCATTTGGAAAATCAAGTGGGACCTTTAACTAACCAATTAAATGTGTCGGTTAACTAATATCAGTATCATATCACAATCATATTTGAACAACTAAGCTTTTCAATTCTGAGTGTTGTGTTGTTTAGCTTGAACGGTGGAGTAATTCTAGTACGACAGAAAGCACCTACGAAGATCATAGTAGAGTAGATAAAAGGGGAAAACCCTAAGCATCAAGAGAAAAATCAGGAAAGTGGAACTAGATGGACCAGTGGGTGCCGCACATGCTTTTCGAAACGAATATAGGAACATTAGGTGACCAATTAAACATTCCCTGTTTTAGTTATATGAGCATCATATCAGATTCGTATTTGAACACGTAAGCTTTGGGTTGAGGTCTTGAGGAGCAGTGCTAGCACGACACGAAGCACCTACGATGATGCTAGTGAATATAAAGGGGGTAAACCATAAGTTTTACGAGTATAGTGCCCGTGCCATGGCGGATTTGAAGGTGCAAACCGGACAAAGCTACTTCGCAACCAATGTTTGCTTTCAACTAGCCACTACGATTTGGTACGGACAAGAAAAGTACAGTAAACAAATTACGATCTATTTTCCGGGTGAGATCAATAACTTAAGCACATATGGAAGAGTACCACCTCTCTTGCGACGCCGTGTAGGCCTATGCTGATATGTTGAGGGTGCTGCGGGTGCGATGGCTGTCGGCGGCGGGAAGAAGACTTTAGACGGCAGACGGCCGGGTTGGAGGATATATCCTGTTGCCGTGGACGAGGCGGTCGTAGGAGCGGCAACAGCAAGGTGAACGACGGCGCCGATGAAGCAAGAGGAGGCGATGAAAGGATCCTGGTCCAGCGCCGTGGATGAGAGACGTCCATCTCTTGAAGTGGACGACGGGTAGGGGTAGTGGCTCCGCAAGGTGGAGGATGGGGTGGCGGATGGAGGAGGCTGGCGCAGTCAGCGGAGGTTGTCGTGTCACCGATGGTGTATGAATGGGGAAATGGAGGGAGGGGGCGATCTCAAACTTTGGGACGCGCTCTCGAAATGGGGAAAGTTACAAACTTATCCCCGCTTAAAATATCGACATCGCGTCGGTTGGGGATAGGACGGTAATCTCGATCTCCCAAATATTTGCGGTAACTATTTGGGCAAGGAGAGGGTGTTTTGTCACCACGTTTGCGCCTACGGTGTATGAACGGGTTGACAGCTAGGGCGGTTGTGTCACGTCGATGGAAGTTACACATCTGCCCTATTTAAAATATTAGCCTACATTGATTTCGGACGAGGAGAGTTTGTTTTGCCGCCCACCGTATGAATGGGGAAATGGAGGAAGAGACATATGTCTTCGGATGAGCTTGAATCAAATGTGTTTTGCCGACCACGTTTGGCACCCACCGTGTCTGAATGGGCTCGGACGCCGTAGTGTCACGTCTGATTGAAGTTACTAGTCTACCCCTATCGACAGCAGTGTAAATCCGGTCGATAAGGATGTCAAGTGTCAGGGGTAGACGGTAATTTCCATCTCGCAAACACTTGCTTCGGGCAGCCCACAAATTATAGTGGGTGTTTAGCCGCTTCTTTCAAAACTTGGGATAATTAGCATTCACGTTTGCCCTGGGACCTGGCAAACTAAATTCAAATCCAGTTTGTATTCGATTACAAATATCCATAGATAATTATACGTTTTGTTATTTATTTCTTCAAAACCACAACAAAGATTTATTCCACCTTTATATATGATTATGATTTAGAAATGTCGTGATATTCGAATTCAGTAGGTTGGATACACTCTAATTCAAACAGTTATTTCATCCAATACAATATGCTCACACGAAAAACAGTTCACCTTATGTCAATCATACAAGTACTGAGGATTACCTCGCCTAAAAAATTCGGATCATTACAACACATGGACAACATGGAATTCCGGACAACATAGGGGGTCTTGCAACATAATCCATTCAGAGACATGACACAACATGCAAGTACAATAATCTAATGACAATTTCAACTGGTATCTAAAGAAGAACCGGGATTACCTTGGGCTTCAGATAGCAGAAACAGCAGGACCTCCTCCGTCTTCAAATGCAACATTCTTACTTCCTCCAATTCTTGGGTTGCTTGCATAATGTGTGCCGCTAATTCCGTAATTTCCAGCCTCAAGATAAAGATTACCTTATTCATGGCAGCCACACCATCTCTTTCTGCCTCTAGTAGAGCCTCAAACACTATAATATTTGTGCTCAGACTGCTCTCCGGCGGTTTTGCCTCTGAACTGCTACCATCTGGTAACATTGATGGCGCACTGCTTCCACAAATAGATTTTGGGGTTGTACATTGTGTCCTAGTGTGAACGGCATCCTGAAAGGTTTCCGCTGGACATAAGTAAGAGATAGTTATCGTATGATCCAGGCAGTAAGCTTACATGGTAAACGATTTGATTTAATTATTGCCGAGCATGGCAAACTATATTTAAATGGTTCAAAGCAGCATCAGCAGAAAAGAAATTAAAATGGTAAGATGAAAGTTGAAAGGGAGTGTACAACCGATATATTTAAGTTGCCAAGGCATCTAAGCAGTTGAAATAATCTGAGAAAGCACTTAACAATGTGGCCTCATATAAACTACGAAGATAGTCTTGTGATGAAGTTGAGAGGAAAAGTTAAGGACTCAAATGAAATAGGCATGCATTTCTTTACGATAGTACAGCAGGCACTGCTGACATATTGGCCAACTCAGGTATAACGTAACAACAAAATAGCATTTGAATCAAGCAATAGAGCAAAGCAGACAACTGAACTATTTGTAATTCAGTAGGATTACACGTTGAGGGCACAAGCCAAGAAAGCAGCCCACTCGCATTACATTTAACATGTACTAAAACACACTGGCTTACCATATGTTGCTGTGAAGCCTAGCTGCAGTTGCAATGTTCTTTGAAGATATCGTCAGCATCCCGTGGTTGCAAATCTAGCGGTTGTTGTTTATTCTGCACCATCTATTTAGGTAAAATTAATTTTAATCGCATGCACTGGTGCGAATTGATCATCAATGGTTCATCTAAACTAATGAAAGAAGGGTGTGTGCATACACGACAATATATCTGCTTCCCTCTATTTTTATGCTTGTACGAGGTGCCAGCACCAAAAGAACAAATATTTTGCTTGATGGGGTTGGCAGCTCCATAATTAATAGAAGCATCAAATTAGTCATGTAACTCGGGAAGATCAATAACACACAAACAAGTAATGAACAAAGGCTCGGAGCAGTGATGTAATAGCTAGCATCAAAAAATGTAGGGTAAAACAAACAAAAAGCAGCGGACCCACATGCTAGTTTGATGATGTGTAATTAAGCATAGAGAACATTAAGCAGACTGATGGAACCAACAGGTGGCATCAGAACAAAACAAAAGCATATTAACTATATGTGCACTGGTATGTAATTTAACACATGTAACATGTTCACTGCCAGAAGTATGGCCCTACAGGTGCAAGCAGAATAACACGTCTCATGAAAAACTGGATGATGCCCTGAAGAAATTCAAAGGTTAGGCGCTTATGCTAGGAAAGTGAACGTAGGCGCCGAACGTTGGATAATAGTACCTGATTCTCGGCGGCGTATGGGTATCATTGTCATACTTGATAGCTAAGGATCATCGATGGTGCTCGTGTTGCGGTTGAGTTTGGGCCGGCTGTCGCCGTCGCTGAAGCTGCTCCGGTGCTACGGTTGCGGCGCCTGTTGACATACAAGAAAGCTCATCTGTGGTAAGTGAACAGTTGCATGATAAAGAGAAAAACCGAAGGAGTACAAATCGAAATAACCTGATGAGGCTGCGCGTCAGAAAGCAGGCCGGTGGAGTTGAATATGGCGTCCGTGGAGCGGGTCCGTGCACGATGGGCGAAGGCTTGGGCGGGCGCGTTGTATAGTGCTTTTGGTGAGGCGGATCTGTTGCGTCGGACGAGGGCTTGTATGAAGGGCCAGCGAAGTGGCGGACGAGGGAGCCAGTGAAGGGCCTACGCTGTGGTGGAGGGCACCGATTAAGCAGATCCGGTGCGGTGGACAATGATGGTGGTCAAGGAGATCTAGAGCGGTGGACAAGCCAGTCGCTGATGCGGCTCCGGTGAAGTGGTGAGTTGGCAGTTGGGGGTTCCAAGGTGCGGAAGGTAGATCCGGCGGGGTGTGAGGTCCACCGCTGCGGTGGAGGACTAGATTCAGTGGCTTGCCGTGGTTGGGGGGGTCGGGAGGGAAGGGAGGGGCTCTGGGAAGAATGTTGGGGCAAAGAGGGGAAAACAATGGAGTTACCAAAGCAGCCCTTTTCCGTTCATGTGGCAGGGGTAAAACAGGATTATGGTAGGGCTAAACTTTCGGGCGCGTGATATTTCGATGAGAGCGGAAGTTTGAAAGCTTTTGCGCCTAAAATTATAAGTATTCTGCTCTCGTGACGGCCGACTATGATATCATGGCCGATTAATTTGTTTGTTTTGCACGCAAAAAATGTGCAAGTTTTGAAAATCAATGTCTCCAACTCGAAACTTAGATTGTCCATTCAATTCAAATATGGATCATTGAGCTACTACAAGCAAATACCATCATACGGTCCAATTCAAATGAAATTCCAAATGTGTTTATCCTAAATATGATGACAAAAGCAAAAATGTATGTGTATGAATAAAGTGGATGATTATAAAGTTTGAACATGCCCGTATGTGTATATCTCTAGGTTTGATATATGAATTTGAAATCACGAAATCCCGGCTTAAAAATGTACCTCCATTTAAATGAATTACAAAAGCTAATGATGGAGTCAATTCCAAAATTCCAATCTTAGGTTTGTAATTTGGTACATCAAGGTATATCACGCATGTTCAAAAGTATCGTTATCTCATAGTACAAACTGTGAAACAAATGGATCAACCATGAGTGCACAATATCTCAATTACGCTAAAGTCCCTCAAATATAGACACCTCACTCTTTATCCAAGTCAACCCCCACCCCCCCACCACACACACACACACACACACACACATAGAGAAGTCGTTCTCTCCCCAAACACCAACACACGAGCACATTAACACCCCTCTCTCTTGTAAAGTCCGGACCCCAACATAGGTCTCTAACACTTTGTCTCTGCATGCACACATCTCTTCCCTCACTCTCTAGGTCTCCCGCTATCTCTCTTACCCAAGCACACGCACTATGTAGAGTGTATATTTCCATACACACAAAACGTCGCCCCAAACGCCTATCTCCCTAGTTATGTGGTTCTCAAGACTCACCTCACACACCACCCCACGCAAACAAGCACACTTTGTCTCCTTGTGCACCACTCTCCTCTTTCTATCTCTCCCACATGCGGACCCCCAGCTCCTTCCCTGCATACATATATGTCGTGACTCTTTGCATAGCTCCCTAATGTATAATCATTCTCGATTTCGCACATTGTTCTCTACACCATCTATTCTAGATCTCTCATGAAGTCCCTATCACACACACGATGACTCGCTTCCCTTGCATCTCCGTTCATAGGCTAATTTCGGACAACATCAACATTGTCTCCCTATCTATACGCCATTTATGGACACAAACGACCCCTCTCGCCACCTCTCTTCCTCTCTCTCTCCGTCGCTAGCTCTCTCTTTCTCTCGCTCTCACACCCCTCTCCCACACACACACTCGATGTCTCTTCCAAATAGTCTGCTCCCGCAGCCCGCACCCGTGATATCCCGCTACTACACATGTCACACCATTCCCCTTCCCTTATACTAGGTTTACATCATCGGTGGTCTCTATTCCACATACACTCTCTCCCTCTCACACACAAACGCTGCACAAACACACACAAACACGCACAAACACCCATTTATCTGGATCCTCATCTCTCCCCATGTCCGCATGTGTATCTTACACACTCACTCTCTAATTATGTATATGTGTCTCCACGTTACACAACACAAAACCCCATGTACATGTCTCTCTCTATCCTCCACACACATAGACACAAAGAATCTATTATCATTGCCTCAGTCTCTAACATATTGCACACGCACACTGTCTCTCTCTCTCTCTCTCTCTCGCAAACACGCTCATCAAGGGTTTCCCTGTGAATAACTTACCGTCTATTCACCAACAGTCGTGGCAGTACGGCGAACACGAGACGTGAAAAAGAATAAATCTACACATGCTTAGACCACCTAGTATGACTATACTAGGACTAGAGCAAGCCAAAAAGCGCCGCCGTCACCCCCTCCTTGTCGGCGACGGAAAATCTTTGTTTTACACAATGAGAAGTCATTGTGCTAAGGCCCCACATGCCGAGGCGTTGAATAGAATGTAGATGCTAGTTTACGGAAGCAAGTATCGATAATACGCTTGTATCTCCATACTTATATTTCTTCTCTTATAAAAACCGAGGTGGTGATGATGGTACGTGTGCCATCTTGCAATATAGACCGTCCGATCTATATCCGACGGATGGAAATTAAACTAAAAGATACCCGCACCCTCTCCACATTTGCAGACAAAGCCTTCCCTCGCTCATCCCTATCTCCAACAAACCTCATTGTTGAGCAATTAAGAAAGGAAGCCTCTGGAACAAACTGGCCTGGTGGCTGGGCCGGCGTCGTCAATCCCCATGCCTCCGCCATCCCACCACCAACCACCACCACACCCCCTCCTCTTCACCTTATCTCATATTTCTCGAGATATCATTAGTTTTTACACATGGGATTACTCTCAAGGGTCAATCACAACAAGTGTTTTATAAAAAATGCATCTTGATGTTCCGTGCAATGCACGGATCTTGCTAGTACTCCTACACAAGACTAAGTTGGTGATGCTGTGTGTCTCGCCATCCGTCGCTTTCGACCATTAGATCTACATCTAACGATTGTGAGGTAAGTTGTTGCCTTTTCTCACCAACATCCCACTTGTCTACCAATTTGCGAAAAACCCATAATTAGTATCTTAAAACCAACCACATCCCTCCCCGACCTCACCAAAGCAGCCCAAGGAATATATTCTAATTGAAACATATGTATATCAAAATTAGAGTGTTTTGTACCAAGTTTGTGAATAAGTATTATTCTAATTATGATTCGTTGCAACGGACATGAACATTGCTAGTATTTCCAACCATGCATTTTTTCTAGTATTCCATAGTTTCGAGTTTTCCATCAAGATATTAGTCACTCATGGTTGATATTTACTTTCAATCATGTACACATATGCACTATGTAACTAGCCTTGCTTATTGGCTTCCAAAGCTTAACTTTCACTCCTACTTACAATATGTAGAGTATTTAACAAAAACTACCACTTTCAACCAGCCCTAGGAAGAATCTATTGTACAAAAATAGCAAAACATACCCAAAATTTCTTAATCCACGCCAAAAACTACTACCTAGTACTCCTACCGATTAGGTTCGTTTAAACCCATTTATGACAGGGTTGGCCCACACGTCCGTGCTGACGAGGCAGCTTAAACCAACACATTTTGTTTGACCGTTGACACGAGGGACCCACATCTGACCTTCTATCCTGTTATTCCCCTCAAATCATTATTTTTCCTGAACATTACTTCAAACAGTACTGATGCGTGTTCGTCGGTGGCGCCGGTGATGAGCGAGTTGGCCGCCACTCCGCTGGACGGGCCGGACGCCGTGCTGGCCTCCGCACGGGTTGGCAGGCTGGACCGAGCGTGACTCACGAGCGAGCAAGCCGCCGCACTGGCCTTCGCTCGAGCCAGATTGCTGGCCTGAGCGCGGCACGTGCGAGCAAGCCGCCGCGCTGCCGTGCCAATCTAGCTAGCAAACTTTGTAGACAAGCAGCTGGACGGAGCTATCTTGGCTAGCTAGCGGCAGCGAGCGCCGGACGGAGCTGGCATCCGGGCTGCCGCAACATGGGCTCTGCACCGCCGGAGGTTTTGACCTCGCCTTCTACCAGCGGCGGTAGCTGCGTTCCATGGCCGAGGATGACTAGGTGGACGGGCCGGAGGTAGGAGGTCACTCGAGGATTTTTGTTGGTGAGAGCATGTACGATGGTTGATAAGGTAGTCTTATCTTAAGTCTGCCACGTATGCAAGTGGTATTAGTTTCTTGGCATTTTAGTGGTTTCTTGCATTATTAGGGGTTTCTTGTAAGGAAATGTACGTACTACTAGCGACAAAAGGCGATTCTAGGTTGCGTTGTACTCCAACGTGTATTACTAGTGGTCGCGGGAGTGTATACCTCATTTTGTGGGTTCGATCCCGGCCGAACACATGGCGGCCTTTAAAAAAAATAGTACTACTACACTTCGCTGCGAGCCATATTTTACACGGGTAGTTTGAGTTTTGAAGTTGAAAGGACGTGCGGCCCCACAATCTGGGTGCACTGGACAACCTAGCCACGTGAACGGGTTTTCCTTCCCAAGATCCCGTGGCTCGCGTGCTCGCTTCTAGCCGCACCTCGCTTGCAGCTTCCTCATCAGCTAGTAGCATATTTAAACTAGCGCCCCCAATTAAGCCCGAGGAGCCGGAAAAGCTGGCGGGGCATTGGGAACTGTGCAATATGGCTCCGCACGTAAAGTGCTCTACTACTACTCAGAGCTTGTGGCGCACGCATGGACTTCACTCCATTATCGGCTCTACTATAAAAGAAATTCCTCTTGACGTGTTTTTTTAAACGGAGGCAAAAGATTTGCTTCATCTCATTCATAAAGGAGGAACTAGTTCTAACAAAGTTCGACGAGATCCATTACACCTCCACAAATGGAAGCGAAAAGCCTAGTCTCGCTGTATCAAATAACTCAAATGTTCTGCCCTCAAAGAATCGTCATTGATAAACAGGCTGCTAGTGTGTGCGTGAGAGGAGCGGCTGAGTAGGCCAGCTACTCCTACGTGAGAGGAGTGGCTGAATATAGCACCGAGAGTACCCACTAGGCCACTCACGCAGTGTACTTCCCTGCATTGATAGTACAGCGATGGTTCTAGAGAACAATAGTACCCTCCACTTCCAACCGTAGCTCCTTGGCCCCGAGATTCAAGAGTTCAAAACTGGTGCACTATACTAGACTAGACTAGAAGTACAAGACATCGCACTACTAGTTGAGAAAAGTAGTACTGGTATCGCTACAAGACGCAAGTACGCATCCTCCGTCACATAATGTAAGACGTTTTTGACACTAGTTGGCGGTACAAAAATGGCAAAACATACCCAAAATTTCTTAATCCACGCCAAAAACTACTACCTAGTGCCAAAATTTCTTACTAGTGCTATTATTTACAGATAATGCAATCCCATAACGCTCCATAATGCTAGTACTAGTAGTAAATAATAGCCTCACCCCTTTCGCCGAGGAACGATCTACAGCTTGAAGGGACGAGGCCCCGCGGTTACTACGCCTTATCTCCTCCTCGCCAGTTCCCTCCTCAAGAGAAGGCAGTTTGTCGCTGCTCCCATGGATTCTCCAGGCGGTTCTCCTCCTCGTCGGGGCTGGGAGACCTTGGACGATGATCCTCTGGGAGAAATCGCACGTCCTCACCGCCGCAACACTCGGTGCTTCCTGCACCAACTTTTTCGAGACGCTGCTTAAACAGGCTTGGGAAAAGGCCATGCTTGTTGATCTTCCATGCGTCCTTGAGGAGAAGGTTCTTCTATGGGACAATCCTTCAAACAGTCCACCGCTCCCTGGCCATGGTTGCACGTTTACTCCGCTAGAGTTGCCGACGTTGAGAGGTAGTCGGATTTTGTCCGATGAGCAGGTCAGAAATGGAGTTTGATCATGTAGTACTTAGTTATTCCATTTCCATCCCGTAATTTCTCCGCAGCCCACTGTGTTATATATAGGTCTGGGTCGGTGCCAACGAAGATTGGCTTGCATACCTCTGGCCGGACACCACCATCATTTTGCACAACATCCACAAGAAGGCGGCCGCTCCGTAGACCCTTATCCACCATTGGGATCGGCCTTCCGGACTGGCTGGGCTTGAATACGTATGATGATGCCTACATGAGATTGAAGAAGATCGGACCCGCCGACAAAGCGATGCGGCTATGAAGATTACTATCTCATCGCGATGTTCGACATAAGGATTGCCATCAATGCAAGACGCAATAACGGCAGAGGCTGGCGCATGTTGGCGACAGCAGATTTGTACCCCTACACGTTCGAAGACACCATGCGCCATCTAGGCCGCTTCTTCGTGGTGACAAGCCAGGGGACTTGTTTCATCTGGTTGCCATCCTACGGTACGGGAGATTACAAACGGAATGCACAAACCATCATTTGCATCCCTAACGGTACTCCATTATTTTGCAGGGACCAGTCATCCCCTGATCAAAATAAGATCGCCGATCCTGGATGTGCATTTGCATCCGCGATTCGGTCTAACCTGGAACCTTGTAGCTGACTTTGGCATATTGGGATCAACTATCTTAGCAGTCATTACCCATGGTACCACTGATGTGCAACATGGTCACACAATCTACCACGATTGGACCGTCACCATCTACCCATGTATTCCATTTTTTTAACCCTCTCGCCTTCTCTTTCATTGTTGTACTAGTAGTACTAGTAGGAGTACTTTTTACCTTGGAGGACGTGTATAGCTAGCTAGGCCATTGAAGACTTTAACCCACTAGCTGCCACCATTTTTGTTTTTCCATGTCTTACTATCTCATCCATGTAGCCAAGAGTGGCTATATACAATAAGCCGGTTATTTTACTTCCTCTATACCGGAGTAGTACTATTTGCTGCACAAGACATCGACCACCATATTTGAGCACAACATTATTATGCATGGACCTTGACTATGTACCTCACCATGTGTCCAGATCTGGGATGCCGCGTGTACCAGATGAACGGCGCCGAAGTTCGACCCCGTGATGCTACGTGGGTGCCGAGGAACACTCTTGAGAGTACTCGCTTTCATCGGGACAGCTACCCCATTGTGAAGCGGATGCCACCTTCCGTGCATGATACGGAAGGCCTGCCATTCATGAAGCATGGTTGTGTCTTCATTGCGCACCACCGGATGAACGACATGCCGGGACACACTATCCTCGATTTATGCCGCTCAGCTTGGATGAGTCTCCATCGTGGAACCGACTAGAAAGCTGCGATAATGATTCCGCTGTTCACCGCTATGGATCATGCCATCCATGAAGAACACACGGGACTGGAACCTGGAGGAGGACATGCATGTAGTCCATCTATAACGTAAGTGGAGTACGGTAATTGTGAACGGTAGCGCTGTGAATATATGTAGACTAGTCGTGCACAAATTTATCACATGAATTGGAGATGAACTTGTGTGGCATAACGACATTTGTCCTTTAGAATTTATTACTAGTAAATGTGTTATGTGTACGCGCAACTTGTGTGGTTGTTGCACGGCTCCAACACGCTCTTTGAGAAAAAAGGTGGCACAACTTTGGATATACGTGACGTGGCGGCATCATACAAGAGCATCGTTCGCTATAGTTTTAGTACACTCCTACTAGGACGACAACTCCTATAAAACCTTGCGCTTGGCTCTTTGCCTCTTCGGGAGGTTCAACAGTTCATACTCGTGTGAACCTTGCACTTGGCTCTTCGCCTCTTCGGAAGGTCCAACAATGATGATACTACAGTACAATATGCTTCTGGCAATCTGACACCGATTAAACTGCTACACGTCCACTGCGAGGACGAGGGCGAGGGCGATGGAGAGGGAGAGGGAGAGGGAGAGGGCGTTGTAGTCAAAACCCTCTCCTCGTCCTGTGAACCACCACGCGCGTGGGCGAGGGAGAGGCGTAGTAAGCAAGCTTCTCCTCGTTCGGCGAGTTGACGGGACACATCAAAGGATTACTAGTACTAGTAGTAGTCCATAATGCGTCCTTTCCGATTAATATGGCTTAATTTGAAACGAGAAAAATACACTGGCGGTCAACGTATGTAACAATACGCTCTTTACGGTCACTATATATAGTTTTGCAGCGTGGCACTTTGTTGACTGGTTAAATTGTCACCTGGTTTCTGGATCCCACTTGTCAGTTGGCAGAGCAAAGAAATCAGTTAAACAAAACTTTACGCAGGCGCGACACGAGTCCAACCCTTGCGCGCGAACCGCCTTGGCTGTGTATGTGAGTGCATGCACGTGTCCTCCCTCGGTCTTCCAACAAAGAGTGTACATCGGCTACAAAACAAAGAGTGTGGTACATAATGTACATCTACACTTCCAATGCATGTAGCCTTTAATCTAAATTGATATTGATTGACTAATGCACCAACTTGTGTTGTAGGTATAGGCTACATGTCTATCCTTAATTACAGCATGCAACGGCCTTCATTTAATCTTCTTATCTCAATGGTCGCATGCACACATAAGTCTGCTACTTTTGGGTGTTAATTATGCCCTTTTCAATGTGTAAATCTCTAAATGTACAGTCTTTCACGGACGTAGGGAGTAGATTGAGCACTTGAACGTGAGTTGTGTGTGTTGCATCGTATGCTGTGTGCCGCATAGGTGCGTGAGTGTTGCGTGCATCCATGTGTACGTGTGAGTGTTGCATGTTGCATGCATGCATGCATGCATGGGGCTTACTCCCTGCCATTGACATGTTCATATTTCAAGCTTCCTCTGTTCCCTCCATATGGTGATACTCCCTCTGTTCCCAAATAGTATGGAGTAAAAGCCTCCCTCTGTTCCCAAATACGGAGTATTTCTCTTTCTACAGATTTCAACAAGTGACTAGGTACGGAGCAAAATGAGTGACACGCCGCTGCAGATGGGACACGTAATTAATAAGCTGAACCAACGTGTTGTTGTTACTAAATCAGCCTTACCCAGTACCGCCATCATGTTTGCCAGTAGAGCACGCTTCCGCAAATACGCCTACGCACCTCTGTCCTCCATTAACTGACATATGGGCCCTCTTGTGGTACACCCACATGTCATCGCTGTAACTATTTACACTCCGAAGGACGGTATATCCTGGTAGTAGTACTAGTAGAATTGAGATTTAGTGCACTTTCTTCCCCGTCTTCCACTCTTCTTCCTCCTCTCTTCTTCTTCCTCCTCTCTTCCCCATCGTCGGCCGCACACCATTTACCCCCGCCACTTCTCGCCCCGCCCGCGCCATCTTCCTTGGTAGCTCGCGCACTATATCCCCCGCCACCGCTTTCGACCACATGAGGAGAAGCTTCTTCGCCGCCTCACCAATCCACTTCCCGCTGGCTCGCAGCACCGAAAACCCCAATGGCGAACCGATCGACATGCAGAGCCGCGATTGGAATTCCTCCCGATGTTCTCTTGGAGCAGATCTGTAGTCGATGGACCTACTCAAGACCGTCCGTCCGCCGCATGCTCGTGTCTTTGTACCGCCTACTGCTCGCAACCGGTCGGCTCTTTTCAAGACACCCCGCTTGCGATGCCCGATCCTCGCAGGTGGCCCGCATAATCGACTTGACGATCCCACGGAGGTTGCCGTGGTGCCCTCGACATGCTACCACTACCCGCCCACCTGCCCTTCATGCGCGCCACTCACTGGGTGGGCATGAAGGCAACCGGATCGCCCTCATCCACCACACCGTAGTCCGTGGCGCCTCGTGGATATCTACACCCAGCGAGAGATCACCTTCCATCATTGGATACCGCCGACATCGAGCCTCGCGCCCGCCGGACACTCCTGCCTACTACGCGACGAGACGCCGCAAGCTTTTGGCTCGACCTCGCTTGCGTAAAGTTGTAATCTGTGAAGTGCCCACACCATCGAAGACTACATGGATTACAAGCTCATTGCCTTGTTCAACATGGGATTAGTCTATCTCGAATCCGGTCGCCATACATGGTTATGGCTCATCATCAATAATGTTGAGGCAACATTTCGCCTCGATGCTATAGTGCATGATGGCATCGCTTACGCCGACGCACAGATTGGCTGCCTATACTGGTGGAATCTATCGTCGTAATTGTTCTATCTCATCTCATCTTTACCTTATCAATACGATCGCCTGTTCATTTGTTACAAATTTAGAATGCATAGCATGTCTATAACCACATCATTGCTATGTGTTCCTCTCATTTCCTAGATTTTATGACCACACATGTTATTGTTAGAGTTGATATGAGAACAATTGGCATCTAATGATTGTTAGAATACATATTATGAGCATAACATCATGATTGCTATATGTTACTCTCGCTTACAAGATTTTTATAACAACGCATGTTATTGCTTAGAGTTGATATGAGAACAGTAGTAGTAAGTGCTATGGTAGAATATGAGTAGGCTTTGTCATAGCTGTTTTCCTCTCATTGTTACATGATGTTTGAACCATGACATGTTGTTAGAATATGAAAGCCATTGGCTTATTTTTTTAACTTGGGGTATGATTATGACCACGGCATTGCAATTTCTCATCTATGATATGTGTCACCGTTATAATAATCTTAATTCCACACATACTCGAACATGATTGTTTATTTTTGTCCTTTGGTCTCCAATTTGAATTGTTGCAGAGACGAAATGCGCTGGCCTTCATGATTCTAGGACCTGAATCATACCAGCCGATGGGTGGTGGTTTATCGCCGTTCAGCCGACGGCGGTCATTTGATGCTCATTCGACGCACTAAATTGACCAAACCATTACATCAAACCACATGCAAGACAATGCGTGGGGCATTCGTGACATTGATGGCTATGGCTGCTTCGTGTTTGAGAAAGATCCCAGCTCCGTTGGGCCAGCGTATTCAATCGAGGCGGGTTTACAGCCTCGCAACCACTCCTTGTTCCTCGGCTCAATTATCCGATCATCCAACCAATCATCGATCATATCACCGGCGATGATTACTGTGCTACGCAACTTCCATTCGCGAAGGGGGGCTGTGTTTACACATCATACCATGGGTTTCATGAATCACCATATCCAGAGATTCGTCGACACAACTTGTTGCCAGGTAATCTTCAGTGTGTGAAAGACATCAAGCTTCCATGCGATGGATGGCTTTTGCAAACCCGACATGCAGCGATGTGGTTCATGCCAATAGCAAATATGCACAACTTGATTCGTGCTGATATCTAGACTGAGCCATGTATTCTCGCTGCTGTAGCACCCACCCTCTTTTGTTGGATATTATGTATTGTTGTTAGTTTGAAGCACTCCTCCGGTTTGAAGGATAGATACCTTCCGGGATCAAGTGCATCCTAACTCACTGCGTAGGATGTACCGATAATGATGATGGAGATGTGATGATATATATATATATATATATATATATATATATATATATATATATATATATATATATATATATATATATATATATATATATATATATATATATATATATATATATATATATATCAGTTAGGCTTCAATTATGCATTTGTTAGTTAAACCTATGTATAAATTGTGACACTAAATACGACTAGTAAGTAGTACAAGAGCAATACTAGTATACGTCGGTCAAATTATTCATCATGTCCACACATTGAATTGACGTGACAACACGCTGCACGTGAGGTGACACAAGAATCCCGGCGGCGTGTTCGGGTATTCGGACTTCAGATTTGGAGTACCACTTATCCGTCAAATCTTTCATCATTCACTTAAAACAGTCGATTGATCATACATTGAGTACCATATAACTAGAATTACCGATGCAAGTCGAAGAAGGATTGGCCGGTGCTGCCGGTTGGCGCCAAGTTCGATCCCATGGATCAGAGCTGATCGAGCACCTTGAGGCCAAAGTGAGTGCCGACAGCGAGATTTCAGTCTCTCATCGATTTGTTCATACCAACCATCGATAGCGAGCACAAGATATGCTACACCCAACCCGAGAAACTTCCTGTAAGACACCGATCGGCCGTCTACTTGCACAAACATATTCCTTTGTTTATAGCTCTATTTTTCTTTTAGACGCAGACCTGGTGAAGCAATTACAATTTGACAGTTAATAAAAGTGAAACAAGTGACCGCAACATGCCAAAGATGTTATGAAAATGCCAACTACGTACACTAAAACCTGTATTCCACAATATCAAGGTATCACACCGAGTGGCCTAAGGAAGCAATTTTTCCAAAGACAATTCCAGTATGCTCAAAAGGGGCACGGACGCGCTGCAAGATACAATGGAGTGCGGCATGCACGCGCGATGTGGCACAAGACCGGCAATACCTTGCCGGTGATGGTCAACGGCCGCAGACGGGCAGCAAAAAGGTTCTGTGCTGCACACCAACAAGAACTTCACCAGCAGAGGACCAATCGGGTGATGCACCAGTACCACCTCGGGACCCGGAGCAAGAGAAGGAGCGGAACTGGTCCTCCGCAAGATTTTCTACCGCATTTAACACTAGGGCCAGAGTAAAAAGATTATAAGTTAGTTAGGTATTGGTAGTTGTACTACCTTGTGGTCCGCAAGTTGGTATTGTTGTTAACGATCTTTTGGTATGAACTTGCATTTGCTTCCAACCATCATGCCGAGGGTCGGCGTGGATATAAAGCTGAATCATTTGTTTCGAAACAAATTTTCAGGCACCTGATTTTTATTTGATGGGTAGCATAAGCACCCGCCGTTCGAATTCCCAGTTCTCCAATTTTTTCAAAACAAGTGCATGCACTTATTATCACGATAAAAAAACAATATCTGTGCTGCATCCCAGTTATCAGCCTGTACTTACAGAATTCTCTCGTTTATTGAGCACGTATATTGTTTTTTCAGGTCAAGCAAGTTTCAACTGGGCTACGGACTGCCCAAGGTTGGTTTTGTTTTTAACAGGCCCAACCCATGATGACAACGGGGCACAAAGATCCAGCAGGTATCTACTGGCCTCTGGCCCGCCAGCGTTAGTTATATTTTGTCTTACAACATCCACATGCAGTTTTTTTTACTGAATCAAACACACAGCCCAGTTCTATTTTCCTCTTGAAACGCATGTCCTACATCCGTTTTCTAATCTCTACCTATAGTTTTATTAGTTCATATACACGTATCATTATATTGAAAACACATGAAATTCCCTTTTCATATTTACATCCTTATTTTTGTTGTTTTTTTCACCCAGCGCTGATTTTTTTACCACCGGTTTTCCTTAAACCAACTCAATTGTCCCACGCCTTATTTGCTCACAAAAACAAAACGATTTTTTGGCAAATCAATAAGTTCTTAAAAATGTTTATCATTTCGATTACAACAGTTCGACTCCACCGAAATATGCAAAATAAGGTTGAACTTTTTACCGTGGTCCCGGCAGAAAATGGGCTGTAATAAATTACTTAAGAATTAGCAAATGGGCTGCAAATTATAAAAAATAGCAAATGGGCTTTATGTTGTCTCGCCACAGATTTGGAGGCTGACTTGTGGGCCTACCAAGTTCATGCGCACACAAGGTTTCGCAAAAAGAAACTTAGTCAACAATCGACTCTACTAACGCCACATCGTTAGATGTCAATCTAACGGCAATCATGCTTCTTCGCCTCGATCTTCCTGCCCCACCGCCCAAACTAGCGCCATCGAACCGCCGCGCCCCGATCCCGTGGCGGCAGTGTTGCTGGGCAGGCCTCACGGCCCCATCATACTCGCATACCAGGCCTGTCTATCCTCTACTCACCCACACCTCCCGTTATTTTCCGGCGACGGCAGCCGAACCAATCAACCTCATACTCTCCATCGCAGGCAGCCACCGCCGTGTCTTCCCGGCCCGTGTCGCTCCTTCAGAGGCCTCGCCATCGTCCACCGCCCTGGTGCTCTCGGCGTGGCGTGGTCAACGATGTCCATCCAATGGCCTTAGTGCTTCTTCAACCTCTGGTCTTCTTTCCCCAGCCGCCCAAAGCAGCGGCGGTCGTGCCGCATGCTCCTGCCTCCCGTCACCGGCTGTGCTGCCGCTGAGGCCTCACCGTCCCCATACTACTCCCACCGCTGGCCAGGCCATCCCTCCACTCACCCACTCCCTCGTTATTCTCGGCGACGCCAGCCTCACACCGTGATCCAACCAAGTGAACCTCGTGCTCCTCTCCGCGTGGGCATCCACTGCCGCGTCTTCCCCGGCTTCGTGTCGTCCCCTTCCTAGGCCTCGCCATCGTCCACCGTCGTGGTGCTCTCGGCGCGGCGTGGTCAATGTGGTCAACGACTGACTTCCATCGGAAGAGTACAGTACGTGGAGAGGCTGACAGCTGGGTCCATGGTAGCCGCAAGGAAGTGCATCCTTATTACGCGCAAAATAATTATTCCTCCACCTGATAGCAGGGACCCACCAGACGGGCCACCAGTATTTCGCGGAAAAAACGTTTCTCCCCTGACTGCTGGGACCCACCGGACGGGCCAGCGTATTTCGCGAAGAAAATGTTTGCCCCTGACTGCTGGGACCCACCGGACAGACCACCGTATTTCACGAAAAAAATGTTCCCCCCGCTGTCAGCTCGGACCCACCGGAAGTGCCTCTTATTACGCACAGAAAAATGAATACTTCCCCTGCTAGCTGGGACCCACCATGGTCGGAGGCTGACTTGTGGGCATACTAAGTTGACGGGGACGGAGGGCTTTGTCAACTTAGTCAATATGAACGATTCTAGCTCCAAAGGACCGTAAGATGTCCATCCAATGGCCGTCGTGCTTCTTCAATCTCGCTCTTCCTTCTCCAAATTACCAAACAAGCGCCATGGACTGCCTGCTCCCTCCTCCTCAGGGCCGGGTGTGCTGCCAGCAGCCCTCACCGCCCCACCGTGCATTCCCATCGCTGGCCTAGCCATCCTCTACTCACCCACACTGATGTTATTCTCCGGCGATCGCAGACGAAACGATAAACCCTCAGACAACAGATTCTCCCTGTGGGAAACAACTGCCGAAGTCTTCCCCGCTTCTGCGTCGTCCCCTTCCTAGGCCTCGCCGTTGTCCACCGCCCTGGTGCCCTCGGTGCGGCCTGGTCAACGTGGTCAACAACCGACATTCATCTGAAGTGGACTGTACGTGGAGAGGCTGACAGCTGGGTCCACGGCCGCACGCAAGGAAATGCCTCCGTATTACATGCAAAATAATGATTCCTCCACCGACATCGGGACCCACCGAAGGGCCTCTCAGATTTCGCTAAAAAACGCTACTCCGCTGACATCTCGGACCCACCAGCTATATCTTCGCAGCAAGGAAGTGCCTCCTTATTACGCACAAAAAAATGAATACTCCCCCGTTAGCTGGGACCCAAGATAGTGGCAGGCTAACTTGTGGGCCTAGTAAATTGACGGGACGGAGGGCTTTGTCAACTTAGTCAATATGCACGATTCTAGCTCCAAAGGACTGTGACGATGTCCATCCAACGGCCGTAGTGCTTCTTCAACCTCTGGTCTTCTTGCTCCGGCCGCCCAAACCAGCGCCGGTCATGCCTCGTGCTCCTCGCCTCCCGTGGGTCGCTCAGGATGCGGCGGAGGCGCCACCGCCCTACTACTCCCACCGCCGCCAGGCCATCCTCTACTCACCCACACCCCGTTATTCTGCGGCGACGGCAGCCTCACATCGCAGCGAACCAAAGTGAACCTCGATTTCACGCTGCGTGGGCATCCATCGCCGCGTCTTCCCCGGCTCCGCCGTCCCCTTCCTAGGCCTCGCCGTTGTCCACCGCCCGGTGCTCTCGGGCGCGGCGTGGTCAACGTGGTCAAGGAACGGCTTCCATCGGACGTGGATCAGACGTGGAGAGGCCGATACCGGGTCCACGGCCGCAGCAAGGAAGTGCCTCCTTATTACGTGCAAAATAATTATTCTCCACCGACAGCGGGGACCCACCGGACGGGCCACCGATTTTGTGAAAAACGCTTCTCGATCGCGGGACCCACCAGCTACATCTTCGCACGCAAGGAAGTGCGCCCGCAAAAAACGATTCGCTTCGACCGCCGGGACCCACCAGTTACATCTTCGCACGCAAGGAAGTGCGTCCGGGCAAAAAAAAAACAAAATGATTCGCCACCCTAACTGCTGGGACCCACCAGCTACATCTTCGCATGCAAGGAAGTGCCTGACAGTCGGGACCCACCTGGTCGAAGCGTACGTAGCGTTGTCATTCTGGTCGACGTGTACGTACATACTGGTCGATGTAGAGGCGCGCACGTGTCTTAGTAGAGGTGTGCACGTAGCATGTACACATACCTACAGCGGCGAGGGTGCAAGAAAGAAAATACGGCCACGTACGTACATACGGGCAGGGTCTCGAACGCCTACTCGCGCATACGTACATGGCTGGGTCGGAACGGAGAAACAGCGTCGTCGTCGTGTTCATGGGGAGCCAACCGGCTGGGTCGGAACGGAATGCGTGGTCGTGTTCATCAGGAGGGCTTGGACGGAACATGCGATGGAAACGAGGCCTGGCGTACCGCACAACGGAGGAAACGGACCTCCCACATTCGGAACGGGGTCCTGTTGATCGGGAGGGGTGTGGCGTATCGCAAAACAAAGGAAACGGACCTCCTACGGTCGAAACGGGGGTCCTATTGATCGAGGGTGTGGCGATCGCAAAACGGAGGAAACGGACCTCCTATGGTCGTAAACGGGGTCCCGTTGATCGGGAGGGTGTGGCGCATCGCAAAACGGATTTAAACGGACCTCCTACGGTCAAAACGGGGTCCCGTTTCATCGGGAGGGTGTGGCGATCGCAAAACGAGACTCCACGGATACCGTTCATCTCCACCGTCGACCTCCTCCAACCTCCACGGGCTACCGCCGACTTCCTCCAGCCTCCACGGGCTCCTGCTCATCCAGCCTCCACCTCGCACTACTCCACCGCCACTCGCTCAACCACCCTCCACGGGCACCCTCCGCCGCCCATCGCTCATCCAGCCTCCACACCACGGGTCCTGCTCAACCACCCTCCACGGCCACCCTCCACCTTCTATTGTTCATCCAGCCTCCACACCACGGAGTCCTATTCATCCAGAGGCAACGCCACCGCCACTGCTCATCCAACCCCCCGCAACGCCATCGCTCATCCAATCGATCGGCTTGATTAGCAGCAGCAATAAGGAATTACTCCATTGGGTTCAGTTAACAGCCATCGATCGATCGCCGGGTTCAAGAACGCGTGAGCTGCAAAGGCAATCGCCGGTTCGATTAGAGCCCAACGCCCGCCGGGTTGATTAGAGCCAATGCCTCGCACACAAGCACGTACATGTACGAGAGAAACGTGCATCGCTCGGCCCCGACCTCCCACCGTAACCGGCAACTCCCCGAAATTTTCCTCCCCCTCGCTTCTACCATGGGTCTTTCCGTCATGGACGGCCCAAAGAATGTCATGCAGCTGCGTCTCCGGCCCTCCCAGGACGAAAAGCCCATTTTCTGTCATGATTTTTTGTCATAGAAGTAGAAGGCCACCACATCTATGATGATACCGGGTTTTGTCACAATTATCGTCATAGAAGTGTCATATGTATGACAGAAAAAAATTCGTTCGGCCCAAAATGTCACGGATGTGTCTTTTTTTTGTAGTGGAAGCCTTGGAGCGCAAGGCGTCGGTCCGAGAGACCGAACTTACCAAGGTTCGCCAGGGTGAGGAGGCCGCGCGGAATGAGGCCCGGGGCGCTCTCCAGGAGATCCAGGAGGCCAAGAAGATCGCAGCGGGTAAGGCATTCAACATGCAAAGCAAGTATGCAGAGAGGAAGTACCTTTTAGTAACCCGGATTCGGAGTTTCCCGGGAGCGTTTGCTGATCTGGCATGCAGCGTGTCCGATGCTGCGGAGTTCTTCTGAGCCAGAGAAGGGAGCTCCACGGAGAAGTTGTTCTGGTCGCGGTATGCTGCGCCAGAGCATCCGGTGCCCTTTATCGACCAGCTGAAACAGTTGGGGGAGCTGCATAGGGTGGTCGAACTGGCCATGAAGGATTTGATAATCCGGTTATGGCCAGCTGAAGCTATTCCCGACAGCTACTTCGGCCTCGTGAAGCGGCTGGTGGAAGCCTGTCCGCATCTGGACACCGTCAAGATATCGGTCTGCATCAAGGGTGCCCGCATGGCCTTCGCCCGTTGCAAGATGTGGTGGGCGAAGATAAATGTCATTGAAGTGGCCAGAGGGCCGCCAGAGGGCAAGGAGCACCGCACACCCGAGCGTTATTTGCGGACATTATTTTAGAATAAAACATTCGTTTTGTCTTTGCTTTGTATGACTGAAACGAAGTTCGTTTGTAATATAATTTTTGTTATGTTTTGATTGTTTCCTCCTGTGCGGCCGTGGTGTATAAAATTTGAGGGTTGGCCAGTCGTCGGCTTCTGCCCTCACGTAGGTAGTACGGAGGTGTTCGGGATGGAATCTAAACAATCTTGATCCAATTATATGGTCCTTGAAGGAGTTGTTTAGCGCGACGAACCAGACAATCGGCCTATGCGGCTTAAACGCCCTCAATTAGCCATAGGAGTTTTACAATAAAACATGGGCGCAGCCCCTGGTATGCAGACCAGGGTGCTGTCAGCATCTGATCGGGAGGTACCAATCCTTTGCATAATGCGTAAAAAATCTCCAACGATTTGTAACCCTCGAACAACTGACTGTCTCTCGCCGCATCATGATAGACAGTTTTTGGCTTTCTCTACTGAGGTGCTCATCCGGTTTAGACCAGGGCACAATCGCAGCAGTTCTCCCTTTACTACCCTAGCCGATGTAGCAGAACGTAGGGTAGCAAACACAGGAGCCGGGCAACCCAACTATTGACCAAAGACATGATTCGGAGCCGATGCATATAATGCTAAATTCGGGGTGCTGAACTTCTCTATAAGAAGTGTTCGGACTTTGTTGCCGTGTTATGGGGTGATGAGGAGCCCCTGGCAAATATGAAACGTACCAGAGTGTACGGTTGCTAGGAAATAAGTAATTGAAAGGAAAACAGAGGGAGAACAGAGATAGTATCTGGGGCCGTTGAAGTTGGACCATGAACTGTTTCCATTATAGTTGGATTAATGTGTCAAAGCGCATTGGTACAAAATAATGCCAAAAGCAACCGGCTATTTGACATGCCACAACTAAAGGCGAGCTGCGTGCGGGTCCTGAAAACAGATAGGGTAATCGTTGGATTGGCCTCTAGGGCTTCCCCTGTACGCATGTGCTCCGTGTCGATCCAGTGCATTTATCCTTAGACAGGACAATTAATCAGGCCATCGAAGGAGGCCCGCATAAGAGAAACTTGTGAAAATAATGAAAAGGAAATAGTAAAGTTATATGTGTGTCCGGGATCGGTCTAGCCGAAATGTAGATCCCGGGCTGGCTTGTGCCTCCGTTGATGTCCATGGAATTTTGAGTGCGTAATTATGTACACGTGGTACAAATTCCACTACCTTATCAGGATTGGGATGAAGGCCGAATTGCTAATCAAGCTCTTGACGAGCCGCGCTGTCCTGTTGCAGTGTAGTCCGGATCCTCTTAATGATGTCCAGGGGCTCGGCAGCCAGACTATGGTGCTGCTTGAGAAGGCCGCTTTTTACCTCTGCTGCTAGGGCGGCGGTGTGCTCCTCTGTCCGGAGGGAGCGTTCTGTGTTCCCGTTGACTGTTATGACGCCGCGTGGACCGGGCATCTTAAGCTTGAGGTAAGCATAGTGTGGCACCGTGTTGAATTTAGAAAATGCGGTTCGTCCGAGCAGTGCGTGATAGCCGCTGCGGAAGGGGACGATATCAAACATTAACTCTTCACTTCGGGAGTTGTCCGGAGAACCGAAGACCACCTCCAGCGTGATTGAGCCCGTACAGCAGGCCTCTACGCCTGGTATGACTCCTTTAAAGATAGTCTTTGTGGGTTTGATTCGTGAGGGGTTAATGCCCATCTTCCGCACTGTGTCCTGATAAAGCAGGTTGAGGCTGCTACCACCGTCCATCAGGACTCGTGTTGGGTCGAGGACTAGTGCGTCCGTAAGTGCTCGCTTGCGCTCCCTTTTGGGGATGTGTGTAGCGTATATCATGTTCACTGTTTTGACTTGAGGGGAAAATTTCTTCTGCCCCCCAGTGTTCTGTTGCCGGGGCTCTTCGTCTTCGTCCTCAATTTGTGATCCCTTTTCTTTGTTTTCGGCGTTCAACTTTCCAGCCTGTTTGAAAACGCGACAATCTTTGTTGGTGTGATTGGCTTGTTTATCTGGGGTGCCGTGTATCTGGCACAGATGATCGAGTATGTGGTCCAGGCCGGATGGTCCCTCACTGTTCCTTTTATAGGGCTTTTTCCGTTGGCCGGACTTGGAGCCGCTGAATCCGGTGTCAACTGTAGTGTCATCGGTGTTATCGCCATTGCTTCGGCGTTTGTGCCTATTGCGCCGGAGCTTGCCGGTGCTGTTTTTGGCCTCGAAGGGGCCTGTCTTGTTGGCTGTGTTTTTGCTACACGCCAGCCAGCTGTCCTCATCCGTGCAAAAGCGGGTCATGAGTGTTGTAAGGGCTGCCATGGACTTCTGCTTTTCTTGGCCAAGGTGGTGTGCTAGCCATTCATCACGGATGTTGTGCTTAAAGGCCGCTAGGGCTTCGGCATCCGGACAGTCAACGATCTGGTTCTTTTTGGTTAGGAACCTAGTCCAGAATTTTTTGGCTGATTCTCCAGGTTGTTGAACTATGTGGCTTAAGTCATCGGCATCAGGTGGACGGACATATGTACCTTGGAAGTTGTCAAGGAAGGCTTCTTCAAGTCCTCCCAGCTGCCGATGGAATTTTCAGGCAGGCTATTTAGCTAGTGTCGAGCTGGCCCTTTGAGCTTTAGTGGGAGGTATTTGATGGCATGGAGGTCGTCTCCACGGGCCATGTGGATGTGGAGAATAAAGTTCTCAATCCATATTGCGGGATCGGTTGTTCCGTCGTATGATTCAATATTGACGGGCTTGAACCCTTCGGGGAATTCATGATCCAGCACCTCATCTGTGAAGCAGAGAGGGTGTGCGGCACCTCTATATCAGGCCGCGTCACGGCGCACCTCTGATGAAGTCCGTCTGCGGTTATTGGCCTGGGTGTGACTCAGTTTTTCACGTCCGAATAGGTAGCCGTCATCCCGAGTCGGGAAGCATCCTCGCGATCAGTTTTTTTAACTGGTGTGTCCTGCTCTATTGTCTAGATCCTGCTGAAGGTCATATGTATGTCCCGAGCTATTATGTCCCTGTTTTTGCGAGGCGGTGGGGCGGGCTGTTGTTCGACCTGAGTTGCCTTTTATCCCGACCGCGGGGTGGTCGGTCCGCCGCACTATCCCGACCACATGGTGGTCGGTCCGCATTGCGTGAGGGAGGTATGGGATCTGGTGCCTCCTCATCGAACTGAGGTAGTAGTCTGCGCTTTGCGTAACTCTTGGCTGGGCGCTCGAGGCCGTATTCTTCGGCTGCCAGGACATCAGTCCACATATCAATGAGCAAGCCTTGATCAGCTTGGAGCTGTTGCTGCTTCTTCTTCAGGCTTCTTGCCATGGCTATTAGCTGGCGCTTGAAGCGCTCCTGCTCGAGGGGTGACTCAGGCACAATGAAGTCCTCATTACCGAGGTTCTCATCATCCTCGGAGACTGGACGATAACTATCATCATCTGGGTCATTCGGCATGGCCTGTTTATCAGGGTTATCTTGCCCGTTGTCTTGTTCCTCCTGTTCGGATGTAGCCCCGATAGGGTCTTCATTGTTCTCAGCATCGCCCGGAGTACTATTTTCTCTGGTGCCAGTGTTGCTATCTTTTGAGCGACGAGGCTTGGAGCGGCGTTTTGGGCGCCGGCACTTGGACTGTGTCTCAGAAGGTTTATTCGCAACTGGATCTCCTTTGTCATCGTCGCTAGCTTTTTTAGGTGTGTCGACCATGTACACATCGTACGAAGAGGTGGTCCTCCAGCGTCCAGTATATGGCGGGTCTTGGCCTTGCTCCTTGTCGGCATCTTCATCCATACCGTCAATGTCTTCGGAGCCGTAATCAAGCACGTCGCTTAAGTCATCGACAGTGGCTATGAAGTGGGTGGCAGGTGGGAAGCAAAATTTCCCGTCATCAACCTCTGGCTTGAATCAAACATAGTTCGGCTGTGAGTCCTTCTCCAAGGACAAATTCTTCAAAGAGTTTAGCACATCACCCAAAGGTGAGTGCTGGAAGATGTCTGCGGCGCTAAATTTGAAAATCGATAACGGATCCAGCTCGGTGTCCGCAGGCCTACCCGGTCCGGAACTTATAGTCGGAGACGAGTCCGGAGTTTCATTGACGCAAATGTTGCGGGGTGTCGAGTCCGTGTGTGGCTCCAACGCCGCAGACTCTGTGGCCTCAGACAACACGATCTGCTTCGGTCCTAAGGCTGTTGCAGCAACAGGAACCATCTCCTGGATGTGATCTGATGACAGATTTAAGTCATGTTCATCGGGGCGAGGGGGAGCGATCGTTGCGATCTCAAATCCATTGAGGATCAAGTCTCCACGGATATCCGCGACATAGTTCAAGCTTCCAAATCTGACCTGGTGGCCAGGGGCATAGCTATCGATCTGCTCCAGATGGCCAAGCGAATTGGCCCGTAGTACGAAGCCGCCGAACACAAAAATCTGTCCGGGGAGGAAGGTTCCTCCTTGGACAGCGTCACTTTCGATGATTTAAGGGGCCATCGAACCTTTTGTCGATGGCACAGTGGAACTCTCAATGAAAGCACCAATGTCGGTGTCAAAACCGGCGGATCTCGGGTAGGGGGTCCAGAACTGTGCGTCTAGGATCAATGGTAACAGGAGACGGGGGACACGATGTTAACCCAGGTTCAGGCCCTCTCTATGGAGGTAATACCCTACTTCCTGCTTGATTGATCTTGATGAATATGAGTATTACAAGAGTTGATCTACCACGAGATCGTAATGGCTAAACCCTAAAATTCTAGCTTGTGACTATGGTAATGAGCATATCCTTTCCGGACTACCCCCTCCGGTTTATATAGGCACCGGGGGGATCTAGGGTTTACATAGAGTCGGTTACATAAGAAGGAATCTTCATAATCGGTCGCCAAGCTTGCCTTCCACGCCAAGGAGAGTCCAATCCGGACACGGGTACAGTCTTGGCCTTCATGTCTTCACAGCCCATCAGTCTGGCCCATGGATAACAGGCCGGACGCCCGAGGACCCCTTAGTCCAGGACTCCCTCATCTAGTACTATCTACATTCAAATGTTTTTTAGCCCCCCGGCACACATGCTACATACTTCTTGTATCGATCAATCTTCCTCTCCTAACCACCTTACCAAGCTATTGGTTTCCGGCACACGTTCATTCTTTCTCTTCATGTTTCGATCTCTAACTCTCTCAACTACACAACTCCCTTTTCCACTCTGTTACCGCCTGTACTCCCGCCATTGCACACCATGCAGAGCTCTCTCTCTCTCTCTATCCCTCCCTCCCACCCTCTCTTGCTAGATACATGCATTGCCTATCTAGACCACCCCTCCCCCTCTCGTGCGCACGCACGCACATTGTCTATCTAGGGCACTCTCTTGAGACTGTCTCACTCTTTCTTTCGCACGGTGGCCCACACTCGCTAAATCTCTCTCTCTCTCTCTCTCTCTCTCTCTCTCTCTCTCTATCTAAGTCTCGATTAACCTCGCTTTCTCTCACAAACAAATGATATATCTCCCTGTTCGGGCCTCAATCGACACACTCTATGCTCTCTCACGCAGATTGTCTATCTAGGTCAGTTCATCCAAGCCGCCCCCACTCTTTCGACCTTATGGCGGCCAACACTCGCTCAATCTCTCTCTCTCTCTATGTGTGTGTGTGTCTCTCTCTCTCTCTCTCTCTCTCTCTCTCTCTCTTTATGTATGTCTCGATTGACCTCGCTCTTTCTCAGACACAAATGATATATCTCCATGTTTGAGCCCAATTCGACATATTCATATTGTAAAGTATCTCACACACATTGTCTATCTAGGTCACTGTCTCCAACCCGTCTCACTATTTTGATTGCATGACGACCCACACTCGCTCAATCTCTCTCCCTTTATCTATGTATCGATTGACCTTGCTTCCTCCTACGCACAAAATATATCTACATGTCTGTGACTGGGTCATCTCTCAAGCTCTATCTTACAGCACTCACCCTTCCCAAAAGCTCAATCGGACAATATCTCTCTAGAGCATATATATCTTTTCAACGAATGTCAGACCACACTCAATTTGTCTCTCTATCTATTTGTGTCTCGATTGACCTCGCTTTCTCACACCGTATATTCCACACATTGAAACTACCTCTCCATCCCTTGCAGAGCCGGAGCTATTTACATTGCGGGGGGACTCCAACCTTGGATTAGTTTGTGAAGGCATTTATTCCAGTGAGTTTAGATTATATTTTCGTAGCATTCGGCCCACAACTACACCAAGCACCGTTGCAATCCTCGCACCTCCCCCAATTGATTTCCCTCTGGCTCGGTCACCGCTCTCTCGCACGTCCTTTCCCACCTTCCATGTCGCACCATGGTATTTTTGCAAACTCTCTGTTTATTATTACAAATAAGCTACAAACTACACACCGATAGTCCACCTGCAATGGAACAAATTTCGACCCAGAATATAAAGTGCTAGAAACTACACACCGGGGGGCCACCTGTCATGGAACAAATTTGGACCCGTATATAAATTAAAAATGCAAAAATGACGAGGATTGAACATGCGACCAGGGCCTTCAAGCCGCACGTCAATATGCAACATAGTAGCACTAGTAGAAAAATGGCCTAATGTGAAGCTCATTAGTCCCGGTTTGTAATTAAACCGGCACTAATGTGACCATTAGTGCCGATTCAAACAGCTAGGCGGGCGGCGCTCATTAGTACCAGTTCGTGGCGAACCTTTAGTAAAGGTTCGTGCCACGAACTGGTACTAAAGAGGTTGTGGTGTTGTTGTCGTCAGGCCCACTACCTCTTTTAGTACCGGTTCATGCCACAAACCGGTACTAGACTTTTTTAGTTGATTCTTTTGCAGTGGGTTTTCAGTCCCACCTCGCTCCACTAACAGGGTTTTTACCACCTTAAATATGTTACTTCTCAAACTATCACAACGACTTGGTCTTCATTGAACTCTATGTGTAGAATTTGTGGCTGCAATATGAGTCTTCTCCGGTTTGTAAACCGGTGAGGACTCATATTGACAATTTAGATTAACAAAAAAAATAAGAAACAATCGGGAAGGCAACCCAAGTGCCTACAAGACACCAGGGCGCGCCTGCCCCACCTGGGGCGCCCTGGTGGGTAGTAGGCCCCTCGGGCACCTTCCCAACTCTGTTTTCCTTCCGTATACTTGTTTCCCAAGATAAAAAATCTTTATATATATATCCCCCGGACGATGTGACCAGCGTATCATGAGGAAATCCCCTGTTCTTGTTTCGTGCTATTTTTCCTAACAGATCTAGATCACCATGGCTACCCCAAGCTCCTGAAAGGACAAGATCTTTGAGAAGGTCATCAACCCCTACCTACCGGAGGTGTGAAGCTAATATTCCCTAGAGGCAATAATAAAGTTGTTATTTATATTTCCTTATATCATGATAAATGTTTATTATTCATGCTAGAATTGTATTAATCAGAAACTTGATACATGTGTGAATATATAGACAAAAAAAGTGTCCCTAGTAGGCCTCTACTTGACTAGCTCGTTAATCAAAGATTGTTAAGTTTCCTAACCATAGACATGTGTTATCATTTGATGAACGGGATCACATCATTAGGAGAATGATGAGATGGACAAGACACATCCATTAGCTTAGCATAATGGTCATTAAGTTTTATTGCTATTGCTTTCTTCATGACTTATACATATTCCTTTGACTATGAGATTATGCAACTCCAGAATACCGGAGGAACACCTTGTGTTCTATCAAACATCACAAGGTAACTGGGTGATTATAAAGATGCTCTACAGGTGTATCCGAAGGTGTTTGTTGGGTTCACATAGATCGAAATTAGGATTTGCACTCCGAGTATTAGAGAGGTATCCCTGGTCCCTCACAGTAATGCTCGACTATTGGTTTAGCGGGAAAATGAGGGAAACAGATACTCAATTTAAAGTGAGTAAACAGAATTCCATACTCGATCTCATAGATCCCTATATAATTCTGTGGAAAGCCATATTCGATGAAAGTCGTATGTACGGCTTGGAGGGAGATCTTTCCTATCTTTCGATATCCACCCTACAATATGGGGTCAAAAAGCCAAAAAAGAAGTGATTTTAGCCCTTCTAAAAAGAAAACGGATTCTTGAACCTCTTTCACGCTCATGTCATGTCGAGGTACTGCAGAAAAAAGAACTCCAAAATCCGATACAATTTTTCATAATCGATTAGTTAACATGGTGGTTAACCGTATTATGGAAGACGGAAAAAAAATCATTGGCTTATCAAATTCTCTATCGAGCCGTGAAAAAGATTCAACAAAAGATAGAAACAAATCCACTATTGGTTTTACATCAAGCAATACGTAGAGTAACTCCCAATATATGAGTAAAAACAAGACGTAATAAAAAAGGATCGACGCGGAAAGTTCTGATTGAAATAGGATCTAAACAAGGAAGAGCACTTGCCATTCGTTGGTTATTAGAAGCATCCCAAAAGCGTCCGGTTTAAATATGGCTTTCAAATTAAGTTCAATTAGTAGATGCTGCCAAAGGGAGTGGGGGTGCCATACGCAAAAAGGAAGCGACTCATAGAATGGCAGAGGCAAACAGAGCTCTTGCACGTTTTTGTTAATCCATGAACAGAATCTATGTATGTAGACACATGGATCCATACATCTCGATCGGAAAAGAATCAATAGAAGGAGAATCGGACAATATTTTTCTCGAAACAAACAAAAAGGAAAAGAAAGAGAAAACAGAAATCATGATCAACTAAGCCCTCTCGAGGGCTTGCTTAAGAATAAGAAAGAAGAATCTTATGGAATTAGCATGGAATAAGGTTTGATCCTATTCATGGGGATTCCAGAATATCCCATTTCAAAAATCAAACAATCGGGACTTTTCGAGATTGGATGCGTTACTAATTCATGATCCGGCATGTACAGAATGAAAACTTCATTCTCGATTCTTCGAGAATTTTTATGAAAGTGTTTCATTTGCTTCTCTTCAATGGAAGTTTCATTTTCCCAGAATGTATCCTAATTTTTGGCCTAATTCTTCTTCTGATGATCGATTCAATCTCTGATCAAAAAGATAGACCTTGGTTCTATTTCATCTCTTCAACAAGTTTAGTAATAAGCATAACGGCCCTATTGTTCCGATGAAGAGAAGAACCTATAATTAGCTTTTTGGGAAATTTCCAAACGAAAAATTTCAACGAAATATTTCAATTTCTCATTTTATTATGTTCAACTTTATGTATTCCTCTATCCGTAGAGTACATTGAATGTACAGAAATGGCTATAACAAAGTTTCAGTTATTCGTATTAACAGCTACTCTAGGGGGAATGTTTTTATGTGGTGCTAAAGATTTAATAGCTATCTTTGTAGCTCCAGAATGTTTTAGTTTATGTTCCTACCTATTGTCTGGATATACCAAGAGAGATCTATGGTCTAATGAGGCTACTATGAAATATTTACTCATGGGTGGGGCAAGCTCTTCTATTCTGGTTCGTGGTTTCTCTTGGCTATATGGTTCATCTAGGGGGGAGATCGAGCTTCAAGAAATTGTGAACAGTCTTATTAATACACAAATGTATAACTCCCCAGGAATTTCAATTGCGCTTATATCCATCACTGTAGGACTTGGGTTTAAGCTTTCCCCAGCCCCTTTTCATGAATGGACTCCTGACATCTACGAAGGAGTGTGGTTCGTTCGACAAATTCCTACCTCTATATCTATCTCTGAGGTGTTTGGGTTTTGCAAAACTCCATAGACATGCAGAAGAGAAATGCTATCCCCACTCCGACCAAGATAGAACTTTTACCAAAAGTTTATTGTGATCTTTTTGTTCAAATGACAATTAAGGTGAGGCAGGGTCAGGAACAATGAATCTCTTTATGATAAACAGATCCATTTTGCAAGTTCGTTATTGTGGGTAGTTCCTACAAACAATCAGACTAATGACGTATACAATGCTTGAATTATCGATGTAGATGCTACATAGTGGGTTCTCAACCTTCAGGGACTACGAGTGTAATAGGAGCATCCGTTGAGAAAAGGTTCACCCTAAGATGATCATCTCATGACTATTGGCAACGAATCAAATCAAATGGTTCTATTTCTCAACCTTTCTCACTTGCTCCTACGGAACCAAGGTCGAAAGGATTGAAAAAGTCAGTCATTCACAACCACTGATGAAGGATTCCTCGAAAAGTTAAGGATTGGTAATTCTTTTTCAAAATCGATTTCGAAAAAGAATGGATTCGGTCTTATACATACGCGAGGAAGGTAATCAAAAAAAGAGAGAATACGAGTTCTTCTTTATTTTATCACTTAGGAGCCGTACGAGATGAAAGTCTCATGCACGGTTTTGCATGAGAGAAAGAAGTGAGGAATCCTATTTTCGACTCTGACTCCCCCAATCCAGTCGTTGCTTTTCTTTCTGTTACTTCAAAAGTAGCTGCTGCAGCTTCAGCCACGCAAATTCTTGTAAGTGCATCTAGTGCCCCTTAGTGATTTTGGTGTATTGAAGACTTATAGGTTAAGGGACTAATGCGTTTGTGAGTGTACACAGGTCCATAAGTCTATGAGGAGTTTGATATTCACAGAGAAAGTCGGCCCCTAAAAATGAAGTTCTTCGACTGAAGACTTTGATATTCTGAAGACTTTCTGAAGACTTTGAAAGTGAAGAAATTGGTGTGACCTTGAAGACTTGGTATTCATTTGAGGAACATGAAGCGTGAAGACTTTTGTTTTTGTAGTTTCGTTTTTCTCTTTCTTGAGTCATAGGAAACACCGATCGTTAAAGGGGGTCGAGGAAATACTAAGGAAAAATTTCCATGTGATGCTCAACTCAAAATCCTACACCTACCAATCCCTTCGAGTGAAGCCTTTGAAATCTCATACAGATTCAGTCAATTTCTTCAAAGGATGAGACGAAGTTCTTCCGTCACCGAGGAATTTGTTCGACCGAGGAGTTAGGAATTCGCCAAAGGCGGATTGCCTACAAGGAGGAACATGATAGCCCCGAGGAATTTGAGAGTCAAATTTCCGACCGTTGTTTAAAGGCGCGCCACCTGTCCCAAAATATCTTATCCACCTAACGGTCATATCATTGAAGGGCATTTATGTTTTATCATGTCGGCTGCTCCCTAGGCTATAAATAGCCGCCCCTACAACCACTAGCTGGTTGGCTGCTCCGAGAGAACTTGACACTTGTCATTTGAGAGCAACCCATCCTCCGAGGACTTTGAGCGAAAATCATCGAGTGAGGAAAACCCAAAACCAAACCCCTATAAACCCAAAGTGATTGAGCATCATCAAGAGATTGATCCTGCGTGGATCCGACGCTTGTTACCTTTGAAGACTATGTTTCTTCCAGACGGTTAGGCGTCATGGTCTAGAGCATCCAAGAGAAATTGTGGATCACCGAGTGACCAAGTCTGTGATGGTTTGGAAGTCGCCTGAAGACTTACCACGAGTGATTGGACGAGATCTGTGTGACCTTAGTTCAAGGAGAATACGGTGAGGACTTGGTGTCCTGAGCTGCGTGCTCAGCGATCGGGTGTCCGGACTGTGTGTCCTCGAGTTTAAATACTCACCGCTCCAACCAGACGCATAATGAGACAACAGTTGGAACTGGTCTACCAAATCATTGTCTTCACCAACCTTATCTTGGTTCTATTTCCTCAACTCATCCATTTCCTCATTATCGTGTTGAGTGTTTGTTCATATCTGTGTTTGAAGACTTTTGGTCAAGATTTTCTCTATTTCCTCGGTTCAATTTCTTCACCTGTTTGTCTTCATCTTGTGTTATCCTGTGTTTACGCTTTTCGTACTCTGTGATTTTCTTCATTTCATCATGATGACCATGCCCGCATTCTGTTATGCTTACTTCTGAGTACTTATTCCGCTGCAAGTAGTTCTTCTCTTAGGAATTTCCTCACCAGAAAATTCCTTAGTGAAGAATTCATAAAAATCGCCTATTCACCCCCCTCTAGTCGATATAACGCACTTTCAATTCTCGATATTCCTTTTTATTTCTTATCAAATGAATGGCATCTTCTTCTGGAAATCCTAGCTATTCTTAGCATGATTTTGGGGAATCTCCTTGCTATTACTCAAACAAGCATGAAACGTATGCTTGCATATTCGTCCATAGGGCAAATCGGATATGTAATTATTGGAATAATTGTTGGAGACTCAAATGATGGATATGCAAGCATGATAACTTATATGATGTTCTATATCTCCATGAATCTATGAACTTTTGCTTGCATTTTATTATTTGGTCTACGTACCGGAACTGATAACATTCGAGATTATGCAGGATTATACACGAAAGATCCTTTTTTGGCTCTCTCTTTAGCCCTATGTCTCTTATCTCTAGGAGGCCTTCTTCCACTAGCAGGTTTCTTCGAAAAACTCTATCTATTTTGGTGTGGATGGCAAGCAGGCCTATATTTCTTGGTTTCAATAGGACTCCTTACGAGCGTTCTTTCTATCTACTATTATCTAAAAATAATCAAGTTATTAATGGTGGACTAAACCAAGAAATAACCCCTTATGTGCGAAATTATAGAAGATCCCTTTAAGATCAAACAATTCCATCGAATTGAGTATGATTTGTATGTGTGATAGCATCTAATATACCAGGAATATCAATGAACCCCATTCTTGCAATTGCTCGTGATAC
Source organism: Aegilops longissima (assembly GCA_021605205.1). Classification (NCBI taxonomy): domain Eukaryota; kingdom Viridiplantae; phylum Streptophyta; class Magnoliopsida; order Poales; family Poaceae; genus Aegilops; species Aegilops longissima. The sequence continues at coordinate 193,183,150 of CM038680.1, read as the reverse complement.
CATCTTTTAGCTGCTATGTCTATTTCTTAGTTCAAGATCCTCTTACTAATCGGAATAAAAGAATTAGTAGATCTGTTCTGCCCAAAATGGGAATGGGCGCTAGGGTTATGAACTTATAATCATGGAATTGACTCGATCATCAGATTATAAGTTCATTCCATACCAAACCAGCCCGTGCACATTCTGATTATGAGAAGGGGTCATTCGAGCCTATGGAAATAGGATACTGCTTACATAGAAATCCCACGCCCTTATATTCTATTTAGGATTAGGAATAGGTGTAAATGCACCTGCTTTTGACATATCTATCCTATTCTTATTTGGGTACCATATGCACCTCTTTGGGCTTCTATTGAATCGAGAAATTGGATTGTACATCTTTCATCTTATTTATTTTGATATTGATTTTGATACTTTCCAACGGATAATGCAAATTGAAGCTATATGATGTCTGACTCAGGCAAAAAGTAAAGAAAGAAGATAACGAAAGGAGAACAAAACTTTGTATTTGGTAACTCTTCTGTAGTTATGTTTAACCTTGAATGCAATTTATAGATTTGACAGCAATAGTCCCTCGGACTCGAAAATTAATAACGAAAATGGCTAATCCAATAGCAGATTCCGCAGCTGCCATTGTTGGAACTAATGAAGCAAATGATTGACCCATCATATCATCCAAAGAAACGGAAAATACCAAGAAGTTCAAATTGACAGCTAATAACATTGATTCAATTGGCATTGACATAATAAGAATATTTCGTCTATTAAGGAGGATTTCCCAAATACCTAAAATAGAGATGATCATAGAAAAAGTGAAATATTTTATAGGATCCGTTTGGAAACATGGAATGTCGAGAAATTCAAATTATGTGAGGCTTAGAAAGAAGTCCTGCAGAGAGTCCAGGAGAGCCTATTTTGATTTTTTCTCTAGTTACCCTTTTTCCTTCTCAAACTACGCGCTTGATTTCCTTCCTTATACCAAAGGAATTCCATCTTTCTCTTGTCGATCACATCACATCCAAGGCATTTCGTCGGAATACATCCTGTCATTTCACCTTTGTAGTCCTATGCATAGTAAGTACTATAGCCTCACTAGTCCTTGTCAAGGAATCTCCTTGCCGCCCTAGAAGTTTGAGATCGTGCCCACCGCTTTGGAGTCTGCTCAGAGCTCCTTCAATACTGGGATTGACGTCGGATCGAGTCGGCTCAACATGAAATCAAGCATTGTGCGATAGTCTTCTTCACGGAGCTCCTCTCCGTTCTTGAGTAATATCACGCAATGTGTCCAGAATCGGCGTGTGATAGCGGGCCTTTGTAGAGAACTTTCCTCTCAATGAGAGAGAGGTCGCCCTTCCAATCAAAAGAAGGAGGGTTCTGCTCGCTTCGCTGCCACCTGCATTGGAGCAGGATTCGATGCCGCTCTTGATCGACCACAGCTTCCGAGGGAGCGGTCTGCTCCCGGATGCAGAGGCGTCCTCACACCAGCCGTAAAAGCTTTTGAATAGCTCTTAGAGTTAGTTGATCCGGAGGGAGGCATTAAAGGGCCTGGGTCCCCATTTCGTCCCCATCGAGTCGGAGCGAAGCATCTCCCAACAAGATTCGGAAAATTCATTATCCCCAACCTAGGGCTGGTCGAGTATGAAGAAAACACCTATATGGGGTTCGGATTACCGAAATTGGATTTCCTTATTGATCCATATGTCGCTTAGACTTTACTGTTTCCCCTTCCCTCTATTTGTTCAATAGGGTCTTCGTCTTCGTGTAAAAGCAAACTCTCCAAATTTATGACCAACCTTTCCTTCAGTGATCTTACAACGAACAGGAGTTTTTCCATTGTAAATGAGTACGGAGCAATCAACGAATTCTGGCGAAATAGAAGATCTATGTGACCAAATTTTCCTGCTACTCAGACTTTCTCTACTATGCATTTTTTCGTGAACTACTAAATGACTCCTCTTGCTCCAAGCTCCCTTTTGTTGCCTTCTCATTCACATCCTCGTTCAATTGAAACAAGCTTTCAATCAATATCTGCAGGCACATTATATAATTCCTATATGGAAATTCATTTGCGGAAGACCTCCATTCAAACATGAGAAAAGCTTCGGCCCGCCCAAGATGGGATGGGAGAAAAAAGCTAAAAAATCTGGATTGTGCATTGGTGGGATCTCCGTAACAAGTAGGTGAACAGTGATGATCAAAACCAGAGAAAGATCTGAAAAAGGACTTGGATAGGATTTTGACCATGATCAAAAGATAGGAGGGTTCTCTTTCTTTCATCGCCCAAAAGCAAAGGCTACCAAAAAACCTTTACTATCACGGAGATCGTTAAAGAAAACATGGATCCAAATGCCAAAGGGGAAAATGGTGAAAAAGCTTCAAGGCCTCGTCCTCCTCACAAGCAAGCATGGGAAAACGTTATGTGCTATCGCTATGGGAGAAGGGTCATCTTATGGATATCTGCAGAAAAGAGATGACCCGCTTGCTTGTGGCGCCTTCGCCACCACAGATCCTTGTACTGTCCTAGGCGAGGGAAGCAAGGTAACCAAGTAATCCTCTTTCTTGTGCTTCAGCCCTATGAGGATATGGTGAGAAATGTGGAACATTTGAGAAAATGTGATGTGTCGTTGAGGGAAGAGCTTTTCTTTCAAGGCATCTTTCGAAGGAAGGTGTCCCTCCATTTGGATACAGCGTGATTGTTAGCTAGAATATATGGGTGTATTGTCATTCAGGTTCTATAGATGGTGTCTGCATCTCACTATCTGCTTGAATGCCCAAGGCCCTGAGGAGGAGTCGCTCGTGAGTTGTATTCAAGCTCGCCTTAGACCGAGTCAAGTTAGCGATAAGAGTCAGCTACTTTGGCCTTGTCATTCGCTTTGTTGCCATATAGATAGGTTGGAGTGCGGTGGCCACTAACCCAACGAATCTAACTTACATGTAGGTATGATCCTATCTGCTCTTCCACTATAGAACTAGAAATCCAAGACAACCATGTCCCTTTCTTAGGGAAAAGCCCTCTTTGAAGGAGAATCCACTTGAGCGCCAAAGGCGGGCATCCGACGTCACCAAAAGAAGGAGAAAGGCATTCAGCACCGCAAATCCAAGAAACTCCGAATACAAAGCCAGACTAAAAGTTTAAATGGCCAAAGGGATTGGGGCTGTTTCGGCACCAAAAGAAGTGTCACTATGCTAAACACATCAAATATCCATCTCTTTATGTGGGAGAGAACCATCTTCGCTTACGGGTCTACCGATCCTATAGCTCCGATATAGATTTAAGTAACTTGGCAGAAAAAAATGCGGAAAAAACGGTTTTGGATGGAAGAGGTAGATGAGAAAGACTTTCCACTTAGAGTCAGAAGTCCACGCTAGATGACCGATCTTTATGACCTTGAGGAAAATTACCTATCTTGAATTAATACACCAAAATCAGTTATTTCAATCGATCCACGAAAGGAATTGATCACCATGATAATGTGACGCAAGGCGAAATCTGTAATCAACATCGGTTATGTGAAATAGGTCATTTGAGAGAGAAAAAAAGAGAATAGGACAATCCATATGTTTAACACAAGCGGTTAAGTCGATAGCTTTCTTAAGGAATAGCTAAAGAAAACGCTCTCACGAATCCTATTTTCTGATTATGTATGCTTCGACATTACGATTTGGAGCTTTGATCCGGCCATGTAGAGCACTCATAGAGGTCTAGCTTCACGTCAGTAATCTACCACACCATGCTGGAATTCAGTAGAGTCCCACGAGTCAATCGACAAAAGCGAGAAACGAGGTTGTTCGACAAGGCTACGGTTTAACTTTTCTTCCTAGCGGAGTTCAATACGAAATAAAGGCGCCGCGTTGGGAATGGCGTATCACGTGGGTGGTATTTCAGGTATAACTAATCAGGGTTGTTCGAAAGCAAGTCAATTGGTGCTTTGGAAAGTGAGTGCGACGCTAGTCACCGCTTGGTTTACAAAGGGAAGGAAGAAAGAGATCTTCAAGCAGATTCAAGATAGAAAAGAAGAAATTGATACCATTCATTCCAGTTTATTTGATACCCACTTAAAGTTTCTATCAAACCATGTCTTTTTCTTGAACGTCAATCTCAGTAGGAATTTCGATTGAAGTGTGGTATTGAAGGGAAGCCTTTACTCTTTGACTTGTTTCTTTGAATATAACATAATATTGACTGCACTTCGAAAGATGATGGTGTATTCCGAGGATCAGTCCGTTTTTTATTGAATTCACAAATTGATAGATCTGGATGATTCAAAGAATGATTCTTCCCTGGGTATTTCCCCGGTACCATTATTTAAGTTGGAGCTTTTCAATTCCATTTTTGAGATTGAGGTGAGGGTTTAAGACCGCTCGTAACGTTTTTTCTTTTTATGGCTGGGTGGGCAAGAAAAGGATTTGACTCTTGAAGATATCAACTCATACGCCTGCTCCATACATTCAAAAACATTTTTGGTACTTTCTATGAGAATGGATAAATAGAAATGGGTACATTCCTCTTTCTCTTTCTGGCCAAACTACCCATAAAAATAAGAGAGAGAGAGAGCTGTAAGAGCGGTAAAAGCAAGCTCGGTGGCCCGGTTCCATTCCAGGTTGATATATCCTTTTGAAAGAAAAGTAAATTCGCTATGCTATAAGGTACCAATTCATCAAGGTATAAAACCACATCTACAAGGGGAGTCCCTATCTACTTGATTCCCTTCTTATTGGCTTTGCCAATACATCATCTTGATTTGACGCCTTCCTTACGCTTTCTTTCAAGCATTGCTTCCAGGACAACGGAGAGTATTCCAAGATAGAGAACCAGAACTGAGGTTGACACTACTAAAAGATAAAAGAATGGTGGATAGATGGATTCGCGCCATCCCAAAACCGAAATCTGCATGCACCAAAAAAGACGAAAATAAATACTCCACCACCAGCCTACCTACTAGCATGTATTAAGCTTAATAGCTTGTATGGTAGTTGCTAAAGAAAAGATGTATGTAGTCCCGGAAGAGAAGCAATTGCCGACGACCTGTAAGCGCCACTTTTGACTTCCTTGCCGCTTGTGAATTGAGTCAATCGAGGTACGTTTGAAAAATGAATGGAATTCGAGTGGACCGAGTATCCATGGCGTAACCCCACACCGGCTAGGAACTGGGCTGCACTAAGCCCGACACTTTTGGGCTTCTTCATGAATCTAGTTTTCGGTAAGGTCGATCATCTTATTGAATAGATATCTGAAAGAAAGCAAAGGAATGAATCGTTTTCCAATTACCTTCTCTCTAAAACCATAGATCTTATGGTTACCATTGACTATCCAGCACTTTCGTCTGTAGGGCGAAGCAAGAAATTGCATGGAAGGGCTTTTATGCTAATATCAGCCTTGTTTAGAACAATAGATGCAATCCATTTTAGTGTATGTCACTGAGTTCACCATTGCGGTTGAGACGTCGGGCAATTGAGCGTTCCCTAGAGTTTGGTTAAAAGGCTAAGGACTCCCCGCCGCCTTCATAAGGGCACTAAGGCGGAGCACGGAAAAGCAAATTGGGCACCCATTTTTACCAGTCTCGGATCTCAGGGCTGTTTTGCCAATCACGACATGAACGAAATCGAATTTCATTATGGGAAATTAGGATTTCATGAGGGAGGAAAAGGGGTGGAGAGTCGACAATGCATTGGTTGGATGAAGGTGCTAGCTTGGCTGAGATAGGAAGTTTCGATGTGTATGTAGATTTGGTTCTAGTGCCCCACCCTTTTTGAGACCTCGTCAGATTAGCAAGATGTTCGTGTAAACTATAGAGAAATGGAATGAATGAAATGTATCTAAGAAGAAAGGAAGACATGCTCCATCCTGTTTCTAAAAGAACATCACCTCCCTTTTGGTTAGATACCGCTCCGTTAGGGTACTAATGCTTCTACCTATCACCGGAGGGTGAGTTTGAGAGCTGTGTTTTTCCAACGTTAATAGCATTCCGCGAGAAAAGTCATCTCTCGATGTTGTCGGTGAGTCCTCGTCCATCCATGTATGAATAGCGGTATCCCCATTTTGGACAAAGTGATGAGGTAGTCGGATTTAATTTGCATGTGTATTTTGCTCGCTTTGCTACTTTCCTTCTAGAAAAGAATGTTCGCGGAAGGGAATAGTCTACGTGAACCGGGTAGTCTTTCAATTCCTTTATCGGGTGGGAGAGTTTAGAACTAGTTAAGCCAATAGTTGCTGCTTCAGTCACGCTAGCTACATCAGTTGATCATGGATTTAGCATACCACCTCAGAATAGTCTATATGACCCCTTGTTTTTACTACAATTTGATATAGTGAATTCAGTAATGCAGACAGCCCTTTTTAAAGCGCTTTTAAAGCCCCTTACTTTCAAAAAGAGCTGGAGGTTTTGCCTCAACTCATTCCATGAATGTTGTTTCATTCCCCACGCGGCTGAATCCAACTCAGTCTTTATCCTGCCTTGGAGTTCTCTCACATAATTGAAGCCAGGAGGTATTCGATTTATCGAATTTCGAGCTAGCTGCCCTTTTCTTGCTCCTTGCCACTAGCGCAGCCCTTTTCTTTTTCTTAGCTAGCGTAGCTTTTCACCTTCAAAATAAGGCGCCAGTGCTTTTGTAGTGACCCTGGAGGGGTCTCGGGTTGCTTTGGCGCGCCCCACCCCATCAGTCATGTGTTGTACTTGACTTGACTCTCCCCCGCTTGCTGCTTGCTGATCATAGTGTTCAAAAATGACACGAAGCTGAATATGAGTAGATGTTGTTCGCCGGAAACGTCTTTCATTCACAATGAAACAGAATGGTCTCGCTCGATGCTTCATTTTAGAATGTGTATTTTTCATATTAAGAGTTCTTAAAAGTTCTCAACTCAAAGCCCAACCATCAAAAGGATGCTACAATGTTTGAAATTATCAACTTAACATGCCCCCTTACTTCCTTCGTGACCTCCCAGTACTTCATCTACCGAAATGATTAGGCAGATCTCGTTTTTTCTAGCATTAAACCTGCTCATGATCCTTTATAGAGCATGAAGCAGGCAGAGAGATGAAAGGACCACCTTCTCCTGCTTGCTTGATCGGAATCTATTCACATTTAGAATAGCTGAAGTGCTACTTAACTTCACTTAGTAGTTGAAACTCGAAGAAACAGAGAGAGTCCTCTCTCATACTTGCCAATTCCAAGGCTGATCAGCAAGGGAATTGGCAGGAACCAACCTTAGTTGCCCCTCAGTACAGTGAGTCTACTTAGAGAACTGGCAGGACGCGGAGATCGATTGATCAATATGCATATCGAGAGTTGATGGTTGACCGCCGCCCCTTGTCCTGCTTCGGCCGGGAGGCAAAGGGATTGCTATCATCACCCTTTCTCCCGGTGTATGTGAAAGAGAAAAGTGGCGACTTTTTGGATTTTCGATCTGCGGTTGGTTGGGCCAAAGAACGAGACTCGGCTTCCTTAAGTCCGTTCTTCCTCAAGAGCTCGATGGTAGAGCGGTCGGTTGTTACTCGACTCGAGGTTCGAATCCTACTTGGGAGATTTGATTCATCAGAATTCAATTGATGGTTATAGCTTTTCCGACTAGCGACCCTGTCCTTCTCCTTTTTTTCTAAAGACGCAGCAGTAAACGCCAAACGGGACATCAAAAGTGGGAAGTTTATTGTAAGATTTCTATTCCTCATCTGTCGATAGGTGAACTTGGTTCGTACAATGAAAAGGGATAAGAAGGATCCACTAGGAATGAACGGAAGACTGGGGTAGTATCTTTATTAGCGGAAGGAATTATTCTCCACTAGCGTAATTCAAGAACGAACAAGAAAAGGCGTCTTTAGGTAGGAGGATGGATGGATGTGGTCCAATGGCTAAAGCTCGCCACTTCTTGTAGACCTGGAGTCTCCGAGAGGAACTTTAACCCCGGGTTAGGCGGGTGGGAGGGTATACTTTTTTTCGCCACAAGTGGGAACTCGGTCCTTGGTAAGACACAAGGGGAAGGAAGATCTTCACTCATTCATTAAGTAAGTGCCTACAATGAGACCCACAAAAACAAGGGGGTGGAGGAGACCAAAGAAGGAACAATTGTCTTGAATGCTACTGGGACCAACAGCTTCAAAGAGTTTTCAAAATGAGTCGGGCAGGAAGAGGAAGATCGAGGCGAGGAAAACGGGTTCGAACTCGCGACTTTCGCATGATGACAGACCAGCACTCTAACCAATGAGCTATTTCCCCTTTCAGAATTCATTGTCAATTCAACAATCACCTACCGGTTACCTTTGTAACTATACCAAAGTAGTTGTACAAAGAATGCCCTTCACCTTTAGTACTTTTCTTTTTTCTTTTGACGACAAGAGAAAGAAATGGCTCGCTTCGCTTAGAGAAGGGCTCGCGCTCTATCGCTTATCGCTAGTTGATGCCACGTATGCGACTTCATTGACAAAAGCGAAAAAGATAGCGCTTAGCGCCCATGGAGAACTTTCATTTGTTCGCCTTCTAAAAGGCCTACTTGACTTGCCGGTGAAAAGCGGTTACAAAACAAATAATAAGACGATAGAAAAGTACCAAAACAATCTGAAGCCTACATCCCACTACGCCAGGTTCCCCTTCCTATGAACCTTGAGTCAATAGGTAGGGTCAACTATACCAAAGTGGAAGGGCCACTACCTAAGCTATTAGTGGGCTGGTTTGAACTATTGATTTATCAATCGAGTGAAGCTGTGTTATGTAACATATAGGTCGCCAAGGCCTAGAAGTACAAGTGGTCGCCCTAATGATCACTCTCAAACTCACTAATTGAGTGACGAAAGCCACTTAGCTTCTTTAATAGGGCTTGCCAAAGAACCCCTCTGGGGCCCCGGGAAGAGGAAGAAGGAGATAGAGCAAAGGTCTCCTCTTTCTGTCCGCTATTCCCGGCATGTAGAGATCCGATTGGGCTTATAGTTTAATTGGTTGAAACGTACCGCTCATAACGGTGATATTGTAGGTTCGAGCCCTACTAAGCCCATCGACCTGCTTAATCAATGACTCCGTAGTCACCGAACCACTCTCTCTGATAGCCCAGCCTCTCTTACGGATGCGAAAGAAGATTCGATCAACGTACAAGGTTTGCCTTCTTGTGAGAAGGAGGGTTCTGAATTGTGTTCTCGCAAAGGAGTCTTTGAGAAGGTTCCGTTTTTCAAGAGAGAGAAGATCAAGAGAGCAGTTCAAGCACTGTTCAGGGTCAGCTTTGGGATTTGCCTGATCGACCCCTACTAGTGTATTAATCTACAAAAATGAAGATTGATATTCGTCAATTTACGGATCTATCCTCTTCTACCAACTTTTACAAAATGGAAGGGAAAATGTGAAGACCAAAGATGTCAACTACTAAGCATAGTCAATTGCAAATCGGCAGTTTGGTTTGCTTCTCTCCAAGTATGGGAGATTTTCCAATCTTCAAAAGACGCTCGCACTTTCTTGATCTTATGAAGAAGGGGCTTTCCTTAGCTGCGGACTTTGGGATCTTGAGAGTAGACCATGTCCTACGTTAGGGAATCTAAATCAATCCAAATCCTCTGACACTCCTTTTCAGCTGCTATTTGAATACATGTTCAGATGCAAAAGAGCTCGACTTCGAGTATGATCTTGTTCTTAACTGCTTGAGGGAACGCATATATCCCCTTTTTATTGCTAAACCTCCACAAGCCTTCCCATGCTCGCTAATTGAACCGTCCGTATTCATCTTAATCCATTCGTTTCCCAGTGGTCAAGACACAATAGAATATGTTTGTTTTTGAACGGATTGAGACAAAAGTACCATTTTTAGGATGTTCGCCGATTCTTCCTCTTCTTTCTCTCATAAAACTGGAGATACTAGCTTCTAATCTGCATATTTTTGCAAATCCTTTTCCATTTGGATTTTTGAAAACATTAACTTACCTCTAGAATTCCACTATATATAACGTTGACGTTCCGCCAAAATGTGCCAGAGCGAGTGAAAGGCAAGCCTACCCACGGTGTTAACTTGCCATCCCCAACAAATCTGCTAGCAGCCCATTCAAGTTCCGCTTGGAAACAAGAAGCTCTTCTTTATTTGCGTTTTTTTGACCAAGATAAGCCCATTTTCCAGAGCCAAGCCTATTATAAGAGTTCAACTGCCATATTCGGATGGAGTCCAAATGCTTCCTTCTTGGGCTGAAGAATGACCCAATTCCTTAGCTTCCATGCATTAGTCATATCCGGGGATGTGGGAATAGGGAGATGCCATCCATCTACACGACACGATATCTTAAGCAAAGAATAGAGAGAGCTAAGCTAGAATACAAACAAAAAAGATATTCCACTAGCGTAGGCCTACCATAGAAAAGTCTAAAAAACCTTTTCTTTGTCTGTCAATGGAGAGAAAGCAAGCTTACGGTGCTTTGGATGTTAATGTTTTATAGGATACTAAACACCTATATATACACACACACACACACACACACACACACACACACACACACACACACACACACACACACACACACACACACACACACATATATATATATATATATATATATATATATATATATATATATATATATATATATATATATATACATACATTGTTTTATACTCCTATGTACAAGCGTATAAGAGCTATTATGCTCGATAAAAGGAAGATTACGAGTATGTAAGTCTTTCTTTTTGAATAGCCGGTGGGAGAACTTACTTTTCCGGCTATCGCTTGAACAATGTAAATCCGCTTTTCTTTTTGAGTTTCCATGGATCTCTCCGATTTAGTAAGCGGAAGCATGAAATGCTATTCACGAATGAGCATTGCTATCTCGATTCCTACAAAAGAGATAGGGAAGATCACTTTTGTCAAATGGGGCTAGAAAGTATAGAACCCCGCCTTAAATCAACCGCTAATCCGAATCAAAGTGAGGAGAACAGGATATGTTATGAGAAGAGTGACGTGGGAATAGATTGCATTTCAAAAAGAAACTATACACTCAATAAGACAAAACGGGAAGATTCAACTGCAAAAAGAACTGGTACGGTGTGAGAAGAGGCCTATTCTCAATAATGAACAAGATGATGCAGCTCTAGTCTTTGGAGGCAGAGGACGTGGGACGCGGCAGGAATAGATCCAGGGGAGGACGCGAATAAAAAGGCTATGAGGATCATAAAATTGAGGTGGAGGAGATTGTATAACTAAGGATCGAGTAGAGGAAGACGTCGATCTTTCAGCTTGTAGATGATCATTACCGAAAAAGATGTACATTCGAATGAAAAAGAGGGCCTGTCCGAGAGGAAATAAAGAATATTCATTTGCGGATTCTTCCGAACAAGCAACGGATTGAGCAACTAGCGCGGAAGCCGTTGTGCGTTAGCGCATCCGTTTTCTTGCTCGGGAATGAGGGGACTAAAAAAATTGTCAAAAGCCATCTTTCTCTTTAACTAACTAAGTATTCTTAAAAATATGTATGTCTATAAGGTATTTTGACTTAATGGGAAGTAGGCATCTCATTCATAGGCAAGAGCAGGCCGGCTCAAGGCATGAATCAAGCGTGCAAGAAGGCATTAAATGGCTTTTAAGGATTCAGTGTAAAGATGTGGAGTACAATATCTTTCTTTCTATAAAAATATATGGAATCCATGATCCTATCCTATTTTTGAAGTCATTTTGCATTCAAAATTATTTTCTTTCGCAAGAGCACTCAAACATAGATTGAAGATCTTGAGTTCTTGATCGGTATTCATGATCAAGAATAGCAAGCAGCATCCCATAATACTTTTCCTTTGAATGTTCATTCTGGAATTGAATGTCACAAACAAGACTCATACTTCAGAAAAAATAACTGCTTGAATCAGGAGCTGTAATCCGCAGCTTTAGAGATAGGGCGGCAGCCATAACATTGGCAGCAGTGAGCAGAGGTCAAGAAGAAGAAGCAGTAAGAGTAGTTAGAGAGCAAGCAGCGGCTCATCAAACCTTTTTGTTTCAGTTATAGCTCAAGCAGTTTGTTTTCAAGTAAGGTACTCAAGCAAGCTTTCCTCCTGAAGACAGAGTTTCGGGTGAGCTAGCAAAGATAGTCAGCAGTTAACCGAAAATTTAGGTCAAATTAGAATTTCGTAAGTTTTAGTAAGGCCAGTTATGGGAAGCAGGCCATGGAGAAAGAGAGGAATCAATCGTCCAACGCTGTGTTAACAAATGCGTGAAAGGTTTGATTATTCCATACACTTGAACGCGTTCCTTATCAATAGGTTTCGGAGAGACGAGCAATGATTGCTTGACGATCTTCACTGCGTGAGACTAGACTTGACTCAAGCTTCATACGAAAGCATTTACTGAACTAAACCCGTTGAGCCAAGTCAAGCCAAAGACTTATTCGAAGAAAGCTTTAAGAGAGTTTGTTGTCCCATGCCTTTCTGATGGTGAACCTCCTACCGCTTCTTCCAATTCTGAAACTGGGATTGGCCTGTTGACTTTGCCCTTCCTTTAGACAAAGAGCCCCCAGTTTCGCCAAAAGACCTCTGCATGTTGTCATTCAAGTCCACACAAGCCTGTCGTTGGGCTACTTGCGTCTTCGGCAGATACAAAGGAGAAGTGACGGTCGGTGAAATAGCCCTCCAACTCGTAGCACTTCTTGCTTAACGTGAAAACTCTCCTTTCCGATGAAAATGAGAAAGAAACATGTTAACTACTAAATGTGTTGCTTTGTGAATTTGATACTAGGTAGTTCTCCCCCTCGGCAGGCAAGTAGCCTTTGCGACTTACATCTATGCTACAGGAGGGTATGAACCCCGGATCTAGGCAAGGTGATGGCGGGGAACTCCAAAAGGTTTTGGTTTCCTCCTCACTGATTGATGGAGCCCAAGACTGCTTGACGACTTTCAGTGTGGGGTCAGCTTGAGCCGAGGTCGTCTCGTAACATTAACAGGAAGAATAGCAAACAAGCACACAAGCAGGAATAGGAATATTGGCTGTCACTATCCTCTAGTTAGAAATCAACTACGGAGCTGCAACTCACAAGCCAGCAAGTCAACCTCTGTCAGATCTTCAGCCTAGTTTATGGACGAAATTGACTCTACTTCCTCATTCAGGCTGATATGAACTGCAAAAGTTTTCATCTTTAGCGTGGATATCGTAGGTATAAATGAAAGAAACTAGAATGAGGAAGTTGTTTCTTTCTCTCGATACGCAGAGGGGAGAGCATGCCTGTCTCGAGCAGATATCACCATTAACGATCTTACAGGGACACATCCAGTTGAACTAGAATCCCAACCTCTTTGGAAGAAGCTCCAAATAGAAAGAATTTCAGAGTGGGGAATCTTCCTACAAACTAAAATGTGTTAAATATATATATACCTACCTCTGCCTAGAAAAACTGGAGTTTCAGGCACCCTCGTGGGAGACATTGGATGTTGTCAACCAGCCTTAAAATGCTCATAAATAGCTCTTCCCACTTTGACTTAGTTTTCGCTATCCTCTGTTTCTAGTAGAAAAAGCCTGATCCTACTTTGCGAGTCCAACAAGTCTAGTATTCTTTTCTTTTTCGTCCGAGGGAACGTGGTAGCCCTGATCTAGCTAAGACTTGAGATTCCATTCTATTTCTTTCTGATCTCGTTATGAGGAAATAGGTGAGGCGAGGCTAAGACAAGATATGGGACTTCCCGCGCTAAGTTGTTCCAATCTCTGTACTTAAGTAACCGAACTCGAAAGTACTGCTATGAGCTAGATTTGTGCGTACAAGGGTAAAGAAGCGAGAAAGGCTACCTTCCGCTGGAAATCCTATACCTGAGTGCTATTTGATCGAGTGAGTTGTAATTGAGCTTGATTTACTTGCTCTTCTATTTGCATTTTTGTTAAGTATGTGGGTGACTCATCATCGTGAGATCGGTTGGTGAAAATTCTTTTCAAGTAGTCTCACCGCTAACTCGGCTCCACGTAAGAAGTCGAGAGTGAATCAAAGAACTCATGCATGTAATCAGTGACTAGGAATCGATCAATCGAATGCAACGGAGCCATACAAAAAGAATTGGAAAAGGGATGATGCAAGAGCAGCGGAAGGTGACTTAGCAACATCAGTCATTTCCTATAGAAAGGAAGGAAAGGATCTCTCTTCTGTCTAGACGAAATATCTCATTTTTCCTACCGCTCTCCCTCTTATGAGTCTCTGTCAACCGTTGTTTAGTAGCTTTCAACGTGAGTTCAGTCATTCTCTTATATACTAAAAATTACGAACTGACTTAAAGCACGAACATGAAGGAAAGGCTGAATTCGGAACATCTTGAATCAGATTCTCTCTTCTCAGAGAGCTTGAGAGTGAAATGAGTGGGCCGTCCAAAGAAGACCACTATGGAAGTGAAAGGGGAGGGCAAGAGCGGTTCGAAGACCATAGCCCGATGTGGGTACATTGGCGTCATCGTCGTATGAAATTCACACACAAAGGGCGCTGCATCACTCTCAATGGCATTCAAGATAATCCTTCCTACCATCCAATCTCTGTCCGTAAGCTGCAAGGATTGCTGAAACGGAGTGCTGTTAGCCAGTGTGTGCAAGTGCGTCAGATTCACTAGGAGCATGATCTGCAAGCAATTACTCTGGATGTTGATCCTACAAAGCGGACACCTCCAGCTATTCAAGAACTGCTACAGGAGTTTGATGCTTTGTTCCGGGAGCCAAATGAATTACCCCCTCATTGTGCCTGTGACCACCAAATTCTGTTGGTGCAGTGCGATGCGACCAATGTCCGCCATATAGATATGCACCCCACCGAAAGCAGAGATTGAGAAGCAAATCGTGAGATGATGAACAATGGCGTTATTCGTCGCAAGACGAGCCCCTTCGCTTCTCCGGTGGTTTTGGTTCGAAGAAGGATGGATCTGGCGCTTTTGAAATATTCTATGCCGTCGCGGGTTGTCGCAAGCTCAACGAGGTTCGCAAGAGAAAAGAGGGGTACCTTGTCATCCGGTCAAAGAAGGCAACAAACAAGTGGAAGCAACCGATACTTTGGTCATTCTACTCCTTGATGCCAGTCTGTACTTGTTGTCATGCTGGCAAAAGTGGGGGTTTCGGCCGGCTTTACCTACTATCGGGTTTGAACCAATGACTCTCGCCGTATGAAAGCGATACTCTAACCGCTGAGTCAAGTAGGTTAAGCTGAGTCAAGTCAGAGAAAATCGAAAAAAAGAGAAAGCCAACCAAAGTGCAACCAAAGTTCTCCATGGGTGGAGCGCTAAGAAAGAGAAAGCGTTATCGCTATACTGAAATGAAGCAGCGGCTAGCACACTAAGATAAACCACTTGGTTTAAAAACTGCTTAGTGGCGTGTGATTTCAACACTATTCCGAGGTATATGACAAAAATTGTGGGAGAGACCTCTATGTTCCTCAGCTTAAATCATTCTATGATTGTTTACAATTCTGTCATCTATTTTACATGAGGGCTAGAGGGTGGTCTTGGAGCAAGAAAAGTGTTGAGTCCAAAGCATTATGGTACAACCGAGACTGAGTTGGGCAGGAGCAAGCGGTTGGATTGGCTGACTCTTCAAGACCAAAGATACTCGGCTTCCTCTTAATCATGTCACGAAATTCGACCCTTAGTTAGCAACACCAAAACTAGAGCAGGCCCAAGACAAGCAAGAACAGTCAACAAGACCGATCGGCAAGAAGCAGACAGAAGCTAAGAATTTGGAAGAAGGTGGTCGCTCAGCCAAAGCCCTAGTTCAACCGTAAGCAGAGGGAAAGCGGTAGAGGCCTCTCCGTAGCTTTGGTCCTCGCACTCTAATCCGCTTTAGAAGAAGCAGCTATTCTATTGCTTGGCTATAAAACCTATAAGTAAGAACTCTAGGAAGGAACTGATCTGCAGATGAAGCGAAGGGGCAAAAGGCGAAAGACAAGAAGGAATTTTCCATACTAGATCGACTCAACATTACCGAATCTACTCGAGACTCTCTTCTCTTCATGGTTGGCTGTAAAAAAGAGTCTCTTTAGTCCCCAACTCTATGGATTTTACTGTTTGGCTCAACACCTGCTCTCTCGATGTTTGCTCGGGACGGAGGCTATGAAATAGTTGAAAGCAGATGCAACATTAAAGAAAGTTAATCCAGTAGCCTTAAGTCGATCGAACACTATGTCCTAATAGTAAGGGATTTCTTTCAACCCGTGGTAAGTCGGTGGTACCGGAGAAAATGTTGCTCAAGGAAGGACTAAACCCATCTGCTCAAGTAGTAGCCAAGTAGTACCAAGGAGTATCTCCGAGTTAAGGAGTACCGAAGGGAAGGAAGAAAAACCAAGTGAAAGAAAGAGATCGCAATGGTCTAAGATATAGTCAGTGAACAATTACTCAGATCTGATGTCGGATCGAAACAAAAATGCGAAAAGACAACACAAACGTAAAAGATCGAACTCTAATTTAGTTACTGAGTGAGATATTTTTCTACCTACAAAAGGTTGGTTCTTCCCCTACAACCCCTACCCCTCCAAGGCAGTACTCTTCATCGGCAAATCTGAATGTCTCGATCCGAGTTGAGACCTACCTACAGAAATTGACCCATCGACGGCTTTTTCTATAGTGGCAGGAAGTCTCCAACTCTTCGATATGCGCTAGCTAGGTAATCCCTTTACTTAATCTGATATGGGATCTCTTGCTACTAGAAAGGAACTGAACTGGCTTGCCCGGAAAGAATGGATTGCACCCTTGGAGAGCTAATGGTACTGGACTGATAGCGATCGATTGAACCGACCCTGACGCACTAATCGGGGAACCTGTGGTGGAGAGAATCTCTCGCGGTGGAGAAATGTCAAATGGGAAGCTCTATGGAGGCACACATCGTGTCGCTCGTCATCGAAATGGGACCGACTCGCGCGGGAACAGGCACAGATTGAGGAACTTTCTAGCGTAACACACCCGTAATGGGGCAATCTGACTAGCTAGTCAAAACCCTTTCCGCAGTTGTTTAAGTGGTGCTGGAAGGAATCAAGAGGGAGGAGGAAAGATGTACCAGGTGGAAGGAGAAGAGCTGATTGCTACTAAATCGTAACAAGCTTAGTTCGCATGATGGGTCAATGGTGCATGGTCAACTCAATAAACCTAACATCTCGATCTCCGATCCAATTTCAACCCTACTAAACTCTTAAGAGTTGGTGTTTCAAGAACCTAAGTCCTTACAAAAAAGAATCCGTGATCACTATATACCCCTCAAGGTACCGAGCCCAAACATCCGAAGCCATACGGATACTCACATCCGCAAAAGGCTGAGATTGAGAATTGAGGAATTGCTGAAGAATTCACCGATACAATCCTCTACTAGCCGCTTTGCTTCTGTCTTTGTTAGTGAAGAAGAAGGATGGGACATGGAGGATGTGCATTGAAACCGTGCAGCTGAATGCCAAGACAAGAAAGAAGAAATACCCAATTCCGCACATAGATGCTCTATTGGATGAGTGGTGCTAAATATTACAGCAAGATTGACTTAAGATCCGCTATCATCGATCAAGATGAGAGAGGAAGACAAGCCCAAAACTTCCGCCGTAACCACAGAATTATGAATTCAATGTGATGCGGGCTTACAAATGCTCTCGCAACGCTTGAAGCACTCATGAATGATGTGTTCAAGCCGTAAGATTTGTGTTGGTTTGATGATATACTTCTTGACAAGAAACACTGAAGGAGCATCAACAACACTTGCAGCTAACACTTTTTCTACGGAATCAGCTACATGCTAAGATGAGCAAGTGTGAGTTTTGACTTTCAAAGGCGGAATATTAGGGGTAAAATGGAAAATAAGGTGGCAGATGCATTTAATAGGAGAAAGGCCGGAACATCTGTCCAGCTGGTCCAAGGTGTGCAAACCACTTTGTGAAGGCCGACTGAGAATGAGGGACCTAGTAGTGAATTTTGAAGCCTTCTAGGCAAAGCTGCTTTGGCGCAATCGAAGGGCGCCTTCCTTTCCTATATTATGCCAGAGGTGAGTGCAGAATCTGGTGTAGAACGGAGGGGATATCCTAAGTTGATGTGCACAAGTGCTTCCTCTGATTGAAGTTGATTGCCTCAACCAATTTCTTAGTACATCAACACAAGAAGTGGCGAATTGGGGATGGTACTACCTCAGTGAAACTGTGGGAAGATGGGTAGGTGGGGCCTCTCAACCAAGACATCATGGTTGGCGAGTGGGGACTCTACTGAATTCTAGCATGGGTGTGGTAGATTACTGACGTGAAGCCGGACCTCTATGAGTGCTCTACATGGCCGGATCAAAGCTATTCTAAAAACTAGATCCATTGGAGTGGGAAGTACTCAAGATGTAGAAGAGGACTCAAGCAGCTTTGGTCCTCTTTCTCTGATGTGTTCTTAGAACCCACTACCCTCCCTCCTAAAAGAACATGTGACCAAAGGATTCACCTCACGATAGTCCAGTGAATCAAAGGCCTTATAGGTATTCACACCACCGGATGAAATTGAAGCCATAATCAAGGAGTTACTCTAGAATGGTACTCTACAACCTAGTTCATGCCTCACCGGCTCTTCTTTACAAGAAGAAAGAAGGTTTGTGGAGCCTATGGATTATAGGCAACTCAATGCGCAAACCGTAAAAAAAGAAATACCCGATACTGGTCATTGATGATCTTCTGGATGAGCTACACGGTTATACTTTGTACTCAACAATCATTTTATCTATTCCCACATCGATTCACCAATCCTGGAACTCGTTATGGATAGAAGGTCCGTAGAAGTGAAAGTAGGACGACGGGAGAAAAGAGTAAGGAGTACCGGAAAAAGAAGATTTTGGACTTTCTACCCACGAAGAAATAGTAGCATTTGAAACTGGAAAGATTTACTTTGGATAGTAAATCCCCAAGGAAGGGCTATAATCCAAACAAAGGAGGAGCTAGCGGACAGTTCGAATTTCAATGATTAGGGAGGGGAATGAAACACTTGTCTTTCACAATCAATTCTTTATTTTTTTTATGTTTAGGACACGCGAAGCGAGAGCGAAACTCGCTATGAGGAGAAGGCTCGGCAAGAGAGGTTTGAACAAGAGGAACTGCCGTCTAGTTGAGTTTGATCATTCTCTCTTTCTATCTCTCTTTCTTTCAAGAGCTGAATAAGGGCATATCCGCAAAGGAGAGAGAAATCAGACTTTCTTCTTTACCCACCTCATTATTCAAGACGTGAATATAAAGTGTATTGTACTCCCTTGGATCTTTTCCGGGATCTTTACTCGTTGTTGATCAAGGAAGCTAGAAGGAAGATGGGTGGCAGGGTGAATGGACATTGGTATCCTCTTTGACTCGTCGGGTAGGAGAGTAGCGACCAAAAAGAAATCATTATACAGGATAACTGCTATAGAGATAAAATGTAGGAAGGATAAAGTTGGTTTCAATGAGTCATATGAATTGTAGAAGAAATAGGTAAACAAGGCGGGTTAATATATATACATCGAAAAGCAAGGGGATAAATTGAACAAAATGAAGAGCAATCCAAAATCCTATTTTGTATACTATAAGAAAAAGGCACTGAAAATTTGGAAACGGAAGATGTTGTAACTGATATGGGTAGTCACACATTAGGCAAAATGGTGTAGTGGTTGGGCCAGGTAGCTTCTTCTTTTGAACAACATTTCATTCTGTTTTGGATGCTTTCTACTATGTTTCAAGTGATCAAAGAAGAGTTTATTTCCCACTACTCATATCACATCTTATGTGTTGATGCAAGCTGACTAAATCAATAAGATGGTATTCAGATTTGATTAGACAAGATGGTATTCTTCTTTATTCCGAGCACAACAACTGGATCTCTATCTTATAGCTTATCCTTCCTATTCAGTATGCATTACGGTCATGTCAAGTCAATGGTCCTGTCTGCCTCGCAACCGGTCTTGAATGGCTTCAGTGAATTGTTTGCTGAGCCTACAGAGTGACCTCCTAGGAGGACAACAGACCACAAAATACCCTTACTTGTGCGCTCTACCCATCTCTACCGAACAAACCCACTACACATCGAGTGGCAGGGTATGTGTGTAGGCCTTTTCAAGGAAATTCGAAACAACATGTTGATAAATTGCTATAGAAAGTGGGGCTAGATCGAGAGTTCCGACCTTTTCGTGGGTTGGGTGATCTTCAAACTCTTGTTTTTCTAGCAAAAGAATGCCCTTCTGAGCGATGATCTCCTACAAGCGAGTATAGTAAGGTTGATTTCAATTGAGACAGAAATGTCACTGGTCAGCTCCTTGGCGTGACAATTAACACCACTTTCTTATTACCTAAGAGATTAGATAAGGGAAGAAGGCAGGCCAAAGCTTATAGATTCGGAGATCGCACTTCTAACGCTTTGTCCGAAGTCAGTCCTACAACCCCTTCCTACCGAGACACGAATCCTAGCCTATCTCGAGTCGCAGAATGAAGGGCTCTTCGTAGCGCCACCCAAGTCTCCTTTGATACTTGAGTCAAGAATTCTTTTTCCATGGAAGGCGGATTTTCTGCGTTCAGAAGCACGCAATGTGGTGTATGTAAGATTGATGTGCCATCTTTCTAACCACCTTCATTTGTTGTATGATCAGAGGGAAGGGAGCTCAGGATAAAGGGACCCCCAACCAAGAAATCACTGTCTCAGAGCGACACCAAGCTCTCAGATAGCGGAACTAGAACATTTCTTTGATTGATAGGTCAGATAGGAAGCAAACCAAGTTATAGGTTTGGAAGTTAGAACTCGAAAAGGTTGTCCTGTGACTACCTTTGAAGTCTTTGGGTAGGACATCTGGCTAAGGTCTTATGATGAGCCACGTGCATATGAGGTTTACTGCAGCCCTAAAGCTCTGTCCCCTATCCTACCACTAGATCTCCTATGCCGGAACATGAAGAGAGAAAGCTGTGAGTGTAGTCTTAGGAACGAACCCGGGGTTGCTCCTGCAAAAAGATTGTACTAAATAAAGCTAGAAAGCTCAATTCCAAGCTTTAAACCTCTGGTCCACGGGTCGGTGAACGAATGGGTTTTGGGAAATAGAGAATATGGACTCGATTGAACAAAGGTGGCACCGGAATGAATAGCCCACTTGTTTCGGGCAAGAATGAACGGGACTGATCGACTCGAGTTACCGAGCGACCTCCACTCTTCGACTCGAGCTTTCGCTTCTGCTTTTATTTTGTTTTGATTTATTATCTTTTTAGGGAAACAAGAGGGTCTGAAATACAACTATGTCTACGAGTGCCGCGAATGAACCTTCGGTTCTTCCCAAGAACAAGGAGACATGAACTAAATAACTCGTATCAGGCTACGGGAATAGTGAACAGGAAGAAGGAACTAGTGAGGCTTTCGTTGGTCAAACAATATGCCCTCCTCACTTGAGGAGAGTGAAGGTCATGACTTATTGAAGCGGAATGTCAATTGGCCAAGCGAAGAGGAACTCCTTTCATCGGTAACTATTGAATTGCCTATCTAACAGTGGAGCGAAGCGGAACGTTGAACGGGAAACTCGTGTCGTCGGTTATCCAATTTGCCTCCTTTCTGTTTTGACAAAGAAAAAGTTTAGGTATCAGTAATAGGATTCCCACTATGATTTGCAAAAAAAGATAGGTTCTATAATAATCCATAAATAATATATAGAATCAGGCTCCGTAATCAAGTGCTCGCTGTGAGAAGAAGATCTACAGGCATGTACCCATTTCTCCCTGCAAAATAAGTTTGAACCCGAGTGAGTATGGACCATACACTCATCTTTCTTCTCAATCTACACCTCGTTCCGCGAGAGACCTATCCTTGTTTTGAAATAAAGGACCGTAGTGAGGATCGATCCCGGATAAGCGAGTTAGTGTAGGGACAGAGGCTGATGATTCTAAAGGTGATTTCTAACTATAAGATGACTTTATTTGAAAACGGAATCCAAATATCAACAAAAAGATGAATGGAAAGTCTTGTCGATATGAATTGATCCTCAACCCAATGAAAATGCTTCGATTTCGATCTTGACTTCTTTCTTGGATGCCTGAAGTTTGTGTTCGCATTTCATCAAAGGAAAAGTGGGTTGTACCCGCATGAAGAAAAGAGTTGCTCGTGTAAAATCAATATCTTCTATTTGACTTATCTAGCCGTGTCTTGTCTTGCACATACTCGGCTCGGTGAATGGTCATCTTCGATTGGCATGGTCCTTTGGATGTAAGAGATCTCGTTTGCTGGCCGGGCCCTTCCATGAGTTTAGATCTCTATGTATGAATCTCTTATGAAATCCCATACTTTTTATCATTTCGAACGATCAAGATCTTCGTGTGACTTCTGCGTGATGTTCTTGCATTTCGCTTGTTGCTTTGCATGAACATTTAGATATTGGAAAGCGAACTCCCTGAATTAGGAATTTCATAGATAGAGAAGGACGGGCAAAAAGAGAGAGACTGACTAACTACCCAGATCAATGTTGATTGATGACTGAATAAATAGCCGGAAGCAACAACTGCATGAGAGAGAAAGAGCGGATCCAACTAAGGAAATGCAGTACCTATTCTGTCAGAGCTAATCATGCAAAGCTAGCGTAGTGCCAGCCGTCAAATTGAATGAATTCAAAAGAACGTAGAAGTAAGGAAATGAGACGACTCTTTCTTGAACAATTTCATAAGCAGATCTTCCCCTCCACACCAATCACGAGTTTTTTTATTCCTCTCGTATAACGTCGTCACACCCTTAATGATCGGTTTTGAAGAAGATTTTTCATGTCATTCCCATTTAGGTTCGATTCGGATCCCTCTGTTGTTTCCCTTTCCTCCCGAACCTTTTCCTCGAAATGATAAAGAATCTGGTACACTCGAATTGTATTATTTAAGTGCTTATTACAATTGGTAGGTCACCGGGTTATTCAAATAAGTCGTGTTTTCTGTTCTTTTCCCATGTTACAACTTCCGTACCAATTCGATCGATCCGGAATGGATCGGTTAAACATTATATTAGGGAGCCCGGTCTTGACTCTTCTATGTGGTATTCATTCTCGTTCGGCTCTTGGAATCACATCCAGCAGTGGTTTGAACAGCTCGCAAAATCCATCCACTTCACCTACTTTATTGCCCCAAACCGTTTCCCGTACCTCTATAGAAACAGGAGGGTTTCATGTTCTTTCATCGATTGGGTATTCCTCTCCTTTTGTATCTCTTTATCCAGTTTCGGTCTCGATTAGTTCACAAGATTGAATGGCCAAGTCATGGAAAAGCCGTTATTCGATTATTTTAACAGAATGTTGAGCCGGGCCCGGTATGTAAGTTCAGCGATGTACAAACAAGGATTTATTTTACTTCCGCACCTAGGTTGGGGGTTCTATTTAGGAAGAATAAGGAAGAGGAATATAATCTCATTCATGTGTTCATGCTAACAGAAGAGCGGATCCAATACACATAAGGCATCGGTTGTTCTTAACAGCGATGGCTGTTCATTTAAGTCTTCGGGTAGCACCACCAAATCTTCAACAAGGTGGAAATTCTTGTATTTCGTATGTACATGTTCCTGCGGCTCGGATGAGTATAATTATTTATATCACGACAGCTATAAACAGTTCCTTGTTCCCATTAACAAAACATCCCTTTTTCTTCGCTCTTCCAAACCGCATGTAAATTGGTGCTTTTTCTACTTTGTTTACGTTAGTGACCTGGGGGTTTCGGGAAGGCCTATGTGGGTACCTTTCGGTGTGGGATGCTCATTTAACTTCTGTATTCATGTTGTTCCTTATTTACCAGGTGCACTGCGTTTTCAAAAGCTTCCTGTCGAACTGCTCCTATTTCAATCCGTCTGGACCGATCGCTACCAATAATAAAGTCTCCAAATAATGGCGGAATACATCGCATCAACTGGGAGCATTAGTCGATCCGGTACATCAATACATGTTCCTATGCCCATTCCAATCTTGTCTAACTTTGCTAACTTCCCTTCTCTACCCGTATCTTGTTTGTTCGAAACACGATTCCTATTCCATCTTTTCCCGAATCTCCTTAACGGAAGAAATAGAAGCTCGAGAAGGAATACAACTAAAACCTAGTTCACTCTCAAATAAAAACCTAGTTCACTCGCTAAAGCATCCATGGCTGAATGGTGAAAGCACCCACCAACCTAGAAAGGCAAATGGGTCAAAAGTGGGTTCGATTCTGCCGAATGCTTCGCCTCTTAAAGATGTAAAGCAGAGGAGGGAAAGAAGGTAGTATAGGGAACCTGCTTTTGGATTCTTATCGAAAGTGAATCCCTCTAACACTTCTGTTAGTGTTTTATGAGAAAATCTTTTATAGACACAACAAGTATGAAAATCCTTAGTCACTAGGCAAGAAAGCTCGATGGGAACAAAAAGGATACAATTAATTCAGAATCAAAAAATGTACAATTTCAAAGGAAAGAAGGAATGGAAAGTTCCCCTCCATTGAACATCAATCATTCTAGAAATAGGTAAAGGAAGGCGTATCACAGGGGTATTTTTCTTTTTTCTATTCACTTCCGTGGGGCTCTAAATTGAAAACATGAACACAAACGAAATTGTATTGAAATTACATAAAAAAAGAAAAAGGAGGAGTAGCTCTTGGTTTAAAGAAAAGGGAGGAGATGGATCAAATTCAGTCTTTTTCCTTTCTTTGATGATCTTCAACACAACTATTTGAATTCCCTGTGAGTGAAGGATTTCTTGTATGGAGAAAAACCTCTTGAGCGCTATCTGATCTTACTTTTGTATTTCAAATATGGGACCTGCCTTTTTAATGGGACATCCCGGCAACAGGCCTACTCATGCATGTGGCCAAGTACTCGACCAATCCTCGGAGCGAAGGGATGAACGAATTCTCGAGGTCTAGTTCATTGAGGTCGGCATCACATGAAACCTTTAGCACTTCCGCTCGAT